>LPNX010029583.1:343672-489591 GCA_001517045.1 Pseudotsuga menziesii
CAGTCAATGTTGCTTCTAGATTCATGGATCAGCCCCATGAGATCCATTGGAAAGAAGCCAAGAGGATCCTTAGCTTTGTTCAGGGAACAAGGACACATGGGATTTTCTATAAATCCAATTTTGACCTTGAGTTAATTGGTTTTACTGGCAGTGATTGGGTAGGTGATAGCACAGATAGGAAGTCCACTTCAGGTTATGTGTTCATGCTTGCAGAAGGGCCAATCAGTTGGTCAAGCAAGAAACAGAGTGCCATTGCACTCTCATCTACAGAAGCTGAATACATAGGAGTTGTCAATGCAGCAACTCAGTGTTTATGGTTGTAGGGTTTACTTGGAGAGTGTGGTTTTGAACCTGAGTACTCAACTACCATCTACTGTGATAACCAGAGTACCATTTGAATTTGCAAAGATCCAATTCAGAAGCAGAGAACCAGACACATTGAGATTCACATGCACTACATTAGAGACCTTGTGCATGATGGCACCATTCACCTACTCTTCTGTTCATCTTCAGAACAAGTAGCTGATATCTTCACCAAAGCATTTTGTGAGAATACCTTCAGCAATCTCAAATCACTGTTGGGGATTGCTGATCATGCTGTAAAGGCATGAGTGGAGACAAGATTCTACAATTTTTTTTTACAGTCCATGTTTAAGGGAGGATTTTCCCAAGTTGGTTTTGCCTCTTTCCTTGGTTCATATGGACTTGCAGTATGTAAAAGGGTGACTAAGACTTATTGCTAGGCCCTATATTTTGATTTATTACTCATAAAGTCAGGCTTAAGGGGGGGTGTTAGAATAATCAAACCCATAGTATTACCCACTTAGACATTAATTCATTTATTTTTGTCTTATTTTCCTAGTTCATGAGTCCCACCATGTGCAAGTTGTTAATTGCCTATCCATAGAGGTCAAACTTGCCATATTTGACTCATGTAGCACTTTGGAAAGCCTTAGGAATCAAATCTGCTTTATTCTTGGCCTCCTAGGTGCCCTTCTGCTTTTTCTGCTTTATTGACTACTTTTTCAGTGTTTTAAGGCACATAGGAAAGCAAGACTAGGTGAGGTGAACTTGTTTTCTTGCCCTTTCATCCTCCACTCTTTGCTCCATGCAAAAGCATGTATGAGCTGCCATTCCACCACTCATTAGCTTGCCCATGCACCCTTGCCAATTCGTGAGCCTCATGACAGATTTGGGATTAGTTTTTTACACCTATGGGGGATTTGCCTATTTTGGGTAAGCCTGCTTTATGCTAGTTTTGGATGCCTCCTTATGCATTCGATCTCTTGATGTATTATATATATTCAGCATCCTATGTTATTACAGGGTTGGCTATTGTACACTGAGTTAATATAATTTTGTGTTACAGCTCCATTTTCAGTCTCCATTGTTGACAATTTTGCATGATCAATTGTAATTTGTTGTGAGTGAAATTAATCTATTGCTGGTCAGAATTTCTACACCCTGGTCATCTTAGGGATATTTTTTTGAGATGCTGTCATTATAAATTATGGCTCAATCCACATAAATGTGTTTTTTGCGTTGAGACGGGATGTCTCCTAGGCTTTGTGGTTTCTAAGGATGGCATCTAGATAGATCCATTGAAAATTGAAGCTATTCTAGCCCTACTGCCCCCTACCAATCTTGTCGAGCTCCAAAGTTTATAGGTCAAGGAAAAATTTCTCCATCGTTTCATTTGAAACTTTTGTAGAGAAAACATATGGCTATATGCATATCCTCAAGAAGGAAACTTCATTCTTTTGGGATGACCAAGCCCAACGCACCTTTGATAATATTAAGCAGCCTCTGACCCATTTACCTGTGATACACCCCCCATATTATTCAAAGGATTTTCTCTTATACATTGTTTCCTCCACTACTACCATAGGGATGATTTTGCGGCAGGAAAATCCCAACGGTCAGGAGCACATGATCTATTACACTAGTAAGAATCTCATAGATTTTGAAACTTGATACTCACGTGTGGAAAAGTTAGCATTAGCCACGGTCATTGCTGTACATAAATTTTGCAAATACATCTTACTTCGCACTACCATCATATTGGCAGATCAGAACCCTATGTATTAGATCCTTACTCGTTAGGTGTCATCCTATAGGAATTTGAGCTTGAATTTTCCAAGGCGACGTCAAAGAAATCCTTGGTCTTTGTTGAGCTGATGTTTGATCTTCCCTGTGCTTCAACGGATTCTGAGCTCAGTGATTCATTCCCAGATGAATTCTTGTTCTTGATAAGCATGATTGATGTGTGGTATGGATATTTAATCATTTATCTCCAGACACAAATATTTCATCCCACTCTATCCTGTGACGATCATCACCATATCTGTCACCACATGAAATAATACCTTATCCTGGATGATACTTTGTATAGGTGTGGTATTGATTCCATTATTTGATGATGCCTTACTCATGAAGAGGCTGAACAAGTTCTTAATGACTTCCACTTTGGAGCATGTGGCGGTCATCATTCTGGGATGGCTACAACCCAGAAAATCCTTTTGCTGGCTATTTTTCACCTCCAGTATTTAAATATTGTCATGAGGCTGTTAATAAATTCCCATCCTGCCAACATTTCTATCTGAAAAAGTGCACACAACCTGCTCTGTTACACCCCGCCATTGCCGCTGTCCCTTTCTCCAAATGGGGGATTGATTTTATGCATTGTAATCCTACCTCAGTTGGGGGCATGGTTCCATCATTGTAGTTGTTGATTATTTTACAAAATGGGCTGAGGATATGCCTACATATGTAGAGGATGGTAAGACTTCCACCCTCTTTTTGTTCAATCATGTGATAGCAAGATTCAGAGTCCCATAGTCTATAGTTACTAATCACGGATCACATTTATGGAATCAGATGATGGAATAACTAAGTGATAGGATTGGTTTTCATCATGAAAACTCAACACCCTATTATCCACAAGCTAATGGTAAAGTCAAGGACATTAATAAATTTTTAAAAACCATGCTGTGACAGATGGTTGGAGATCACAAATCCAACTGGCACCACATCCTCTTCTGTTCTCTTTGGGCTTATAGGACTTCAGTAAAAATAGCTATTGGTTTTACACCCTTCCAATTAGTTTATGGACTATAAGCTTTCTTCCCTATTCAGTGTCATATTCCATCTTTTAAACTTTCCGTTGAGCTTCTCCCAGATACTTCTACCGAGGAAGAGAGATTCCTATACCTGAACAATCTTGACGAAACTAGACGAGATGCTACCTAAACCAATGAGGCACATAAGAAACACGTCAAGGCGCAGTATGACAAGTCTGTCCAACCTCGTATTTTTAATGAAGGTGACCTAGTTCTAACCTATGATCAGAGACATGAAAAACTAGGAAAATGGAAGTTTGAATCAATGTGCTACGTTCCCTTTATCATTTCGAAAGTTTTAGAGAAAGGGGCTTATGAGTTCATGGAATATGATGGAATCCCCTTCGGAAAACCTCGCAATGGGTTGTACCTGAAGAGGTACTATGCCTAGATTATTCATGTATGGTACCTTGTATATATCTAGATTGTTTGACATTTTTAGTGTGTCTTTTAGTATTTTCAATATGGTTTTGAGTTTAGTGTCCAAACTATTTATACCATGTTTTGGTTATGCAAAATAGATTGATTTTTACGGCTTCGATGATGGTGCTTTCTTCCATACCTTGAATCTTGCCTCATATTCTTGGGTTCTTAATTCACCAGCTCATGATTTGGTCAGTTAAGGAGCATTTTGTATTGGTCTAGCTACCAACAATATCGTCGAGTATCAGGCAATCATAGGTCTACTAACTAAGGTTGCATCCCAGGACATTCGTGATTTGGTAGATTTCATGGAATCGCAATTGGTGGCTTGTCATTTGAACCATATCTATACCATCAAGAACCCGGTGCTTCTCCGTCTCTTCCAGAGAGTACGTTTATTGGAAAGGTCATTTGAATTAATTAATCACAAGCATATCCCTAGGGCAGAAAATCTAGTTGCTGACTCATTAGCAAATTATATCCTATACTAGTATATTTCCCATTCATAACTTTAAATCAAACATGGTTCATTATAAACTGAAGACACATAAAACTCATGTAAATGCATTTTCCATTTGGAACATATAAACATTGGAAATAAAAGTCCGTATATATTATATATATATATATATATATATATATATATATATAAAGTGTTTTACAAAAATAGGTCACAAGACCTCATCTGAAGCACTCTGGCTTTCAGGCAGTACAAAATCATACAAAATATAGAAGCTATATCAGCTTTCAGTAATACATCATGAAGAACTATCTATTTTTGCTCATGATAGCATATAACAGCTCATACTACTCTATGTAGTAGTCGGCTAAACCATCCTGGAATGCCTGTAGTGTGTCTCTGATACCTCATGGAGAGGTCATCAATCATTGCATCAGGTATATCTAGAGTCAACCTTTCCAGGTTCTCCTCTAACTCTCCCATTGGTTCATCACCCCATTGAAAAAACCTAGCTTACGCTCGTCTATCCAATGGGGAAGATCCCCCAGGTCATGCTATTCCAACATCTACATGAAGATATTTAGGTCTTGTTACTACACATAAAAAAAAAAAATACAAAAACACAAAAACACAAATTTCCATTTTAGGGTTTTGTTTCTTGCTAATGTCTCCCTACTGCGCACAAGGTGGAAGTGGTATATCAAGGTCACCCCTGAATTCAAGACCCTCATACGCATAATCCTCAATTATGAGGATTTGGTCATTCATCCATCAGAAAAATGGATCCCCAAACTTCAATTTTCCCCCTCCTGCTCCCGTGCGGTCCATAATTTTGACCCACCTCAGCATACGAGGGGCTCTACCCTCAGCTCTGTAAATACCACTTTCGGCCTCAGATGAGGGACCTACTCAAAGAAGAAACATCCTAAGATGGATCCATAGACGGATTTTTTCGGTTCTCCTTGTTGACACTTGAATACTGGAAGTAATGCTTCTGCCTAGTTAAAGACATTATATTCCATGGCCTCTATAGCATACAGCATGTGTGCTCTAGAAGCCTTATGAGGTCCTTGGATCCCATCCAACCTATGGATAGTGAAGAGAACTGTACAGAGAGGATCATCCACCACTTCCTTAATGGGAATTTTCTTCCGATACATTCTTGTACCAGGTATTCTATGACAGTTGATTAACTCCTGGGTGGTTACATCCCCTCCATGGGAACCAGTCAGTGAAATAAGAGCACCCCATCTAGATAGTCCTGTTAAAAAGTAGATATCCTCTACCTCGATAGTCAGCACATGGGCTCCCACCTAAAAATATTGCTACTCTGGGTTCTACATATGAAGGATATACTCCAACAAGCGTTCATGGGACACCATGCTAGGAGTGCAGAAGAATTTTAAGAGGCCACAGCCCCTCAATACAGCTATACACCCCACATTTCCCTCGGTGAAGGAACCATAATTATCGTGTTTCTGTTATTTCCAGATAACCATTTTTTATCAGTTAGAACCTTCCAGAAACAATCAATGGGCTAATTAAATACATAATCAATCACCAAAATCATTGAAAAGCTCTTATTTTTTCTTTCCCATTCAATTTTCCACACTCACGGTCGGCATCTCCTGAACACTATTTGCACAGATCGGTGGCACTTCTTGAGTGCAACTAAACATGCGTGGTTCTTGTCGGGCACCGCCTGTCCCATAAGGGGAAGGAGCGATGCCCATATTTTATATTTAGGGCTTGCCTAAAAATGCCCAAAAACCCACCAAAATAAAAATTGAATGCATTGAAAGGAAAGGATAAGGTTCAGTCATTTACCTAGCTCAAACGATGCTCGAAATGAATGGTGGAATCTCCTGAAATCACCGACTGAAGATCTGGCTCAATTCTCTCCAAAATACTCTCACCAAGTGGTAAATAGTAAAATGATTTGATTTTTACCATTCAAGTGAACTATATATATATATTTAGGGTTTTTATGTGCTATGTTGATATTTTAAATCATTATTATATAACTGCCCATTTATATAGTTCATTAAAGTCATTCTTTGAGAGATTAATGATCGTTTTTTAGTATTACAGGAGTAGAATGGAAACAGTTAAGTATATGGGAGGTTTATTTTTGACATTTTCGTACTTCCATAAAATGGAAAAAGTCCCCAAGTGTTTGTTTCGACACTTTGGTCATGCTCTCAGAACTGATTATCAAAGTTCCGAGTCTTTTTCCAATTCCTTTTAGGCTCATTAAAACTTCTCATCGTGAAAAAGAAACCTATTGGAGTCTCCTTTAATCTCTTTTCGGACTCCCTAAATATGAAAAGATTGTTAAGTACTTGTCATATTCATACTCATAAAAGTATTTGAAGAGTTGTCTCTCCGACGGTAGGTTATCTCTTTTTCGGTTTGGAAAGGATATTTACAAAAAAGGAACACTCCAGCCAATCATGACTGGAAGATTTCTCTCAGGTATTATTTTATACTTTTTCGGGCCCTAGAGACTAAATCATATGAAAAAGGACCCTTTGGATTTTTCTTTTGTCTTCATTCAGACTCTCTAAACATGAACGATATCGAGTTTGCTTTCATTGGAATCATTAAACTAAACATTGAGAGACCCCTTGAAGGAATGAACCCCTCCTTTATTAGGTTCGTAAAATGTATGAGAATGGACTTGTATTCAGATGAGCTTAAATGAGTGTTTGTTACCCTCTTTGGACTCGTAAAAATGAAAAGAGACACTCATCAATCATGATGGGGGAATTAAGGGAAGGGAATCATTTTGCAAATCAAATGATAGTTGTTTTTCACCTTTGAACAGATTCTCTCACTCTCAACACAGGTTCACATCATTGAACTTTGATCAAAATATTCCACTGGGCATTCGACATCAAACCATCTATTCGCACTCAGTAGATTGTACTAGGGTACCTTGAGAATCATTGACATCAATGATGATCTCCCACACACTTGTTAACAATTCACATCATTGGTCGTTAATCAATTGGTTTCTACCATGTTCGACCTCGAAACATTGTAATCACATGGATAGAATTGTACTTTGTGGAAGATGAGACGAAGACCTTGGGTATTTGTTAAGCACTCATAGCTTTCTCCCCAGGTTGTGATGGAGTATATTTTATGAAGTACTAGCATGGATACACATTTGTATGGTCATGGCTATGCTCAAATTTGTGTCTGTATGACATAGATCTACATTGTATATCTGGTAGCTATGTCCAAGTTTGAGTCCTCTATCACATGGATCTACGTTGTATTCTAGTAGCCATGGTTGTTTATTCCTCTCATGGATCTTCCTTGTATTGGTCTATAGACATGATGAGATTACATTTACTCATGAGTCAAAGTATTGATGTATTGCAGATGCCTACTTGATGATACTCTTCGATCAAGCTGGCTCTTACCTCAAAGTGATAACTTGCTCTATCAAATATCTCGCCTACTGTATCCCTCTAGCCTCATGCTTTGGGGGGATTCTTTTATACAAAAATCCTGTCACCAGCATGTGATAATATCTCTAACACCTTTATTTTCCCTCAATCCCAAATATTGAAGTGAAAGCAGTGCTCTAGATGTTGATCCTACATACAAAACTCCAGCACTTCTCTTACACTTAAGCTTATAAGCGGTACCTTATACAACACCACCTGAGTTATGTGGAAGACAGGCGGTGCCACTGCCTTTCACCTTTGTTGTTGGTGCGGTTCTCACCTTGCACCACTCTTTCATAAGGGAGTATAAGCGGTGCCCTTGGTATAAAGTGAAAAAAGGAGGTCTCACGAAGCTTCTAGAACAAAAGCTTTGTGTCTATCCTTATTCCTACTCACTTGGGTCAGTTAAGCTCTAGATCCATGCTTTGGGGATCTCATGGACACCTCACCCATCTATTTATCAACCATTCCTATGATATTGATCCCTATAAAAATAGGCTCATACTCCATGGTTGAAGAGAGAAGAAAAGAGTAAAGTTATGCTGCTGAATTAACATCCTGGCCTAATCCATTATAGAGCACGGAGGAGAAAGTTGGAGCTGTCGGGGATGAGATGTTAGTCTTGTGAGGGAGTGCATCGACACTAAGGAAAAAATGTTGTAGTCTCTTTCATTCATCTATTAATGCAAAGTGGATTTCTTTCCCATATATATGTTGTGTTATAATCTCACATATGTATTATCATATTCCTTAGTCACTGATATGGATCTATGGATAGTTTTCTGGTATCTTTGATGTTGTCATGTGTTTGATGTGTTTATGTAGGTCTTCCATCAGATATCTTATTCAAGGCATCCATAGCTTCTAGGGAAATTATTCTGACCTAGTTGTGACTCATGTTTTTTGGATATGAACCATTCAGACTAGAGAAACAACTTCTGTCTGCAAAAGGTGCGCTATTCCTGATAACATATCATATACCAGTCTTGTCGAAGAATGGATTTTGATTGATGATGATTTGTTTTAGAACCTTGGAGTTGTTTTCATAATATTTTGATCTATATTTCATCTACAACTTGTTCTTCAGAGATACTATTTCAGCCTCACGATTTTCCATTTCTCTTATATTTGTCATTAATTGTTCAGTAAGAGAGTCTTCAACTCGTTTGGATTCTTCTAGTTTGGTCTTCAGGTCAACAATGGTTTGTTCAAACTGTTGTACCTCTTCCTTAAGAATCATATTCTACTTCCTGAATTTCTTCAGCTCTTTCAAGGTGCTTACAAGTTCTTCCTTAATATCTACTTCTCCTTCATCTTCATATTCTTCATTACTATTAAGATCCTTATCTGAGCTTATTTCCATAAAGAGTACTTTTTTGGTTCACCGTCATCATCATAATCACTGTCACTATCATTGTCGGAGTCACCACTGGATGAGATATTGTCTCTTTTTTTGTAGATACATTTCTTCTTTGCAAACTTACTTCTGTTCAATATTCTTGTAATTATTGTACTTCTTGTAAGTTTAAAACTATCATCCTCTTCCTATCAATGATGATGCATACCTATGATGATGATGCATGACGATGCATGCCATATGTTAAGTGGAAGCAAAGAAGGATTATTTATTTAGTGACTTTGTATGACGAGGCGTACAAGGATGTACATGAGTAGTGTATGGAAATAAAATGAATTGTTGGTATACATGGATGATTTGGTAGTGATCAGACTGCATAGGTTATCAATAGCAAATTCATAGTTTGATTCGTCATAGGTCTACAGGTTGTGCAGTATGGTATAGGTTGTGCAGTGTGGTACATGTTGTACAGTGTGGAACAGATTGTGCAGTGCAGTACATGTGATGATCAGAAGGTCCACAGGACTAGTGTAGTAGTGGATCAATAGTTTCTATCTTTGTATCAAGGTGGTAGGACAGGGAAAGGAAATGAGGTATTATCCTCCTTCCGGTTGAAGTAGGAGAACTAGGGAGTTGTAGCTTCCTTCAGGTTGGACCTTGTAAATCAGGGGGTTGAAGCCTCCTTCAAGTTGCAGCTAGAAAATTGAAGTCTTTATAATAAGGGGGTTGTTTCCTCCTTCCATTTATTTTTGGAAAACTATTTTTAAAAGGCTTCTATGGTTTTACCCTCAAAACTTGGGTTTCCACATCAAAAGCTATTGTGTACTGTGTAGCTCATTATTTTTATACACATTGATGATGTTCTATGATTGGTGATCAACAAATTTCTTTTGATTAAAATTTTATATTGTACAAATAGTGATTCACCCCCCTCTCAGTATTTCAATAATTGGTATCAGAATGGGTTCCTTCAGAACAGACTAACTGCTAAAAGGTAATTATGGGGAATTTTTCTAAACAAAGCAAATCTGGAACACCCTTGTTTGATGGGAGAAACTATGCATTCTGGACCATAAGGATGAGATCCTTCATAGGATATCAAGAAATTTAAATATGGAAGAGTATCAAGAATGGGTACAAAGTGCCAAATACCATGCCAACAGATGCAGACGAGTTGGTTCAATACAAAAACAACTTGAAGGCCATAAATCATCGCCTAGGTGATATAGATGAATTTTTCTTCAACAAAGTGATGAAATGCCCCTCCAAACCACATATGAAGGAGACAAAAGTTGTTGTAGATCACACTTCGAAGGTATACAAGTTTTCCCATTTTCTACCCTGCTTAAACGCCTTCCCTCTTCTGATTCGTGCTAATGAAGGAAGCAATCTTTGGCATGAAATATTTGGCCATATTACATACAAGTATCTTTCTTATTTGAGTGAAAATGATATGGTCATAGGGTTACCAAAGATCAAGTTTTCTAAAGGATTCATTCAAGGTTGTATCCTAGGAAAACACCCAGAGCACAAGTATGAGAAATCTAGTCACGAGAGAACCTCTTCACCTCTTGAGTTGATCCACAGTGACATTGTTGGTCCATTCCTTCATATGTCCATGAGTCAATACAAATATGCACTGACCTTCATATATGACTTTTCTAGGTAATGTTGGTTTTACCTTTTAAAGCATAATTCCAAAGTGAGATACATGGATCAACCTCATGAGATCCACTAGAGAGCATCTAAGAGGATCCTAAACTTTTTTCAAGGAAAAAGAACTCATGGGATCGTCTACAAAGAAAAATATGATCTTGATTTGATTGGGTTTAGTGACAGTGATTGGGAAGGTGATAACACATATCGAAAGTCTACATTAGGATATGTGTTCATGCTTGCAGAAGGGCCAATCAACTGGTCAAGAAAGAAGTAGATTTCCATAGCACTCTCATATACAGAAGCAGAGTATAGAGGAGTTGCAAATGCATCAAATCAATACTTGTGGTTGCAGAGGATACTTGGAGAATGTGGCTTCGAATCATAGTTTTCAACTATTATATACTATGATAATCAGAGCACCATTCAAATATGTAATGATCCAATTTAGATATAGTGGACCAAGCACATTGAGATCCATATGCACTACATCAGACAGCTTGTGCATGATGGTACCATTGTTCTACTCTTCTGTGCATCTTCAGAACAAGTAGCAGACATCTTCACCAAATTTGTTTGTGAGAATACCTTCAAAAATATCAAACCACTGCTGGGGATTGATGATCATGCTATGAAGCATAATTTATGACAAGATTTCCAAATTTTGTTTCATGTCCATGTTTAAGGGAGTATTTTTCCCACTAGGTTTTTGCATGTTTCCTTGGTTTTATGGACAAGTAGTATGTAAAGGGTGACTAAGCCTTGTTGCTAGGCCCTATAGTTTTCTAATATTTGCTCAAATAAGAGAGAAGGAGGATCAAGTTCATAAGATAGAGAGAGAGTACATGCCTTGGTTATTGGCACCAAGGTAATTTTTAGTGACGAATTTTCACCAATTGGCTATTTTTTGGGTTTTTTTCAAAAAATAAGTTCACTATTTGGTGTCTAAAATTGCCTATATTTACATAAAATATGTTTTTTTATCATAATATTCACCAAAATTTATACATTTCAGTGTTAATTTTATGTTTTATATTTAATATCCTCCTAGCTATTCATAAACATGTTTTTTCAATCGAAAACAATCACCTAGAATACTATACTTAGGTATAATATTACAATCCTTAAAAAATACCCCCACATCAAGCTCACCTAGCTTCATTATAGATTCTGGAGCTTCTAGACATATGATTTTGACAATGGAGACATTCTCCTCTCTTGACATGTCTAAAGGTCCACCAATAGTTTTGGGAGATGACTCTCTCACTGATAGTTTGGGGAAGGGAAGGATTGATCTTGACCATGGTAATTTCAATAATCGGTTGTATGTTCCAGGCCTTATCTCTAATCTCTTGTTAGTGTATCATATGAATCATACTGGGTCTCCAAATAAGGTCATCTTCTCCCCTGATGATGTTGAAATCACTAATATTTTCAATGGTAAATTCATAGCAAAAGGTGTTGTTGATCACACTTCGAAGGTATACAATTTTTCCCATTTTCCACCCTACTCAAACCCCTCTGCTCTTCTGATTTATGCTAATGAAGCAAGAAAGATTTGGCCATCTTAACTACAAGTATATTTCTTATTTTAGTGAAAACAATATGGTAATAGGGTTACCAAAGATCAATTTTTCTAAGGCAGTCTGTCAAGGTTGTATCCTAGGAAAACACCTAGAGCACAAGTATGAGAGAGATAGTCATGAGAGAACCTCTGCACCTCTTGAGTTGATCCATGGTGACATTTCTGGTCCATTCCCTCATATGTCCATTAGTCAAGCCAAATATGCACTCACCTTCATAGATTACTTTTCCAGGTATTGTTGGGTTCACTTCCTAAATCATAAATCTGAAGTTTTTGACCTCTTCAAAGTATTTAGAGCCTTGGTTGAAAACCAATCTATGAGGAAACTCAAGATCCTTAGATCTAAAAATGGTGGTGAGTATGTAAAGTTTGATTTCATTCAGTATTGTAAAGATGTAGGTATCCAGATGCAACATTCGATCCCTTACACACCACAACAAAATGGTGTTGCTAATAGAAATAACAGATCACTGAAAGAGATGGCAACCTGCATGATGGAGGCTAAGAATTTTCCACCAAAGTTTTGGGATGAGGCTATAAACTATGCATCCTACATCTAGAATATGGTTCCTCATAATGATATTGCTGGTATTACTCCTTTTGAAGCTTGGAGTGGGAAGAAGCCAGACGTGACCCACTTCAGGATTTTCGGCTCAAAGGCTTGGGCTAGAATTCAACTTGAAAAGAGGAAGGATTTGCAACCCCAAAGCCAAGAGTTCCTATTTTTTGGGTATTATTAATATTAAAAAGGGTACATGATGATAAAATTTATCACTAACAAACGTTTCATTTAAATAAGTGTTCAATTCGAAGAAGAGCGTTTAGCAACAGTTGAAGTTGGAGAGTTCTCTTCATCACCAGAACCATTGATTGTAAGTGAAGACACTAATGAGTTTCCTGATTCTTATATGTCTGATAATGATGAATTTATTGCATATCCTAATAGTCCTACAAGACCAAAATAGACAACAAAGACAATTCATCCAACTAGGGAACTAGCTGGAAATCCTAATGACACTAGGATGACTAGATCTCAATTTGAGAGTGCCCTTTGTGTGAAAGATCCTCTATTTTCTTACAAGTTATATCTCATGGTTGAATCATACCATAGACACATGAATATGCATCACATGATCCAATATGGATAACATCCATGAAATAATAATTCATCTTGCTCCAGAAGAACAACACTTGGGAACTGGTTGATCTTCCCCCGGGGAGGAAGCTAGTTCAATGTAAGTGTGTCTTCAAGAATAAGTTTGATTTTGATGGTTCACATTTGAAATATAAGGCAAGATTTGTAGCCAATGGATACTCACAAGTACATAGTATTGACTACAATGAAACCTTTTCACCAATGGAAAATATGTACTCCATAATGATAGCTCTAGCCATTGCAGCTTCGAAGCAGTGGGAAGTACATCACATGGATGTGAAGTGTTCTTTCCTAAATGGAGATATCACTAAAGATATTTACATGCATCAACCTGAAGGGTTTTCTTCTAATACATATTTAGTGTGCAGTTTAAATAAATCATTGCATGGGCTCAAGCAAGCCTCGAGGGCTTGGTATGCCAAGATTGATGGCTTTCTCCTGTCACTGAGTTTTGATCGATGCAAGTATAATCCTATTGTCTATTTGAAGCTCATTCATGGTTATTTGATGATTATTGTTTTATATGTGGATGACATACTGATTACAGGAAGTTCAAAGAAAGATATTACCTCCTTGACGGATGCAATGAACCATGCATTTTCTATGACAGATTCGGGATTGTTGAGCCAATTCTTGGGTCTCGAAATTGCTCAATCCCAACATGGAACCAAAGTATATCAGTCCAAGTATGATTCATATTTTTGCATCAAGTTCAACATGAAATATTGCAATCCAAGCAAGACTCCATTCCTTTCAGGAGTTAAGCTTGAAGAAGCAGGTTCTTCTCCTATGGTAAATAATACACTGTATAGGAAGTTGATTGGTTGTTTTCTTTATCTTACACACACTAGACCTGATCTATCTTATGAAGCTAGTGTGGCTTTGCGATGAATGGATCAGCCTCATGGGATCCACTGGAGAGAATCCAAGAGGATCCTAAACTTTGTTAAAGGAACAAGAACTCATGGGATCTTCTACAAAGCAAAATATGATCTTGATTTGATTGGGTTTCTGACAGTGATTGGGAAGGTGATAACACAGATTGAAAGTATACATCAGGATATGTGTTCATGCTTGTAGAAGTGCCAATCATATGGTCAAGTAAGAAGTAGAGTGCCATAGCACTCTCACCTACAAAAGCATAGTATAGAGGAGTTGTAAATGCAACAACTCAATGTTTGTGGTTGCAGTGGATACTTGGAGAATGTGTCTTTGAATCAAAGTTTTTAACTATTATATACTGTGATAATCAGAGAACCATTCAAATCTTCAATGATCTAGTTTAGATATACCGAACCAAGCACATTGAGATCCATATGTACTACATCAGACAACTTGTGCATGATGGTACCATTGTTCTACTCTTCTGTGCATCTTCAGAACAAGTAGCAGACATCTCCACCAAAGTTTTTTGTGAGAATACATTCAAAAATATCAAATCACTACTGGGGATTTTTGATCATGCTATGAAGCATAATTTATAACAAGATTTCCAAATTTTGTTTCATGTCCATGTTTAAGGGAGGATTTTTCCCACTGGGTTTTTCCCTCTTTCCTTGGTTGTATGGACAAGCAGTATGTAAATTGTGACTAAGCCTTGTTGCTAGGCCCTATAGTTTTCTGATATTTACTAATAAATTCAATACTAATGGGGGTGTTATAATAATCAGCCCATAGTTACCTACATTTGACATTAATTATTCTTTTTATCTTATTACCTAGTTTCCTAGATTCCATTCTATGCTAGTTTCCTTCTACATGTCCTAGAAGTAAACAAATGCTAAAAATGAGTCATGGAGCACTTGGGAAACATCCTGGATGTTAGAATAATCAACCCATAGTTACATACCTTAGACATTAATTTTAATTTTTTTTTTCTTATTACCTAGTTTCCTAGATTCCATTCTATGCTAGTTTCCTTCTACAAGTCGTAGAATTCAACACATGCTAAAACTGATTCATGGAGTTCTTGGGAAACATACTAGAAACCCAATTTAGCATGCCTAATTTATTCCAGATCCTCCAAAGTGCATATCTACTTTTTCTAAAAAGATGTCTTGTTTTATTTTGATTTAACGAAAAAGGAAAAGCTAGTCTAGGTGTAGTTGACTTGTTTTTTATCCACATCATCCTCCTTCCTTTTATATAAATAAAATCATGTATGATTTTTATTTCTATCCCTATTTATATTTCCCACTTGACTTAGCAAATTCATGAGCATCTTCATAGATTTGGAAACTGCTTTATGCACCTATGGGGGATTTGACTACATTTTGTAAGCCTACTTTTTTACTATTTCGAATGGCATATTTGGGAATTCAATTCTCTCATGTAATGATATATTGAAGCATATGATTACTTCACAAGGTTGGATATTGTACACTTATTGAATACATATTAGTGTTATGCTCCAAATTTAGTCTCCTTTGGTGTGAATTTTGCATGTTTGATTAGCAATTTTGTCTGTGTAATTGTTCTATATCTTGGGTTCAATTTACAAATGGTATCCAAGCCTTTTTATATTGATTTATATTCTTCCTTATTTCTATTGTAGGTTCAACATCTTGATTGGAAGCGCATTCTGCTGACTGGAGGGCACAATTTCTGAGCTATGGACCAATCTCAAAAGATCATCTTGAATCCATTCAATTTATTTGAGTGGAAAGATGAGATGGAGATTTTGAGAGAGAAAGGTCTCTATAGGGTGACTATGGAAACTGAGGCAGAGCCCAATGCAACTGTAGAGAAAATTAAATGGCACAACATGAGGGATGAGACCTATGGTATTTTGTGTCTAAGCATTTCAAGAGACATCCTCTTCCATATTGATGGATTGACATCAACTAATGAAGTGTGGGAGAATCTAGAAGAGATTTTTGGAAAGAAATATGATATGAGAGGACATCAAATCAAGAATGAGCTGATCTCTTTGAGTCCCATTCGCTTCAAATCATTGCAACTCTACTTTTCCAAGTTTAAGGCCCTTGTTTTGTAGTTGAAACAGTGTGGTATTGAAAAGAAGGAAGATAAACTAGTTTTGGCCATACTCTCTAAGCTTGGTCCTGACTATTCAATGCTTTTTTTGACCTTCTATGTCACCAAGTTGACAGCTCGAGCCTAGAAGATGCCTAAGCTTGCAGAGTTCATGGAATCCCTCACATAGGAGCAGGATAAGTTGGTGATGATGGGCACCATCAAACCTTCCAAAGACCAAGATTTGGTTGTTGGATATTCAACGGTGGATACTGTAGAAGGATCAAGTCGACAAAGTCGACTTGAACGAAGATCGACTTAGTCGATCAGCCGACTAAGTCGGTCTTCCAACTAACTAGAAAGATTAGGTTGGCTAACTAAAAGTTGTGTCGGTTCACCAAACCGACATGTAGTTATTTTGTAACTGTCTCTACATTGTATATATTAGGTTGTTGAGCCAAATGAGAACTCAGTTCAGTTCTCTGCCTTGTATGAACTCATTGTAATAATATAATCTATTGTCCTATCTGTTCTTGTCTCTTGTCTCTGTTTATATTTATATATGTTTAGTATGTATTATTGGTAACCTTATGTGATATGTGAGATTACAACATTGGTTCTGTTGCCGGAAGTACATGACTGAAATATATGCTCACATATGATACCAGAGCAGGAGATAAAGGACTGGTGGGACCGCAAAATCGTGAACTACTTGCAAAATTACGCATGAAGAAACAGATTAACAGTCGCTGAAGCCAAAGCAATATTTTTCACAGAGACACATGAAAAATTTGTCGAATCAGTGCCACAACTGCTGAAGCAACTTCTGGATGAGAAAACTAGACATGACTAAAGAACATCAGTTGCTAGATAAACTGTTCCGAGGGGGACAAACAAATCTGTCGGAGTGGTTTGAGAAAATCGTCGACGACTTCTGTGAGGAGCAAGCAGTCAAAGACTGAACGTTGGTGGAAACTGTCAAAAAAACATTCTACACCGATTTTACTGAACAATTTATGTGTTCCTTACCGACCTTGCTATTCAAATTCTTGATCGAGAAAGGAGCAGGACACATAGTCGAACCTCGTCCACCACTGTGCGAATAGCCATTAAACACTAATTGGGCAGAAAAGCAGAGGAAGTGGGAGAAATTTATTGTAGAAAGGGAGTGGGAATACTTTCTGAGCAAATAGACAGAACTATCCGAGCTTTCTAAAAAGCGTCGGGTAGGATATGGGGGGGTAGATGGTCATGTGTCGGAGGTGGAGTATAGTGGATCCTAGTCAACCTAAAGAGGATAGCCGTCACCAGTGATGAAAAGTCGACCGTAGAGGACCTAAAGACAATAGTATTGTACGAAAGACATTCAGAAACAAGAAAGGGATGAAAGACAGTCGAGAAGGGAAGCAAGATGCGAAAGAGCTGACGGGCCTTGCAACGAACAAAACCCTAGGGAGACTGGCCGTGAAGAGAATCCGCCAGAGTCGGGTCATGATCGACAGGAAGAGGGCATAGAAAAAGAGGTGTCCCCTATGGAGGAAGAAGTGTGGATAGAGCAGCCAGAAGCTCTCCAAATAAAAGCTCCCGATGACAGAATAACCCTTTCCCCGACAAATCCACATACTAGAATCCATACTATTATCGAAGAGGATCTACGACTATGAGCTGGTGACTACAACATATGGAGTCGACTAGGCGATGACACATACATGGGTTGAAACCTTATCATACATCGACCGCTTGAGGGAAACTAGGTAACGTTTCAGGAAGCACCCTCCCTCCGAAGTATCCACTTGCTCTTACCGACACAGGAAGGAGCACCCCCCCCCCCACCAAGTACAAATTTTGAAGAAATTAAACAAGTAGACCTGTGCACACAAAGTTGCAGTGGACCATTGACAGTAGANACCATTGACAGTAGAAATCCACAACAACCCACTCTACATCGAAGATGAATCGACCAACGACGGGAGCACAAGGTCCGTCGACCAAAACTCCACAGGCCCGACTACATCAACAACCCCACCACTTTCACCACCACCCACACCTCCAACCCCACCAACTTCTGAGAGCAGTGAAAGTGATTCAGACATGGGTCACGGATCAGCTCACATTCCTCTGTACGAGGGGGATGAAGAGCCTTAAGGAAAAGGGCATTAACATGGTACATGACCTTTTCGAAAAGGTAACCCAGAGCCACGAAAGTTGAGATAAAATCCCAGTTCTTATCATTTTTCAAAACCCCAGATGCAAAGCACCTGGCCGCCAAAAAGCTTAAGACAACGTCACAAAAGCCAGGGGAGACAGTCCGTGACTATGAAAAATGTTGGAAGGACCTATTAAGCCAATTATATTATGTTATTGATGAGAAATTACTAATTCAATGGTTCCTTGCAGGATTATCACAGAAATTTCACCGACATATCAGTCTAGAAACATTTAATACATATGAAGATGCACTGACCAAAGCTCTGCAGGTCAAGATGGACGAAGACATACCTGCTTATCTGATGGACCACAAGTTAGAAGAACAGCTCAAGAATGTGCAGAAGTATTTGAAAGAACTGACCCTCAAAAATCAAGAAATCTAGTGTACCAACTGCTTGACGGCCGGCCATTCGAAAGATAATTGTCGACAGTAGTACAGCTGACAAGACATCCGTTTTGTACAGACTAAAGCATTTTGTGACATTTTCCATGAGGCCAGAGATCATTCTACAAAAGAATGTCCGTTTAACATGAAGAACGCAAAGGCTTCCTGGTGCGCTATCTGTGAGACTAAAAATCACAATACCGTTGACTGTCAGCTAAATTTGAAAAACCGACAGAACTACCAAGCGGTATATCAAACAAATGCAGTAGTGCAAGACAACGAGCAAAGCAATACAAACAACCAGAATGGGCAAAGAACCGACGGCCGACGATATGAACGCCGGTACGACAATCGACGACAAGCGTTTGGAGGAAGAGGTCGATTCATCAGGAATCGTGACATACGAACTCGTCGATCCACCCAGTGCTTCATCTGCTATAAAGAAGAGCACATATGTGCAGACTGTTCGTACAAGGACAGAACTGACCTTAAATTCTTTACACATTGTGGAGTAGGAAATCACTCCTTGGAGGATTGTCCTACTATGCTAGAAAAAATCAATGCGAAGAAGAATGTTAATGTCTTGTCTTGTGTACAAAAGCATAATGTACTAACTACTAAGAATTTACACATTGTTACATGACAAGGCACAAAAACGGGGCCTGACAACCCCCAAATTAGCAAGATAAAAGACACAAATAACTATCCATACCCTATAAAGCAAAAACACACATATCAAGAGGCATCCCACATATTTCACGATATTGCACATCAGGAAGACCTCATTAGCAGCCGACCTAACACAGTACAACGATTAATCTATCTCACTCAAATAGACAAATCTGTAGCTCAATTCATTTATTTATTGCATCAAATCAAAAGTATTAACCTTGAAAAACAAACTAAGAACATTTGCAGCCTAAACCAGAAAGACAAAAACGATGTCGACCCACTAGTCGACCTGGAAATCGAAGGTTTCCACATCCGACAAGTAGTGCTTGATTTCAGATCCCAGGTAAATATCATGACCCAAAATACATGGGAAAATATGGGAATACCTCGACTCTATGAGTCAGGAATTTACCTAAAACTGACCGACCAAGGCCTCATTGAACCCATTGGGGTTTGGAAAGATGTCGACACGACCATCAAAGGAATATCGACTAAGGTTGATTTTGAAATTATTGACCCAAAGGAAGGATCTAGCTCCTTCCCAGCCCTCGTCGGTCAAACTTGGGGTCGAAAGATGAAAGCATCTATCTCCTTAGACAAAGAACGAATTAAGCTCAAAGGAAATGGCCAAAAGGTCACCGTACCTATTCATCCATCCCAAGGGAAATCTTGGACTGAACCGATTGATGAGGAAGTCAATGTCAGACAAATTTACCAGATCCAGAACAATACCAACTACACAGAACCAAACATCCATGGGGAACTTTACTTAGGTAACCAAGACTCAGTTGGTTATAACTCAGATGCTGAACTGTATGACTGGGAGATGGAAAATTATGAAACACAAGCAAAAGGGTGCTGGACTATTCAAAAAGTCCAGAAAAAACCCACCCGACAGTGCTTCATAGTATCCATTATCCCTAAATTTTTTGAAAAGAAACTAAGGGAACACCCTACATTACAACCAAAGAATTTAAACACTACTCAACTACCTAGGTATAAGGAGAGGGAATCCCCAGTCATGCACGTTGAACAAGTATCTAAAAATATTGGAGAACATGGTCGACTTCAAAGCTTAGTGGAAACATTTACAGGTCAAGCAGCTAGATGGTGGGATACCCATCAGTCAAAACTATAGACCTGGACAACTGCTTCAACCTTCTTTGTCGAACGGTTTGGAGGGAAAAAGTTAACACAGGAAGCCCAAATCCCTATCTTTACCCAAGGTCAAAACCCAGAAGACCACATTAGGACTTGTGAAAAGGAGTGGAGAAGACTTGGCTACAAAGATGAGCGAGCCTGGCCCCATTTGTTCCCCTCAACCTTAGATGACTTACCCAATAAATGGTATAAGATGGAGGAAGCTAGAGGAGAAACCTTCTTTTGGCATGAACTTAAAGAAAATTTTGTTAAAGACTTCCAGTTCAAACCTCAAAATGAAAAATTGGCTGGGACATCACACCAAATCAAACAGTTTCTCCAACCAACAGCAAAACAACCCTCCCAAGACCATCGACAAATAAAGGACTGTAACATGTTACAAACTGAATCAAAATCCTAGTCGACACGTTTACACTTAGAAAATGAACACATAGAAGGTAAGAGCTTCAGATGGAAGACCGACCACATTGAAACAACCAAACCCATCTACTCAATCTTGAAAGTCGAGACCACTGACAAACCAGATCTGGACAGAATGACTGCAGCCGACTTCCCTGCCACATTCTCATAGTTCACAGAAGGAAGTTAGCCGATCAATGAAGCTAAAGCACCAGAGTGGCTAGATGCCAAAGTGAAAACTAAGGAGGTCGAGATTTCAAATGACGACCGACCAAAAATAGCTAAGATTGGTGACTACTAGAACGAACAACAGAATACCAAAATAGTGAACTTACTTAGAGAATTCCAAGATGTCTTTGCAAGGGACTACAAAGACTTAAAAGGGTTAGTACAGGAAATGGGAGAAATGAAAATAGATACTAAACTTGATGTCCGACCTGTCAAGAAACGACCTTATAAACTATCTCATAAGTATAAGGAGATAGTTAAGAAGGAAATAGACAACATGTTAGCAACCGGGATCATTTACCCTATCGACCAGTCTTAATGGGAAAGTCCCATGGTCATCCAGCCTAAGAAACATGACCAGACTAGGTTAAGAATTTGTGTCGACTTTAGAGAGCTTAACAAAGTCACACTAACATATCCATTCCCAACCCCCTATGCTAATGAAATCTTGAATGAAGTGGCAGGCCATGAATGCTACTCCTTCACAGATGGATTTTCAGGATACAACCAAGTACCCATAGCAAAAGAAGATCAAAAGAAGACAACATTTGTCTGTGAATTTGGTTCCTTTGCTTATCGAGTTATGCCTTTTGGGCTAAAGAATGCACCTACAGTATTTTCCTGAATTGTTGTCAAAAATTTCCAGGAATACATCTATAAAACCATGGTAGTCTATTTCGACGACTGGACTATATATTCCACCCTAAAGGATCACTGCACATGGCTCTGACTTATGCTGGAGAGATGTCGACAGATACAACTCTCCCTGAACATTAAGAAATGTATCTTTATGACTCCCATAGGCCTACTCTTAGGGAATATTGTCTACAAATACGGTATAAAGGTTGACTTTGCCAAAATTAAAATCATCCTTGACCTAAAACCCCCAATAAACCCTAAACAGGTCCGGGTGTTATTGGGCCATACAGGATATTATAGGAAGTTCATACGACACTACTCAGACATGACCTACCCTCTAGAAGAATTACTAAAAGATGACCAAGAATTTAAGTGGATAGAAGAATGCCAAATATTCTTCGACAAACTGAAATGAAAACTGGTCGAAGCCCCCATACTTAAATTTCCAAACTGGTCGACCAAGTTTCATGTGCATATCAATGCATCAGGAATTTCAATTGGAGCAATCCTGACTCAACCAGGGAATGACAGGATGGATTACCCTATAGTGTACAGCAGTTGAAAATTAAATAAGGCTGAAAGGAACTATTCGACCACTGAAAGAGAAGCCCTAGGTATGGTCTTTGCCCTCCAAAAGTATCGACATTATCTATTGGCCAACCCTTTCACATTTTATACTGACCATCAAGCTTTGAAGTACCTTGTTAATAAACCCCTGCATCATGGAAGAATTTGTCGCTGGTTACTTCTTTTTCAAGAATTTGAGTTTGAAGTTGTGGTTTGATCAGGAAGGCTAAATGTCGGGCCCGACCACCTATCTCACATAGACACAGGAGAGGAACCGACCAGAGTCGACGATGACTTGCCGGACGCACATTTATTTCGTATAGAAGCAGTGCCAGAAGAACTAGAAGAAATAGCTCAGTTCTTAGAGACAGTTCAGGCACCAAAAGGTCTGAACACCAAGAAAAAACAAATCCTAGCTATGAAGTCTGCCCCTTACAGCCTCATCAATGGATTTCTATACAAAATGGGGTTAGACGACGTTCTCAGAAGGTGTGTACTCGAACATGAGTGAGATCAAATCATGCATGAAGCACACTATGGATCGGCAGGAGGACATTTCCAAGAAGACACAACTGCAAAGAAAATCCAACAGTTTGGATTATGGTGGCCAACGATCCACAAAGATTGCAAAACTTTTGTTAGTCGATGTGACAGGTGCCAACGACTTGGTCGACCTCTGTCGAGCACAGAAATTCCCTTGATATCCGTAAACCCTAGCCTCACATTTGAAATCTGGGCTATAGACTTCATAGGACCATTTCCTATCCCAGCCAAACGCTTAGGTGCAAGATATATTATCACGGCAGTAGAATATGTCACTAAATGGGCAGAATATGAACCCGTCGAGACCTGTTCAAGTGAGGTAGCCACTAATTTTATCTACAAAAACATCATCACTAGATTCGGCTGCCCACTCACATTGATCAGCGACCAAGGATCACACTTCGTCAACAAAACCATCAAAAATTTGACCGACAAATTTCACATCGACCACCGACGAAGCACCACATATCACCCTCAGTCTAATGGCGTGATTGAAGCATTCAACAAAACACTGACAAAAGGGTTAACCAAAATATGCAATATCGACAAAGATGACTGGGATGAGAAAATCCCTGCGGTCCTCTGGGCATACAGAATAGCCTATAAATGGTCGACTAACCAGAACCCCTTTTGACTAGTCTATGGGCAAGAAGTAGTCATACCCCTACATTTTCGACAGTAAACACCTCTTATTGCATAGCTATTACATGTCGATGCTGAACATGCAAGAAAGGACCGACTATTCCAACTCAGTAAGCTAGAAGAACATCGACTCATGGCTATCCAGCACCAGGAAATTCACAAACAACAACAGAAAGCATGGCATGACCATAACATCAAAAAAAAAAACCTGTCAGTCGGCAACCTTGCTTTAATTTATAACAGTTGAGTCAAAGGAAAACCCAAGAAACTACATACAGAATGGATGGGACCTTACATTGTCGAAGAAATACACCCCAATGGCTCAGTCCGACTAAAGAAATTACAGGGCCTAGTATTTCGGAAGCTCATTAATGGAGCCTGACTCAAGCGTTACAGAAACTGTAAAAAAATAAAAAAATAAAAAAAAATGACCTTAACCGTTAATCAAAACCCATAAAAAGCTAAAAATTCCAAAACAAAACCATACAATAAAAAACACAACAAACATGATAGCCACTCACTACTTTGATAACCGACATCATCATCTTCAACCATCCTCATCGACTAGTCCGACCAACCATTTTCACCTCCGACATCGACCGACGACCTCAAGAGTCCCATCACGCATTGATGGCCTCGAGCGCCGCACACATTCCACCATTAAGTCCCATTCGAGTATTACAGTCGAACTCTCCATTCCGCCATTAATACGTTCATCTCCACACGCAAAAACACCCATGCCTATAAATACAAGACAGTCGAAGGTTCATCCACCACACCATTTACCCATAGAGCACCTGCAACATCAGTCGACTAAAGACCAAGCATCCTGTAACACCTTCGACCAACCCAACAAAATGGCACCCAAACTGACCTGAGCAACGGCTAAGGAACGAGAGCTTCAGGTAGAGGACACACCCTTGGTCCGATGATTAAAGAACATCAAGAACGCTAAATTCCAAGACGGCCAATGGTAGAAACTCTGGACAGAAATCCAAGAATGGGCCTATGTTGACAAAAGGTTGACCTAGGCCACTGAGAAAATCCAGAAGAGCACCATCTTCAATTACCCTAACGCACCATTGATGGCCAGCTTTGGTGGGATGAAAGAAGCCGTGGTCAAATTCATTATCAGTCGTTACCACAACGGCCAATTCTACTTCAACAGGCCGATTTACATTACCGGTGATGTTATCTCATGACTAACTGGTCTATTTAACCAAGGCATCCCTGTACCAATTGGGATTAAAGAAGGGTTAGTCGAAGAGCTTACGGGCTCGCCGTCAGGAAAGAACTCCAAGGGTTTGATGATTGGACAGATTGCGACACGGACGCCACAAATCATCACTAAAATCATTGTAATCACCCTTACATTAGCCGGTCGCGGCAATGACCTCAAACTAGAGATGCTGGAGGCTGTCGACACAATCGCAACCGATGGTCGGATATACCGATGGGGAGACTATGTTGCCGACATGGTCAAAACCATCTGCGAAAGATGCCAAGAGACAGGAGGTATGATCAAGTTCCCCTCTCTCATTGTCTGGATTTTCATGTACCATATCTGTCCAGAAGGAAGTCCAGTATTCCGGGAGCCGACCAAGTTCGAGATGCACCGATTTAAACCCTTCTCACAAAGAGGAACCCTGCATGAGCTGGCACATGGGGAAAGTCTTCTTAGAAAACTGGTTTTAGCAGTTGAAGGTTCGCATGACGAGGTGGCCAGAACATCCGACAAAACCTCCCTGCGAACTCCCATATATAGTTAGAGATTGACCACACGTCGGTCTGGTACATGCAAGGTCAGGACCCCAAAGCCCAGGACCTCGACTACTATCCGACGGTCGATCATATTTTCCGGGAGTTGACCCGACAGGCTCAAAGAAAAATACAAATACCTGAGGCTTCCAAACAGGTCGACTTCTCCATCACAGAGCCACTTACAGACCAGGAAAAATAGGAAGACTATGAGCTCAACCTGTACATCAGCACATTTGTGTCGGAAGACACCCTGACTGAGCCCACAAGTTGGGTAAACATCATTATCAAACCTTTGACTGTAAAGGTAGTCGACCCATAACAAACAGAACAACAACAAACAACAGTACAACCACAGCAACAAACAAACCCCCCGGCTCCAGCAATTGTCGACCCAATTCAAATACTGACAGGTGAAGTCAAGGACGCTGACCCAGAATATGCTTTATCCCAAAACATAATTAAGAACCTGGCCAAGGAGATATCTGTCGCCAGAAAGAGACTCAAGGCCCAAAAACTACGAGAAGGCAAGGGTAAGCGCAAGCTTCTTCTTGCTGACTCAACCGACGATGAGGAGGAGCTAGTAGCTGCGGCCATCGACATTGTTGAGGACGACGCTGCAAATAAAATCTCAGTTGAAACTCAGTTTCAACGGTATCTGGAAGTAGGAGCTCTGTAGGGTCGGCCAAAGAAAGCAAAAATGACACCGACGCCCGAAAACGTTGTCGACCTTGTGTCGACCCCTCCACCCCCATCCCCAACACCCGTAGTCAAGGAGCAAGCATCAGTACAACAGTCGGCCAGTCCCCAGAACCTCTATCAAAGAGAAATCCCAAAGACAGTCAAAGCCAAGGTCGACCAGGACGCTGAGCTTAAAGCTTTCTTCGCAACGCTGCCTGCACTGTTTCAGTTGGCCCACAAAATACAAACAACAGCTCCTCTCTACGCAAGCAAAAAACCCTATGCAACAATTACGATGACATTCACCCGACACCAACAAGGAGACTTAATTGGAGCATCACAGTCTGTCACGGAACCAATCAACACCAACGCCCACGACGACCTACTCTCTACACCTTCGGAAGCAGGTATCTCTTCCGACGGAAGCCCACAACACACTCCAGCCAACCCTGCCACTCCAGTCCCTTCTCCTACCCCATCGCCTCAACCACCATTATCACCACCACCCCCACCACCACCAGATTCCCAACCAGATTCACAACCAGACCTATCACAACCACATACATCTTCCCAACCGGACGTAGTCATACCAACCACCCAGCCAGAAAATCCATCGACTTCCGTTCCCCCGACCACAGACCCAACCTCCACCACTACAGGTACCTAGGAGAAAGAGAAAGACATACAAAAGCAGAAGCATCATACAAAAACATCCAACCTACGGATTAGCCTAAGAGATGCAAGTTCGTTAACTGACACAGAGGTCGGCCAACTACTCAAAACCTTGGCCAAAGAATCAAAGAAAAGGACCATAAAAAAAAGTAAGCAGCTCACAGATAAAGATGCAGAACAGGTCGAGTTTCTCGGCAAATGCAAGGCTCTCGCTCAATCTGTCGTTCCAGGACCTCTCGACGACGACATAGATCGACCTCTTGAAAGGTCTTATCAGCTTTTCGAGAGCATAGTGTCGACTATACAATCCCATATCCAAGAGACTAAGGCAGAATAGAAGGAAGAGACATCCCGACTACTCCTGGCCCAGCACACTACATTCTCAGAGGCATATAAGGCTCTACAAGATCATATGTAAGAATCCATTTTCACTGAGGAAGTCTTACAAGAATGACCTACTCATTATGGGCAGGTCTACCACCAGACACGGCAGACACGATAGGGCATCCAAGCTTTGGAAGGTTGAAAGTCGACAGAGGCATAACTGAGGCAGACAATTGAAGAACAAATTGTCATGGAGACCAACAAACTACAGAAGTTGGAAAGACAAGCACATCAATGGCTTCAGCAGGCTCTTCCCAACCTGGAGAAAGTCAACATCATTTGCCCATAGATGAAACGACTCATCAACGCTGCAGAAGAGCAAAATCCGTTTTTGGGTCCCAACATGGAGAATATTGCCGAAATGCCCATGTCAGAAAAGATGTCTATCCTTTCAAGTCTAACTACCTTAATGATTGATATCCAGAAAGCCTTGCAGAGTTGGAGGGACTTTCAGCATCAACTTTCCATCACTGCTCCAGCCATCGTCGAAGTCTGCGTCCAGAAGAGACCAACCATCCGCCTGCACAGTCCATAGCAATAGCAATCTTCAAAGGTTTAATAGAGCTTCAATTTTTGTACCTCCCTGATTCTTCAAGACGAAGAAATTTTTTGTTCGTGGGGGAGATGTAGAAGGAGCAAGTCGACAAAGTCGACTTGAATGAAGACCGACTTAGTCGATCAGTCGACTAAGTCGATGGGCCGACTTAGTTGATCGGCTGACTAAGTCAGTCGACCGACTAACTAGAAAGATTAGGTCGGCTAACTAAAAGTTGTGTCAGTTCACTGAACCGACAGGTAGTTATTTTGTAACTGTCTCTACATTGTATATATTAGGCTGTTTAGCCAAACGAGAACTCAGTTTAGTTCTCTGCCTTGTATGAACTCATTGTAATAATATAATATGTTGTCCTATCTGTTCTTGTCTCTTGTCTTTGTTTATATTTATATATGTTTAGTATGTATTATTGGTAACCTTATGTGATCTGTGAGATTACAATAGATACAAAAGGAAAAAAAAGGGCTAAAAATCCATCTGAGCAAAAGAGAGACAAGAACAAGTCTCAAAAGGAGCCCCAAGGTTCCAAGAAGAACTCCCAAAAGGAGAAGAACAAAGGAGAAATGGGAAAGTGTGCATACTGTAGTAAGGGCTATCATCCTGAGAGCTCTTGTATAAAGAAGAAAATTGACGTGTTGACCCAACTCCTAGAGAATAATAGCATCTCCCTTCCTGATTTCTCAAAGAAGAGGGAAGTAGGATCAAACTCAGAGGACAGAGAGAGAGTACATGCCTTGGTTGTTAGCACATCAAGCTCACCTAGCTTCTAGACATATGGTTTTGACAAAAGAGACATTCTCCTCTCTTAACATGACGAAAGGTCCACCAATAGTTTTGGGAGATGACTCTCTCACTGATAGTTTTGGGAAGGGCAGGATTGATCTTGACCATGGTAAGTTCAATAATGTGTTGTATGTTCCAGGTCTTGCCTATAATATCTTGTCAGTGTATCAGATGACTCATACTGGGTCTCCAAAGAAGGTCATATTCTCCCTGATGATGTTCAAATTACTAATATTTCGAATGGTAAAGTCATAGAAAAAGGTGTTGTAGATCACACTTCAAAGGTATACAAGTATTCCCATTTTCTATCCTACTCAAACCCCTCTGCTCTTCTAATTCGTGCTAATGAAGAAAGAAATATTTGGCCATCTTAACTAAAATTATCTTTCTGATTTGAGTGAAAAAGATATGGTCATAGGGTTACCAAAGATCAAGTTTTCTAAGGGAGCCAGTCAAGGTTGTATCCTAGGAAAACACCCAGAGCACAACTATGAGAAAGGTAGTCATGAGAGAACCTCTACACCTCTTGAGTTGATCCACAGTGACATTGTTGGTCCATTCTCTCATATGTCCATGAGTCAAGCCAAATATGCACTGACCTTCATAGATGGATTTTCAAGGTATTGTTGGGTTTACTTCCTAAAGCATAATTCTAAAGTGAGATACGTATACCAGCCTCATGAGATCCACTAGAGAACATCTAACAGGATCCTAAACTTTGTTCAAGGAACAAGAACTCATGGGATCTTCTACAAATCAAAATATGATATTGATTTGATTGGGTTTAATGACAGTGATTGGGTAGGTGATAACACAAATCGAAAGTCTACATTAGGATATGTGTTCATGCTTGCATAAGGGCCAATTAGCTGGCCAAGCAAGAAGCAGAGTGCCACAGCACTCTCATCTATAGAAGCAGATTATAGAGGAGTTGTAAATGCATCAACTCAATGTTTGTGGTTGTAGGGGATACTTGGAGAATGTGGCTTTGAATCAGAGTTTTCAACTATTATATACTATGATAGTCAGAGCACCATTCAAATCTGCAATGATCCAGTTCAGATATAGCGAACCAAGCACATTGACATCCATATGCACTACATCAGACAACTTGTTTGTGATGGTACCATTGTTCTACTCTTTTGTGCATATTTAGAACAAGTAGCAGACATCTTCAACAAAGTTTTTTGTGAGAAGACCTTCAAAAATCTCAAATCACTACTGGGGATTGCTGATCATGCTATGAAGCATAATTTATGACAAGATTTCCAAATTTTGTTTCATGTCCATGGTTAAGGGAGGATTTTTTCCATTGGGTTTTTGCCTCTTTCCTTGGTTGTATGGACAAGAAATATGTAAAGGGTGACTAAGCCTTGTTACTAGGTCCTATAGTTTTATGATATTTGCTCAAAGAAGAGGGAAAGGGAATCAAATTCAAAAGACAGAGAGAGAGTATATGCCTTGGTTGCTAGCACCAAGGTAATTTTTAGTGGCAAATTTTTGCCAATTGTCTATTTTTTAGGTTTTTTTCAAAAAATAAATTAGCTACTTGGTGTCTAAAATTGCCTATATTTACATAATTTTTTTTTTTTTATCATAATATTCCCCAAAATTTATACCTTCAATGTTAATTTTATGTTTTATATTTAATATCCCCCTACCTATCGATAAACATGTTTTTCCAATCCAAAACAATCGCCTAGAATACTATACTTAGGTATAATATTACAATCCTTAAAAAATACCCCCACATCAAGCTCACCTAGCTTCATCATAGATTATGGAGCTTCTAGACATATGGTTTCAACAAATGAGACATTCTCCTCTCTTGACATGTTGAAAAGTCCACCAATAGTTTTGGGAGATGACTCTCTCACTAATAGTTTGGGGAAGGGACGGAATGATCTTGACCATGATAATTTCAATAATCTGTTGTATGTTCTAGGTCTTACCTCTAATCTCTTATTAGGGTATCAGATGACTCATACTGGGTATCCAAAGAAGGTCATCTTATCCCTTGATGATGTTTAAATCAATGAGATTTCCAATGGTAAATTCATAGCAAAAGGTGTTGTTGATCACACTTCAAAGGTATACAAGTTTTCCTATTTTCTACCCTACTCAAACCCCTCTGCTCTTCTGATTCATGCTAAAGAAGAAAGCAAGCTTTGGCATGAAATATTTTTCCATCTTAACTACAAGTATATTTCTAATTTTAGTGAAAACGATATGGTCATAGGGTTACCAAAGATCAAGTTTTCTAAGGGAGTATGTCAAGGTTGTATCCTAGGAAAACACCTAGAACACAAGTATGAGAGAGCTAGTCATGAGAGAATCTCTACACCTCTTGAGTTGATCCACAATGACATTGCTGGTTGATTCCCTCATATTTACATGAGTCAAGTGAAATATACACTCACCTTCATATATTACTTTTCCATGTATTGTTGGTTTCACTTCCTAAAGCATAAATTTGAAGTTTTTGACCTCTTCAAAGTCTTTAGAGCCTTGGTTGGAAACCAGTCTGGGAGGAAACTCAAGATCCTTAGATATGACAATGGTGGTGAGTATGTCAAGTATGATTTCATTTAGTATTGTAAATATGCAGGTATTTAGATGCATCATTCAATCCCTTACACACCACAACAAAATGGTGTTGCTGAGAGAAAGAACAGATCACTGAAGGAGATGGCAACCTGCATGATGGAGGATAAGACTTTTCCACCAAAGTTTTGGGTTGAGGCTATAAAATATGAATCCTACATCTGGAATAGGGTTCCTCATAAGCATATTTATGGTATGACTCCTCTCAAAGATTGAAGTGGGCACAAGCCATATGTGACCCATTTTAGGATTTTTGGCTCAAAGGCTTGGGATAGAATTCCAACTGAAAAGAGGAAGGCTTTGCAGCCCCAAACCCAAGAGTGCATATTTTTTGGGTATTATAAAGATTCAAAAGGGTACAAGCTGATCAACTTGAGCACTAACAAATCTTTCATTTAAAGAAGTGTTCAGTTCCAAGAAGAGCCTTTAGTAGCAGTTGAAGTTGGAGAGTCCTCTTCAGCACCAGATCCATTGGTTGTAAGTGGAGAGACTAATGATTTTGATGATTTTGATATGTCTGATAATGATGATTTGATTGCATATCCTAACAGTCCTAGAATACCAAAATGGGCAGTGAATACCATTCATGCAGTTGGGGAATAGCTGGAAATCCTAGTGACACTAGGAGGACTAGATCTCAATTTGAGAGTGTCCTTTGTGTGAAATATCCTCTATTTTATGAGAAATGATATCTAATGATTGAATAATATCCACAAACATATGAATATATAGCACATGATCCAATATGGAAAACAGCCATGAAATAAGAATTCAGCTCGCTCCATAAGAACAACACTTGAGAACTAGTTGATCTTCCCCCAGGGAGGAAGCTAGTTCAATGTAAGTGGGTTTTTAAGACTAAGTTTGCTTCTGATGGTTTACCTTTGAAATATAAGGAAATATTGGTAGCCAAGGGATACTCACAAGTACATGGTATGGAATACAATGAAACCTTTGCACCATTGGAAAAGATGGACTCCATAAGGCTAGCTCTAGCCATTGCAGCTGTGAAGAAATGGGAGGTACATCATAAGGATGTGAAGTGTTATTTCCTAAATGGATATATCACTGAATATATTTACATGCAGAAACCTAAAGGGTTTGTTTCTAATCCATTTTTAGTGTGTAGGATAAAGAAATCATTGTATGGGCTCAAGCAAGCCCCTAGGGCTTGGTATGCCAAGATTGATGGTTGTTTGCTATCACTGAGTTTTGTTCGATGAAAGTTTGATATTAATGTCTATATGAAGCTGGTTCATGGTTATTTGAATATTATTGTATTGTATGTGGATGAACTTCTGATTATAGGAAGTTCAAAGAAAGAGATTTCCTCCTTGAAGGATGCAATGAACCATGCATTTTCTATGATAGCTTTGGGATTGTTGAGCCAATTCTTGGGTCTCAAAATTGCTCAATCCCAACATGGAATCAAAGTATATAATTCCAAGTGTTATTTGGATTTGCTGAACAAGTTCAACATGAAAGAATGCAAGCCAAGAAATACTCCCTTCCTTTCATGAGTTAAGCTTGAAGAAGCAGGTTCTTCTTCTATGGTAAATAATACACCGTATAGGCAGTTGATTGGGTGTTTGCTTTATCTTACACACACTCAACCTCATATATCTTATGGATTTAGTGTGGCTTAGAGATACATGGATCATCCTCATGAGATCCACTAGAGAGTAGGCAAAAGGATCCTAAACTTTGTTCAAGGAACAAGAACTCATGGGATCTTCTACAAAGCAAAATCTGATCTTGATTTGATTGGGTTTACTAACAGTGATTGGGAAGGTGACAACACAGATCGAAAGTCTACATTAGGATATGTGTTCATTCTTGCAGAAGGACCAATCAGCTGGTCAAGCAAGAAGCAGAGTGGCATAGCACTCTCATCTACAGAAGTAGAGTATAGAGGACTTGTAAATGCAACAACTCAATGTTTGTGGTTGCAGGGGATACTTGGAGAATGTGGCTTCGAGTCAGAGTTTTCAACTATTATATATTGTGATAATTAGAGCACCATTAAAATCTACAATGATATAGTTTAGAGACAATGAACCAAGCATATTGAGATCCATATGCACTACATCAGACAGCTTGTGCATGATGGCACCATTGATCTACTCTTGCGTGCATTTTCAGAACAAGTATCAGACATCTTCACATTTTTTTTGTGATAAGACCTTTAGAAATATCAAATCACTGCTGGGGATTGCTGATCATGCTATGAAACATGATTGATGACAAGATTTCCAAATTTTTGTTTTTTCCTGTCCATGTTTAAGGGAGGATTCTCCCACTGGGTTTTTGCCTCTTTCCTTTGTTGTATGGACAAGCATATGTAAAGGGTGACTAAGCCTTGTTGCTAGGCCCTATATTTTTCTAATATTTAATCATAAATTTAGGATTAAGGGGGGGTGTTAGAATAATAAACCCATGGTATCAGAGCTAACCTGAGAAGAAGACACTTGCAGCTGCGGGAACTAGGGATTCCTAGTTTATGGATATTCCTCCACAGATTTCCAGCAAATGTAAGGTGGAATAACTCTCCTCCTTAGGGCGCATATTTCTGTCGAAGCAGAATCCAATTCTAAGGTTTTTTAGTTTTAGACCTGTCACTACTGCTGAAAATTAGGGATTTTCACATAAGAGGAATTTTTTAGTGAGCCTAGGCATGGACTGATCTCCTCCACAAAATTTAAGTTAGGGACAAATTTCAAGGCATTTGGGTGGACAAATCTCTGAAAAAGAAAAACCCTAATTTGCTCCTGAACCAGCTCTACAGGATTTCAACTCAAGTTTCAGATCCGACATCTTGAACCTGGTAAGATCTAAAATCTTTTGTATTTCCATTTGAGGTTCTCAGATAAGATGTCTCATTATACCAAGCTTGATGAAAAGCTTGAGGGAGCTGATAACGTCTGAGCTTGGAAGTATAGGATCTCCCTGGTCCTAGAAGAGAATGAATTAGACTCCTACATCCATGAGGAGGTTCCAATTCTAGAGGGAGATGAGGAAAAGGCCTTACATAAGAAGAATATGGTTATGGAAAAGAGGATCATTGCTGATTCTATCAAGGATCACCTTATCCCATAGGTGTCCTCTCTCAAGACACCTAAAGCTATGTTTGATTCCCTAACCAAATTGTTTGAAGGGAAGAACATAAACTAGAAGATGACTCTAAGGAATCAACTAAAGAATGTGAAGATTCAGAATGCAGAGACTATCTAGTCTTACTTCATAAGGGTTTCTTAGATCAAGGAACAATTAGAAGCTGTTGATGAAGAAGTGGAAAATGCAGAGATTGTGATGACTACTTTGAATGGCCTTCCTAGTTCATGGGATTCTTTCATCCAAGGAATCTGTGCTAGAAATAATTTAGTCAAGTTCAGCAGACTATGGGAAGAATGCTCTCAAGAAGAAGCTCGGATAGCAGCCCAAGAAGAGAATATGGGAAGTGAAGATCAAGCCCTCACAGTTCACTCCAAGAAGGGAAGAAGAAATCCTCATTACTCCAAAGGTAAGAACTCTCATTATAACAATAGAAAGGACCTATCTAGATTGAGATGTTATACATGTGATGAAAAAGGACACTTTGCAAAACACTATCCTAAGAGAAAGAACCACTCTCATAAGACGAAGGGGAACAAAATAAGACATCATGCTCATGCTGCAGAGGATGATGAACCATCTAGGAAGAGATCGAGATATGAAAGTGAAGATTCTTCAAGCGAGGATGAATATGTTTTTATTTCCGTTCTCATAGGTAACATTACTCATGGTAGCGATGATTGGCTTATAGACAGTGGGGCTTCCAAACATATGAATGGATTCAAGGAATCCTTTGTAAGACTATTAGAACATGAATCACCTCACAAGGTGAAGCTAGGAGATGACTACCAATATCCAATAAAAGGTAGTGGGGAATATTCATATAAATTAGACTCTGGTTAGTCTCTAACAATGAAGGAAGTATTGTTTGTACTAGGACTCAAGAAAAACCATCTCTCCATATCAGCATTGGATGCAAAAGGAATGTGGGTTGCATTCATAGATGGACAATTCATTATGTGGCCTAGAGGAAAGACTATCGATGATGCGGTAGTAATTGGAGAACAAGAAGGAGGATTGTACAAATTAAAGGGCCATCCAGAACAAGCAATGGTCCATGATACAGTAGAGCCAAGTGAAATTTAGCATAGAATGCTTGCACATGTGCATTACAGAGAACTACCTATTGAAACCAAAGCTATTGAAGGTCTTCCAGAAATCCAAGCAAAACATGACGGGGTCTACAAAGGATGTGCAAAGGGAAAGAACACAAAGAAGACATTTCCAAACAGTGAAAGCAAAGCAAAAGGAATCTTGAAAATCATACACTCCGATGTATGCGGTCCTATGTCATCAAGCTCACTAAGCGGGTACGCATATTATGTTTCTTTTATTGATGATTTTTCTAGGAAGACATGGGTTTACTTCATGAAGAACAAAGAAGAAGTATTCAACAATTTCAAGGAATTCAAAGCCTTGATCGAGAACCATACTAAAAAGAAGATCAAGACTTTTCGATCAGACAATGGAAAAGAATTCACTTCAAATGAATTCAAGAGGCTATGCAAAAAATCAGGGATTAAAAGGGAGTTGTCCACTCCTTATAATCCACAATAGAATGGGGTTGTAGAAAGGAAGAATAGAACTATCATGGAAGCTGCAAGAGCAATGCTTCATGATCAAGATCTTACTATGCATATTTGGACTGAAGCTGCCAGAACAACGGTGTATGTATAGAACCGTACTCCACATAGAGTACTCGAGAACAAGACTCCTGAAGAAGTCTTCTTTGGCAAGAAACCATAATTCAGCCATCTTAGAATATTCGGCTATCCTGTGTACATACGCATCCCAAAGGAGAAAAGGACAAAATTAGATTCTTCAGGAAAGAAGGGTATATTCGTGGGATACTCTGAAAGCTCGAAGGCTTACAGAATCTATTTCCCAGGATACAAGAAGATTGACATCAGTAGGGATGTGACATTTGATGAAGACATAGCTTACAACAAATCCAGAAAGATACCTATTGAAGAACCTGAAGAAGCAGAAGCAGAAGCACCCAGAATTCATGATACAACCATGAATGAAGAAGATCGAGAATTTGAAGAACCACAAAGACCTATAGATCAACCTTTGGAGAAGAATCCTCATAAGAGGAAACCTACTTGGGTATGAGAACTTATCCAAGGTGAGGAAAGATATGGGGCTCCATAAGAGAATCACAGAGAAAGAAAGAGGACCAGATCCTGCTCCGGGTATGTGGCTTTACTATGTGATTTCATTGATAAAGAACCTTCCAGTTATGAAGAAGTGTCAGGACGAAAAGAATGGAAGGATGCTATGATCGAAGAATATCAATCAATCATGAAGAATGATGTTTGGGATGTTGTCCCAAGACCAGAAGGGAAGTCAATTGTAACTTCCAAATGGACCTACAAGATCAAGGATGTTGCAGATGGTAGCATTGAAAAGCATAAAGCAATATTTGTGGCTCAGGGTTTCTCTTAGAAAAAGGAATAGACTATGAAGAAACCTTTGCACCTGTAGCCAGATACACTTCCATCAGATTAGTACTTGCTCTGGCTATAGTGATGAAATGGAAGATACACCAGATGGATGTCAAGACTACTTTCTTGAATGGTGTAGTGGAAGAGGAAGTGTATGTAGAACAACCACTCAGTTTTGAGACACATGACAGAGAGTCTCATGTATGCAGAATGAAGAAATCCATGTACGGTTTGAAACAGGAACCCAGGACCTAGTACGGCAGAATTGACAGCTTTCTATCCAGTTTGGGCTTTACCAAGAGTAAATCAGATTCTAGCCTTTACTACAAGGTTGAAGATGGCAACCCAATGATGCTTCTACTATATGTAGATGATATATTTGTGACAGGTATAGATGGGTTGATTGTTGATATGAAGAGAAATCTTGTTGTTGAGTTCGAGATGAAGGACTTGGGTATGATGCATTACTTTATAAGTATGGAAGTGTGGCAGAGTATGGATGGAATCTTCCTTAGACAAGGGAAGTATGCAGTAGAGATCCTAAAAAGGTTTGGGATGATGGACTGCAAGACTATGGCCACACCTATGGAATCAAACCTAAATCCCTAAAGCTATTGAGCGATGCTTCATTAGAGACGGTTGATGCTACAATGTATCACCAGATGATTGGGTCATTGATGTACCTGACAAACACAAGACCAGACATTTGCTTTGTTGTGAACACCTTGAGCCAGTTCTTGACAGATCTGAGAAATGTTCACTTGATTGTTGCAAAGCATATTCTGAGATACCTGAAGGGTAAAGTTGCCTATGGGCTCAAGTACGATGCGAATCAAAAGATTAACATGGAGGGTTATGTTGATTCAGATTGGACAAGCAGTGCCATTGATAGGAAGAGCACTTCAGGATGTTGCTTCAGTATGAGATCTGGTGTGATCTCTTGGTTTAGCAGGAAGCAATCGTGTGTGGCACTGAGTACGGCTGAAGCAGAGTATGTCGCAGCTTGTTCAGCTAGTTGTGAGGTAGTATGGCTGCAGAAGCTACTATCTGATTTATTTGATCTCCAGTTGGATGCTACTTATATACATTATGACAACCAGAGTTGTGTAATTTTTTCAAAGAATCCAGTGTTCCATGAAAAGTCAAAGCATATTGAGATCAAGTACCACTATATTAGGAATATGGTGCAGAAGGGAGCAGCGAAGCTCTAGTATGTTGCCACGGAGGAACAGATAGCTGATGTATTGACGAAGCCATTGGCTAGAGTGAAGTTCGAGTACTTCAAGGAGAAGCTTGGTGTTCTCCAGATCAAGGTTTTCTCCAAGGGAAAGTGATGAGTCCCATAGCCATTTTGACATGGTGAGAGGATTGGTTCTTTCCATGACGGATATGAGTGCTGATATCCATAGCCATTCTAGCATGGTGAGAGGATTGGTTCCTTCCATGGTCAGATGTAAGGGCTGAGCCATTCTATCATGGTGAGAGGATTGGTTCCTTCCATGACAAATATGAGTGCTAAGCCATTCTGATATGACTATAGGATTGGTTCCTAGATGATCAGATATAAGGGCTATTTCCATTCTTGGAATGGAGCTACTTGGTGAGGTACCAGGAAAACTCAGTTTATGACTGAGGGCCGTTCTGATATGACCGTGAGATGTGTTCTCACATGATTAGATATGAGTGCATGGCCATTTTGATGTGATAGAGGGATGTGTTCCCACTTTATCAGATGTAAGGGCTGAATCCATTCTGTCATGGCTAAAGGATTAGGTTCCTCCCATGTCAGATATGAGTGCTAAGCCATTCTGACTTAGTGTCAGATATAAGGGATACCACCATTCTTTGAATGGAGCTACCTGGTGAGGTACCAGGGATCCTTAGTCTAGGAATGAGATCCATTCTGATGTGACTATGGGATGTGTTCCCACGTGATCAGATGTAAGTGCAGTGGCCTTTCCATAGATGATAGTAGTTTGGGTTCCTATCATGCTGGTGGTTGTAAGTGCTGAGCATTTTCACAGATGATGGTAGTTTGGGTTCCTATCATGTTGGTGACTATAATTGTTGTGCCTTTTCATAGATGGTAGTAGTTTGAGTTCCTACCATGATGGTGATTGTAAGTGTTGAGCCTTTCCACAGATGGTATTAGTTTGAGTTCCTACCATGCTGGTGGATGTGTGTGTTGTGCCTTTCCACAGATGATAGTAGTTTGGGTTCCTATCATGCCAGTGGTTGTAAGTGTTGAGCCATTTCACAGATGATAGTATTTTGAGTTCCTATCATGCTGGGCCGTTTTGATATGATTATAGGATTGGTTCCTACATGATCAGATGTGAGTGCTGGGCATGCCTTTATGATGAGTAGGTCAGATGTAAGTGCTGGGTGGGCCATTCTGACTTAGTGTCAGATATAAGCGCTGAAGAAAGACCTACATGGAAGCTAGGCCTACAACTAGCATGAAAAAGGGTTGGCTCTGTAGAACGTCTTGTGATGAGAAGAATCATGAGATAACACCCATGATGATGATTGCCAGGGATGATCCAGATCGAGTGATGATCGATATCCAGTGATGATGATCTAGTAGTGATGATCTAGATAGAGATCCAATGATGATCCAAATCAAGTGATGATCCATATCAAGTGATGATCCATATCAAGTGATGATCCAGATCCAGTGATGATTCCCAGTGATGATCCAAATCCTGTGATGATGACTAGTGATGATCCAGATCCAGTGATGATGTCCCATGATGATACAGATCGAGAGATGATCCAGATTCGAAGATTGATGATGACTTGAAGATGAAGATGAATTGAAGACTCAGAAGACTTGAGATGCAGATGACGAGATGATTCAGTTGATGCAGAGACAAAGACTAGTGCTGAAAATTGTGTCGAAAGAATACCTTCCTAGTTAAGAGGGAGTGTTGATGTATTTGTAACTTCGGAATGTATTCATCTATGTATCTTATGTATTGTAACACGATGTTTATTTCAGGATGTATCTATAATGTAATTGAGTCATATTATCATGCCTCGATGTTACAATCGAGAGGATCAATTATGTAAACAAGTCATGTCAATTCATAGTGGGTAACCCTCTGATTGACTAAGGGTTAAAGTCCTCGCAGTTTCAGGGCACTAGGGTTATTAGACTCTGCTAGTAGAGGTCGACCCTGGTAGAGTTTTAGTCATGTTGAGATTAGTATAAATAGATAACTGGAGTCTCTATTTATCACACAAGTCATCCACACTCAAGTGTAGTGCATAGTTGAGGAAGGAGAAGACACTATGGCTATACAAGAAGAATATTACTGCTGTTGGGAGATCACTTACTATTTTGGGGCTTTTACTGTTTTGGTTCTAATTCTATCTCTGAGGAAGTTGCGGGGTTTTCTCCTTTATGGTTTCCCTGAGGAAAAACATTGTGTTCATTGTCTCTTGTTTTTTATTGCTGTACTTTTTATTCTCTTAGTTAAAGATCCTAATAATGCTAGCTTAATGTTGAAAAACTAACACCTAGTTTCCTAGATTCCATTCTATGCTAGTTACCTTCTACAAGTCCTAGAAGTCAACACATGATAAAAATGAGTCATGGAGCACCTGGGAAACATCTTAGAAACCAAATTTAGCATTTCTTCTTTATTACAGATCTTCCAAAGTGCATATCTTCTTTTTCTGAAAAGCTGCCTTGTTTTATTCTGATTTAAGGAAAAAGGAAAAGCTAGACTAGGTGTAGTTGAATTGTTTTTTTCCCAAATCCTCCTCCTTCATTTTATCCAAACAAATCATGTATGATTTGTCTTTCCATACCTCTTTATCTTTCCCACTTGACTTATCAAATTCGTGATCATCTTCATATATTTGGAAACTGCTTTATGCACTTATGGGGGATTTGACTAGATTTAGTAAGCCTACTTTTTGACTATTTTGAATGGCATATTTATGGATTTGATTCTATCATGTAATTATATATTTCAGAATCCTGTCAATTCACAAGGTTGGCTATTGTACACTTATTGAATACAGATTAGTGTTATGCTCCAATTTCAGTCTCCTTTGGTGTGAATTTTGCATGTTTGATTAGCAATTTTGTGAGTGTAATTGTTCTATATATTGTGTTCAATTTCAAAATTGGAAATCAATTTTAGCAATTTTTCTTTATTCCTGGTTCCTTAAAGTGCATATCTACATTTTCTAAAAGCTGCCTTGATTTACAGCTAATTTAAGGCAAAAGGAAAAGCTAGTCTAGGTGTAACTGCCTTGTTTTTTCCCACATCATCCTCCCTATTTTTATACAATTAAAAGAATGTATGAGTTTTATTTCCATCCATATTTATCTTTCCCACTTTACTTATCAAATTCATGAGCATCTTCATATATTTGGAAACTGCTTTATGCACCTATTGGGGATTTGACTAGTTTTGGTAAGCCTGCTTTTTGACTATTTCGAATAGCATCCTTATGCATTCAAACCTATCATGTAATTATATATTTGAGCAGCCTATTACTTCACAAGGTTGTATATTGTATTATTACTCAATACAGATTAGTATTATGCTCTGATTTCAGTCTCCTTTTGTGTGAATTTTGCATGTTTAATTAGAAATTTTGTGAGTGTTATTGTTCTATCTCTTGGATACAATTTCCACAAATACTTGGTTACAAATACGAGTGTATATGGCCATGCCTATTTCCCTCGACATTGGAGGACCTAACAAATAAATTGTATAAAATGGAAGAAGCACGAGATGAAACATTCCTATGGAATGAACTTAGAGAAAATTTTATCAAGGACTTTGAATTTATACCAGAAGACAAAAAAATTAGTCGAGGCTACGAAAAAATAAAAAAAATTGTACAACCGAATACTAAAAAATAAATACATAATGGATGACCAAATGCAGCATGCCATAACATTCGATCAAAAAAAATACCACAGTCGACGAGACTCCAATTAGAAAATGAACATACCCATGGGAAAAGCTTTCAATGGAAATATGATCACCCAGAGACGGTCAAACCAGATAGAATGATACTCAAAATTGAATCAACTGATAAATATGATATCGACTAGATTATGGCAGCAGACTTTCTAGCAACATTTTCGTAGTAAAAAGAAGGTAGTCGGTAGATTAATGAGAGAAGGGAACCATAATTGATGGACGAAAAAGTTAAAACCATAGAAATCGACATATATAATGACAACAAACCAAAAATGGAAAGAATTGGTGATTATTGGAGCAAAGAACAAACAACAGAAATTGTTGAATTATTAAAATAATTCCAAGATGTCTTTGCTCGAGACTACAAATACCTAAAGGGGTTAGTAAAATAAATGGGCAAGATGAAGATCGATATCAAACCTGAGGCTAGGCATATTAAGAAGAGACCATACAAATTGGCTCATAAATGCAAATAAATAGTGAAAAAGGAGATCAACAATATGCTCACAGCTGGAATTATTTACCCCATCGACCAGTCGGAATGGACAAACCCAATCGTCATCCAACTGAAAAAGCATGACCTGACAAACTTAAGAATCTGTGTTGATTTCCGAGAATTAATTAAAGTCACTTTAACAGATCCATTTCTGACCCCTTACGCTGATAAAATCCTAAATGAAGTCGCAGTTCATGAATGTTACTAATTCTCAGATGGGTTTTCAGGGTACAACCAGGTACCAATAGCCAAATAAGACTAGAAAAAGACTACATTCATCCGTGAATTTGGATCATTTTCTTACAGAGTGATGCCATTTGGTCTCGAGAATGCACCTGCAGTGTTTTCAAGAATAGTTGTCAAAACATTTCAAGAATACATTTATAAAATGATGGCAGTATACTTTGATGACTAGAAAATCTATTCCATGCTGAAAGACCATTGTAAATGGTTAAGGCTTATGTTGGAATGATGTCGAAAAATACAACTATCTCTCAATATAAAAAAATGTATCTTCTTAACCCCTATAGGAATATTACTAGGGCACATTGTCTGCAAGGAAGGCATCAAAGTCAATTTTGCAAAAATAAAAATAATTCTCGACTTAAGACCACCAGTGAATCCAAAACAGGTTAGAGTATTGTTAGGTCATAAAGGATATTATATAAAATTCATTCGACACTACTCAGATATGACATACCCACTGGAAGAACTATTAAGAGAAGATTAGGAGTTCAACTAGATAGAAGAATGTGATATATCATTTGACACATTGAAAAGAGAATTAGTCAAAGCACCCATTCTTATATTCCCAAATTGGTCGATCAAATTCGACGTACATATTGATGCTTCAGGCCTAGAAATAGGTGTGATTTTGACACAACCTAGTGAAGATGGAATGGACTATCCAATCATATACAGCAGCAGAAAAATAAACAAGGTAGAACACAACTACTCAACAATAGAAAGGGAGGCGCTAGGAATGGTCTTTGCACTCCAAATGTATCGACACTACCTATTGGCTAACCCTTTCATATTATACATTGACCATTAAGCACTTAAATATCTAGTAAACAAGCCTCTACATGATGGAAGAATCTATCGATGGCTATTACTATTCCAAGAATTCAAATTCGAAGTTGTCGTTCAACCAGCAATATTAAATGTCGGGCCCGACCACTTGTCTAGAATCGACACGGGGGAGGAATCGACAAGAGTCGAATATGACTTACTGGATGCACACCTATTTTGAATAGTTGTTCCTATAGAATTAGAGGAAATAACTCAATTTCTAGAGAATGGACAAGCACCTGGAGGCATGAACACTAAGAAGAAACAAATTCTAGCCATGAAAGTTGCACCATATAGTCTAATCAATGGATGTTTGTACAAAATGGGTTTGGACAACGTACTCCATCGATGGGTTTTAGAGCATGAACGAGAAAAAATTATGTATGAAGCACATCATGGACCAGTGGGAGGACACTTTTAGTCAGATACAACTGCCAAGAAAAGTCAACAGTCGGGACTGTGGTGGCCGAGACATTATAAAGACTGTAAGAATTTTGTTAGAAAATGTGATCGATGCCAACATATAGGTCAACCTTTACCTAGCATAGAGATTCCCTTGATATCCGTAAACCCAATATTAACATTCAAAATCTGGGCTATCAACTTTATAGGTCCATTTCCAATCCCAACAAAAATAAGAGGCGCAAGGTACACCATAACAGTAGTAGTATATGTAACTAAATGGGCAGAAGAACAACTTGTCGAAACATGCTCTAGTGAGGTAGCTGCTAAATTCATTTATGAAAATATCATTACTATGTTTGGATTCCCAATAACCCTAATAAGTGACCAAGGTTCACACTTCATCAATAAAACCATTGCAACACTAACATAATAGTTTGTAATCAGGAATAATGCACCTTTTGCGGACATAAGCTATTCCTCTGGTCTGAATGGTTCAGATCCAGAACAAATGAGTGAATAAATCGGTTGAATACCTTCCCTGAACATTATAGAAGCCTGGAATATAAATCTGATGACAAAACTGTATACCTATAAGACATATCAAACATACAAAGACATCAAATATACCAAAAAAACATCTACATGTCCATATTAGTGACTAAGGAATCCAATAACATATATGCGAGATTTACACAACAAACATGTGGGAAGGAAATCAACTTTGCATTAGAAAATAAATGAAAGAGATTACAACCATGTGCCTTAGTGTCGAGACACTCCTTCACAAGACTAACACCTTGTCCCCAATAACTCCAACTTGCTCCACAATTGCTCTTTGATGGATTAGGCCAGGGTATCAATTCAACAACATAACTCTACTATTCTTCTCCTCCCTCAGCTATGGATATGAGCTTGTATTTATAAGGCTCAATGGATAGGGATAGTTGAGAGAATTGTGGGTGAGGTGGCCCTAAGATCCTACCAAGAGGGATCTCGATCTCAACTAACCCATATTGATTGGGATAAGGGAGGACACGAGGCTTAAGTTCTAAAATCCTCGAGAAACTTCTATTTTTCCAATTTTACCAAGGCTACCGCTTTTGTTCCCTTATGACAGAGCGGTTTAGGTGAAAACTGCTTCAAAGACAAAGCACTTCTGTGGTGGCATCGCTTCTCTATAATAGGATACAGGATGTGTTGAGAAAGGTACCACTCATCAGTGAAAGGGTAAGCATGGTCCTAGGTTTTTTCAAGTAGAATTGATATCCAAAGAAAGTTTTCACTCCAAGTTTTGGGATTACGGAAAACATAGGCGTTGAGGATATCATCACATGTTGGTGATAGGATTTGGGTATAACAAAATGTCCACCAAAGCATGAGGCTTAGAGGGATATGATGAGCGAGAGCTTTGAGAGAACAAGTTGTCACTTTGAGGTAAGATTCAGCTTGATCGGAGAGTGTCGTCAAGTAGGAATCTGTAGTACATCAATACTTTTGACTCATAGACAAACGTAACCAACTCATGGCTATAGACCAATATAAGGCAGATCCATGAGAGGAATAAACAACCATGGCTACTAGAATATAGTGTAGATCCATGTGATAGAGGACTCAAACTTGGACATAGCTACCAAACATACAACATAGATCTATGTCATATAGACACAAATTTGAGCATAGCCATGACCATACAAATGTGGATCCATGCTAGATATACAAAGCTCCATCGCAACCCGGGGAGAGCAATGAGTTCTAAACAAGTACCCAGGGTCTTCATCTCGTTTTCCACAATGTATGATTCTATCGATGTGATTACAATGTTCTGAAGTCGAACATGGTAGAAACCACTTGATTACCGGCCAATGATGTGAACCATTAACAAGTGCAAGGGAGATTACCATTGATGTCAATGATTCCCAAGGTACCTTAGTACAACCTACTGAGTGTGAATAAATGTCTAGATGTTGAACACCTAGTTGAATGTATCACTCAAAGGTCAATGATGTGAACCTATGTCAATGAGAGAGAATTTATCATTGAGGCATACAGATCTCAAGGTACTAAATTTGTTTCTAAGACTATTTCCCAGATGATGAGCTGATGTCGATAGGACTAATCTCATCGAAGGAGGGCCATGATCAGTCCCACATTGATGACATGAAACTCGGAACAAAGTTTTGGAATGATGTGAATGAGGTAACCATAAGACTGACTCAAAAGTACTGACACAAAGACTTTTTTGACTGCAGAGGTAAACTTCTTCAACTTCCCTTTTAAGATCGGGTGGCACAACAAAATACTTGGTGGCATGAATAGACCAGACAAAAACATAGTGTGGTGGTGGACAATGCATTCTTTTGAAAGACTCAAAGGAGTGACATGACTCATGAAAGTGGATCATCATAGAAATCAGTTGAATATCCAATTGACTAAAATTATATGCAGACAAGTTCCATGTTCAAAGGTAATGACAAACTACTACCATTTATTTGCAAAATGATTCCCTTCCCATTTTCCCCAACATGGTTTATGAGTTCCTCTTTTCATTTTTATGAGTTCAAAGAGGGTAACAAACACTCATTATAGCTTGTCTGAAGACAAGTCCAAACTCATATGTTTTATGAACCTGAGAGAGGAGGGGTTCGTTCCCAAAAGAGGTTCTTTCAATTTTTAATTTAATGAGTCCAATGAAAGTTAAATCGGTATCATTCTTGTTTAGAGAGTCTAAATGACCACAGAACAAGACTCCACAGGGTCCTTTTTCATAAAATAGTTCATCTGAACTGAAAAAGTGATAACCTACCATCAGATGAATGACTCTTCAAGTGCTTTAATGAGCATGAAGAAGACAACGTCACTCGACAATCTTTGCATATTTAAGGAGCCCGAAAAGAGATTAAAGAAGACTCCACTAGGTCTCCTTTCATAATGAGGGATTTTATGAGTCTAAAAATAATTGGAAAAGGACTCGAAACTTTGATGCTAAGTTTCGATAGCATGACCAAAGTGTTGCAATAAATTCTCAAAGACTTTTTCCGTTTTATGGTAGCACGAAAAAGTAAAAAACGAACTCCCAAAAGTTTTACTACTGTCGCTCTTCTATCCTGCAACGACTTGGAAAACAAGTGTTAAATTCTCCAATAACTGACATTAAAGGATTATGAATGATATATTTTGAGTAATAAATGATTTTAAAACAAAACTATAATATGTCAAAACCTAAAATGTATATAGAAGTTATGTAAATAGTAAAAAATCAAGACATTTTACCATTTACCCATAGTGGAGAGCCTTTGGAGCATTTTCTTGGCTAGATTTTTAGTCGCTGATATTAGGAGCATCTACTGTCGAATTCATGCATCATAAATTCTAGGTAATAGCTTAAACCCTACTCTTTCATTTCATGCTTTCAATTTTGATTTTTGGTGGTGTTTTGGGCCTATTGGGCGAGCCCTAAAACCATGAAAGAGGGCACCGCTCTTATCCCTTGTGGGATAAGCGGTACCCCACTAGAATTGCACCAAAAACACTGTGCATAGGAGATGCCACCTCCTATCCTCAGTGGGACATAGGAGGTGCTAGCTGTGGGTAAATAAAAATGCATGCACAAGAAAAACTAGGTCAAATTTGATGATTTGAATGACTGGGAATGTTTCTAATTGTTCTTGTGATGGTTTTTGACAGGTTCCCATTGATAAAAAATAGTAATATCGAAAGAGAGGTAACATGACAATGATGATGCATTTGCCGAACGAAACACGGGTTGTATCGCTGCGTTGAGAGACTGTGGACTTCTAAATTTCTTCCGTACACCCAGTATGGTGTAACATGAGCGACTATCAGAACATATAATTTGGATGTGGAATCCAGAGCAACAGTATTTTGAAGTTCATGCTCACATATTGACAATTGAAGTAGAGGACATCTACTTCCTGACAGGCCTATCGAGATGAGGTTATCCCATTTATTTGACTGGTTCCCATGGAGGGGACATTACTACTCATGAGTTGATAAACCACCATTGCATCCCTATGACCAGGACATCAGGGAAGAAAATTCCCATAAAAGTAGTGGTGGATGGCCCTCTATAGATAGTTTTGTTTACCATGCAGAGAGTGGTGGGAATCCAAGGGGTACACTAGGAATCTAGAGCGCATATACTCTACTCCATAGAGGCCATGGCACCCACAGTTTTCAACTGGGCGGAATCACTACTTCCGATCTTGAAGGATTAGTTGACCAAGCGTCGACAGGGGGAGTTGAAGAAATTTGGTTTCGGTTCTATTCTAGATTGTTTCTTTTTCGAGCGAGTTCCATAGATGAGACCCTAGGTGGTTTTTATAGAGTTGAGGGCGTGGGACCCTTGTATGCAAATATGGGTCCAGATCATGGCCTGTACTGGAGCTGGTAGAGAAAAGTTAAAGTTTGGTGACCCGTTCTTTTGATGGTTGAGAGATCAGCTCCTCATGGTGGAGGACTATGCATATGGGATCACTGACTTCAGTGGTGACCTTGACCTACCACTCCCACCTAGAGGACAGTGGGGTGATATCGGTAACAAACAAAAACCCTAAAATGGCAATAGAGTTTTTATGTTTAGATGTTTTATATTTGTTATGTTTAGTAATGAGACTTGAATGTTTTCATGCAGATGTCGGAGCAACACGACATGGGGGAGCCTCCCTGCTAGATAGGTGAGTCGAAGCCCATTTTGTACCACAGGGAAATGATGTGATAGGGGAGCTAGAGGAGAACCTCTAGAGGTTGACTCTAGACATCCTGGATGCCTCGATCGATGAACTCCCACTAAGGTACCAGAGGCCTACTGCAGGAGTACCGGGTCGTTTCAGCAGACTGCTACGTCGAGTAGCTTGAGTGGTTATGTGTTACCATGAGCATCACTAGATTATAGGGTGCATGATGTATTCACTAAAAGTGGCTAGATAGCTTCAAGACTTTTGTATGATGATTTTTTACCTGAAATCCTGAGTGCTTCAGATGAGGTCTCGTGACCTATTTTTTGTAAAACATGTTTATATATATATATANTTACAGTGAATCATGTTTGAATTTCTTGTCATGAATGAGAAATATGCCAGTCTAGGATGTAATTTTCCAATGAGTCAGCAACTGCATTATGCTCCCTAGGGATATGCCTATAGGTGATAGTTTCAAATGACCTTTATAATAAACATACGCTCCGAAAGAGATAGAGAAGCACAGGATTCCTAATGGTGTAGAGATGGTTTAGATGACAAACCACTAGTTGTGAGGCCATCAAGACTACCAAGTTATGAAAATATTGGGAGGAAACTTCAGTTAGAAGACCTATGACTGATCGATACTCAGCGATATTATTGGTAGTCGGACCAATAAAAACCACTCCTAAAATGACCAAATTATAAGCTGGGGAATAGAGAACCCAAGCAGCTGAGGTAAGATTCAAGGTGTGGCAGCAAGCACCATCAGTGAAGCCATAGAAATCCATCTGCTCCACACGACCAAAACATGGTATAAACAGATACAGAAACTAAACTCAAAACCATATTGAAAATACTTAAGCACACTAAAATTCAAGTAATATACATATATACAAGATACTATCCAAGAGAGATCTAGCCGTAGTACCTATTCAAGTACAACCCATTGTGAGGTTGTCCTAAGGGGATTCCATCATAGTCCACGAGCTCGTAGGCCCCTTTCTCTAAAACTTTGGAAATTATGAAAGGACCATACCACATGGATTCAAACTTCCCTTTCCCTAGTTTTTCATATCTATGATCATAAGTCAAAACTAGGTCACCCTCGTTAAAGGCACGAGGTTGGATAGACTTCTCATACTGCACCTTGACGCATTTCTTTTGTGCCTCATTAGATAAGGCAACATCTCTTCTAGTTTCATCAAGGTTGTTCAAGTATAGAAATCTCTCTTCCTATGCAGAAGTGTCTGGGAGAATTTTGGTGCCAAGTTTCAAGGATGGAATCTGACATTGAATCGGTAAGACAACTTCTAGTCTGTAGACAAGCTGGAAAGGTGTGAAACCAGTAGTTTTTTTCACCGAAGTCCTATAAGCCCAAAGAGTGAAGAAAAGGATATGGTGCCAGTTGGATTTATGGTCTCCAACCATCCAATGAAGCATCATTTTCAAAACTTTATTAATGGCCTCGACCTGACCATTAGCTTGCAGATAATAGGGCATAGAATTTTCATGATGAAAACCTAGCTTGGCACTTAGTTCCTCCATCATTTGATTACATAAATGTGATCCGTGATCAGTAACTATGGACTGCGGGACTCCGAATCTTGCTATCACATGATTGAATAGGAAGAGAGCAGAAGTATTACCATCCTTTGCATATGTAGGCATGGCCTTATCCCATTTTGTAAAATAATCAATGGCTACGATGATGTAACCATGCCCCCCGACTGAGGTAGGCTTACAATGCATATAATCAATCCCCCATTTGGAGAAAGGGCCAACTACAATGACGGGGTGCAACAAATCAGGATGAGTGCACTTTTTCAGATAAAAATGTTGATAGGGTGGGCATTTCTTAATAGACTCATGACAATCTTTAAAGACGAAAGGCCAAAAATAGCCAGCGCGAACAATTTTCTGGGCTGTAGCCATCCCAGATAAATGACCGCCACATGCTCCAGAGTGGCAATCATTCAAAACTTGTTCAGCTTCCTCATGGGTAAGGAATCATCGAAGAATGAAATCGATACCACATCTATACAAACTATCATTCAAGATGAGGTAGTATTTTGCGTGGTGACGATCATCACAACATAGAGTGGGCTGAAATATTTTTGTTTGGAGATAAATCATCAAATATCCATACCATGGGTCAGTAGTGCTTATCAGGAATAGGAATTCATCCAGGAATGAATCACTGGGCTCAGATTCGATTGAAGCACAGGGAAGATCACACATGAGCTCAGCAAAGACCAAGGATTTCTTTGATGTAGCTTTGGTAAATTCTAGATCAAACTCTTGTATGATGACTATCCATCAGGAGTACTTGCCCTTGAGCACCTGATGAGTTAGGATGTAATACATAGGGTTCTGGTCTGCCAATATGGTGGTTGTGCATAGCAAAATGTAGTGATGAAATTTTTGAACAGCAATGACAGTGGCCAATGCTAATTTCTCCACATGTGAATATCGGGTTTCAGAATCTATGAGATTCTCACTAGCATAGTAGATCACATGCTCTAGGCTGTCGAGATTCTCTTGCACCAAAAACATAGCGATGGTAGTAGCGGAGGTAGCAATGTATAAGAGAAAATCCTTTGAATAATCTGGGGCCTGTATCATGGGTGTATGAGTCAGAGCATGTTTGAGATTGACAAAGGATCATTGGGCTTGGTCATCCCAAAATAATGGGGTGTCCTTCTTAAGGAGACGCATATAACCATGTGTTTTCTTTGCAAAATTGCACACAAAACGGTGGAGGAAGTTTTCCTTCCCTTGCAAAATTTAGATTTCTAGAAGGTTGGTTGGGGCTGGTAGCACTAAAATAGCAGAAATTTTCAATGGATCTATCCGGATGCCATCCTTAGAAACCACAAAACCTAACATGCGTCCCATCTCAACACAAAAAAACATTTATGAGGATTGATCCATATGTTATCATGACGGCATATCAGGAAAATGTCTCTAAGATGACCAGGGTGGTCCTCCCGTCACTGTGAATGAGCCGGGAGGTCATGAAGGTATGGTTCAACAATATGTTTTATATCATGAAACGCATAGGACATAGCACGTTGGAAAGTGGCTCCAGTGTTTTTCACACTGAATGGTAACTTCTTGTATGCAAAGGTTCTCCATGGGAAAATGAATGATGTCTTATGCTGATCAATGGGTAAAATCTCAATCTGATTATAACCTGAAAAGCCATCCATAAATGAGAAGATGACACTTCCAACAAAGTTGTCGATAATCTAGTCGATATGTAGAGTGGGAAAGTTGTCTTCGGGACAAGGTTTGTTCAAATCTATGAAATCGATGCAGAATCTAATGGTTCCCTGCTTTTTATTGACAGGGACAATGTTCGATACCCATTCTGTCAGGGGTATAGGATAAATAAACCCTACTTTGACAAGTTTCTCTATTTCACCTTTGATAGATGCGGCTTTCCATGGATGGATTTGCCTTAGTTTTTGCATGATAGGTTTTGCAGTGGGATAGGTTTTTATTCCATGGACCACAATGGATGGGTCTATCCCCAGAATTTCTTCGTAAGACCAGCCAAAAACATCTTGGAATTCTTTGAAAAGTGCTTGCTATGATTCAGATTCTTCTACTGAGCAGTTCTTCCCAACATGAAAATGCTCAAGGGTGCCAGCCTTGGCTGATATGTTAATTGGATTTGTTTGAGTAATGTTGCATAGGTTTCCTTCAAAATCTATGTTTTGCAACAATATAGGAGTTTGAGGTGTGTTGAAAATATCAGTGGAAAAGAGGGATGCAAAATCATGGTCTACCAAACTGGTGTTGGGGAGGAACGAGGATCTATGATGATGATCCTCCAATAGAGGCTCATTCGTACTCATGATCTCCATAATGGACTCATCGGAAGGAAAAGTCTAGGAGAGATAATACAGAATAGGAAGAGAGGGTTCTAACAAGTAGGGTAGGTGGTAAGGGTCCAAAGCCACTAGATGAAGCTCATTAGTGTAGTCATCAAAAAGGGTTTGGATAACATTGTACATTTCTTCATGCAAACTCAACGAGGAGGAATCAACAATTTTTTTTCCATTTTGATCATAATCAAATGATGAAATCATATTTACTATCGTCGTGCTTGTGTTAGGAGGCGTTAATGGAAAAATACCCATAAGGGACGAATCCTTCAGCATGCCTACCCCAATCGACTGGTAAGGAGGAGGGGACTGGCCTAGCATAGGGATGTTATTAGCTATAGAGGTATTAACATCCGATGTACAGAAATCGAGCTGGTCAATGGTAACAATCCTCCCTAGATGCGGAAATTGGATAGTTCGAAATACCATCTAAGTGATAGTGGTCATGGTGTAAAACCAATTTCTTCCTAAAAGGAGGTTGTAGTCTAATGGGGCATCTACTACTTACACTTGAATAGAAACAAGTTTTCCCCCAAGCTCAACTGAAAGGGCTGGTATGAGACCATGGGGATGGAAACATCATCCATCAAAGGCTTTTATAGTCATTGGTGATGTTACAATCTCGGGAGAGCCAATAGCTTTCCAACAAGACAAGGAGAAAAATGAAGTTGAAGATACTTCATCTAAGACAGTTCTAAAGACCTTCTTTCCAACAACTTTCATTATTATTTGGAAAGTGAGTTTGTGAGGTAGTCTAGACTTATAGTTCTCGACATTGAAATGAATCAAATTAGTGTTGTCTAGGTCTAAAGCTCCTAATGCAGTTAACAAGTTTTTGTGCTATGTAGGACAACTTTGGAGTACTTCCAAGGTAGACATTGCACATGGTACCTGAGCAAGATCTTAAACTACATTATAAAATTGGGCAGCTCTGGCATTAGGATTAAAAATAGCATTCCTAAGAGTACTCTTGGGTGGATGCAAAACCATGTCGAGATTAGGTTTCTCGATGGTTAGGGGGACAATAGACGAGGACTCAGGAGAACCAGTAGAGGGATATTTTCTTGAAGAAGAATTGTCTTTCTTATCTGTGGGTTTGTCATAACTCTGAATTTAAGTTTCCAAACTAATAGTGTTCAAGGACATCATGCAAATTTCCTTTGAAGAACTAGAGTTTCCCTAGTTAGACATGTGGTCTATCAGCTGTTGTTGAGAGGGGAAAGGATCTGTGAGAACTCAGGGAGTGGGATTAGTTTTCAAAAATTGAGTGATTTCTTCAAGACGAGGACACTCTTTCATGAAGTGGTCACCTCCATGTACTAGACATGGATATTTTTCTTTTCTTTTCCCTTTATCGTTCTCATTGATGGTTGGTTTTGGATTCTCCTATTGGTTTCTAGGTTTTTTGTTTTTATCTTTACCTTTCTTTTTATTGTTGTCAGGCGTTTGAGTAATTTGAATGGAATTTACCTCGGTGGAAACCTTGGGAGTTGAAGGAATAGGGGTGGAAGTTTGGGGTTGCTTGGTAGGTTTTGTTGTCGATGGGGACTAGATTGAACCAACAATCTCATCAACATGGGTTTCTACTAGTGGCTTTGCATGATCGATGCTCGGGCAAGGAGCTTGAGGGATGAAGTCATACAACATTCCAGACTGGGAATAGACGAAGTATAGATATTGGGCTCGACTAATGGCTTTCTCTTCAGTAACAACACCACCCATAGCCACATCTCAGGTGATTGGAGGCAACAAATATTTAGGAAACAAATCAGATAACAATTGATCTGGGATATGAGCCTTAATAAGTCTTCTCCGCCTTCTCCACTCATGGATATGATCAGATACATGGGTGGAGGTGTTCTGCCACAGATAAGTTAAGAGATATGTACCCATTTCATAACAAATAGGAAGTTGAAAGTGTGTAAGAAAGACAGTTTCCAAAGAGCCAAAATCCACAAACGAATGTTGTGGAAGTTCAATGTACCATTTCACGGTGGTACCGGTCAAAGTTTGTTGGATAAGTCTTAGATGAACTGAATCATCCATAAGGGAGTTCAAAGAACACCACAAATGGAATGTCATGACATGGGTTTTTGGATCATCTCCCTACTTCCCATTGAACTTTAGAATGTCTAATGGTAACTTTATCAGAATGGGAGGCCATGAGGGGTTATGTTAAATGGGATCATTAATCAACTTGGACAAATCAGGAAAGTCCAAAGTTGCTAGGAAAGATAACTGGAAATTAGGTTGCATGTACTGGTAGTATTGATATGGCATATAAGTACCAGTAGGACCATAAGTAGACTGATAGACATGTTGTTGGGATGAAGAACCACCGGAAGATCCACCCACAGGGGGTTGATTTTTGATATCGAGACCATTAGGACCACCAGATCCTCTAGGAGGAGGACCACTAGGGTCTCCAGGACCATTGGGACCATTAGGACCACCCAGATGACTAGGAGGAGAAACACCTAATGCTTTGGGACCCCTAGGAGGTAAACCTCCAGAAACACTAGGAGGAGGGCCTCCAGACACTCCGAGACTGTTAGGAGGGAAGCCACCAGGCCCGCCAGGACCACCGGGACCATTAGGACCATGAGCAAATCCACCAAGCCCTCCAAGGGGAGGACTTCCATAAGGTGGTTCTCTAGTACCCCCTGTAGTATGTATAGGTATCCCTCCCATAGCTGGTATGTAAGACCAATTAGGTTTCCCCCATGGCATGAAAGTATTACTAGGATATGGAATTCCAGCATAAGGCATTCCTGTAGGGTTAGGTTGGTAATTGACATTTCCTATAGGTACTTGATTTTTTGTGTAACCCTACCCCCAAGAGGTTTGATTGGTTACAGGTTGTGCCCCCAAGGGATAACCTGAACTGGATGGGGGGTTAACCACATTCGTGTGGGTAAGAGGGATATAAACTATAGATTGCTCTATACTAGAGGTCTATCCATGAATAGTTACAATTCCAGTGACAGGTAACATAGTTCATGCTGGGGGTTGCCCCCCAGCACTAGAAGGTATTGATGAAACAAGAATTGAATGTTGTTCCCCAGGTGCGGAAGACCCGAGAGGATTTGGAACATACATAATATGGGAGGTGGTGGGGTTGTTAGTTTGACCTAGATTATGTGGAGTCACATTGTGATCTAGAATAGGTTCAATGGGTTTCATAGAATCAGCAAGTGAGCGATATCCCACATGCCAAGGGTCTGGATTATGAGGAAGAACTGCTGAATGAGGTGGTGGTGTACTTTATATGCTATCTATTTTCTTGTCTAGTTCTCTTGCATGGAGAATAGATTCCTAGCATTGTCTACATTCTTCTTCATTTGGTGAAATATCTTCAAAATAGGTTGGATGGGTGCCAAATGAAGCAATGGCCTGACCCATAGAGGTATCCCAAAATGGACCATTAGGACCATAATCTGGATGGGTAGCATCATCAACATGACCTTCCATGGGAGAATGGAATGAGATATTTCCCCTAGCAGGTTGTTGGACCAAGGGAGGACATTGCAAAGGATATGGATCCCTTCCATGGGAGAATGGAATGAGATATTTCCCCTAGAAGTTTGTTGGACCAAGGGAGGGCGTTTTGAAGGATATGGATCTCCACTTTCTGCAACCACATTTTCTCCCACTTGGGAGTTGGTAGCAGCTCCTTGGTCGATAGCTTCCATAGGATTTTATCCTGAAACAGGAATAAAATCAGGTGGCAAGCCCCGTACTCTTATGGACTGTCTTTATTCAGCTAGTTTGTACAGTTCCTATCTAACCTAGGGTCTCAAAACTACAAAACACACCAAAAATTTCCCTACTCAGGCTTTAGGCCAAACAAGCAAACTTAAATGATAGTAGGAGTTTAGATAGTTAGGTCTCTCACTAGGATTGTCAAGAAGGTTCCACTCATGATATACCTCAAGGGTACGTGCGTAGTAATCTCCCCGAATGCTATTTTTGGTGTATGGCTCCAAGCAAGATGGCCAAAGAGCTTTTGTCACATAGATAAGGTATCCTAGTGGGGTCTCCCAATATATGCAAGGTACGTGGGAACTCAAATCGGTAGTAGTGTTGTCTAATGTATAATTGTTCACAAGGGTCCTTCCTATATACAATCGAGTACGTGAAGTTCCTTTCTATATACCTCAAGGTTACATGAAAGGCCATTTGATATACCGATGGTACGTGGAAGAACTGCATGAGTCTCGGGATGTAATGCAGACGAGTAATGATAGCTCCTACCGTTAACGACACCCAAACACGTATCTATCCTATCACTCAAATTGCTATGTAAATTTTAAGCCTATAACTACTGTTAATTTTAAAGTGGATGGTTAGTTGAATGCATGGAATTTTGATAGAAAAGTAAAACCATGCAGAATGTAGATGCAAATATTTCACTTTACCATTCGTGGTATGCCTACTTACGGGAGGTAAAGAGAGTATTTTCTTTTCGTTTTGAAAACCAAAAATTCCCAAACAACTACTTTGAACAAATCAAATCCAAAGACAAGTAACACATTCCAAATTCATTTTTCTTTTTGAAAGAAATCAAAGGGGAAAGGGTCTCTTTTCCTAAAATAAAAACAACAAGCACTCTACATGCATATGCACTCTATTTTTTCAATTTTTCTTTTAAACATAGATAGATCTAACTTAAAACTACACTATTTTTTATTTTGATGAGATAGTACTAATGCAAGAGAGACAAAAGAACAAAGAGAACCTAAAATCTTGTGAGGCTGATCAGAGATCCAATACCCTATGCTCAGTAATAATAATGACCTAATCTCAATAAAAAAAATATATTTAATAATAAAAAAGAAGTCCTCTATGGAAAGAATGAAATTAAGATGATAAGAAAGTGGTTTTTCTTTCCATATTTATAAATGAAAAGAAAAGAGATCTAATCTGAAACATAATCTTTCAAATATTCCTTTCAAAATCACAACCAACAAGCATGAAATCACACAAACAATCAACAAGCCTAACCTAGCTTTTGAATTCTTCAATCAAACAAATTTTACCACATAATTTCAACCATGAGCATATAGATTCAAACACACAAGCCTAACAGTGTAGGGATGAAAGTAAACAAAATACAATTTTTTGTAAAAAATGACAAAAAACAAGTTCTGGAACAAGGCCTACCTGGCACCGTGCTAGAGGGGTCTGGACAGAGTGGTTCTGGATGAGCACCGCTTATGGCTAAAAAATTTTAAGCGATGGCACCGGTTCTTGCCAACAACACATGTGTGGTTCCCTGAATGTATCCAAAAAACAAGGAGAATGAGAATTCAAGTTAAAAATTGATCAAATCAAGGTAAAGACTGATGAATTGATAGTAAAAAAGAGCATATAAGGTTAAAATAGTTCAGATCCAAATAGATATGAAAGTTTTAAGCCAAAATTCACTAAGTCAGATGGAAGATCTGATTGAAGAGAGTTAGAAACTAGAGCCTAGATTCAGAAAAGGGTTCAAGGACTGAGGAAGATCATATCAACTAAAATTTTATTTATCCCTAGTGGATTCACCAAATTTGTAACTAGGAATAATGCACCTTCTGCGGACAGAAGTTGTTCCTCTGGTCTAAATGGTTTAGAGCCAGAACAAATGAGTGAATAACTCAGTTGAAGACCTTCCCTAAACATTATAGAAGCCTGGAATATAACTTTGACGAAATACATGTATACCTGTAAGACATATCAAACATAGAAAGACATCAAAGCTACCAGAAAAACATCTACACATCCATACTAGTTACTAAGGAATCTAATAACATATATGCGATATTTACACAACAAACATGTGGGAAGGAAATCAACTTTGCATTAGAAAATAAATGAAAGAGCTTACAACCATGTGCCTTAGTGTCGAGACACTCATTCACAAGAATAACACCTTGTCCCGAATAGCTCCAACTTGCTCCATAATTGATTTCTGATGGATTATGCTAGGGTATCAATTCAGCAGCATAACTCTACTATTCTTCTCCTCCCTCAACTATGGATATGAGATTATATTCATAAGGCTCAATGGATAGGGATAGTTGAGAGAATTGTGTGTGAAGTGGCCCTAATATCCTACCAAGAGGGATCTTGAGCTCAACTAAGCCATATTGATAGGGATAAAGGAGGACACGAGGCTCAAGTTATAGAAGCCTCGAGAAACTTCTCTTTTTCCCATTTTACCAAGGGTACCACTTTTGTTCCCTTATGACAGAGCAATTTAGGTGAGGACTGCTTCAAAGACAAAGCACTTCCATGGTGGCACCACTTCTCTATAATAGGACACAGGCGGTGTTGAGCAAGGTACCGCTCATCAGCCAAAGGGTAAGTGCAATTCTAGGTTTCTTCAAGTAGAATTGATATCCATAGCAAGTTTCCACTCCAAGTTTTGGGATTTAGGGAAAACATAGGAGTTAAGGATCTCATCACATGTTGGTGACAAGATTTGGGTATAACATAGTTCAAAATAGAGCACCATCGAACCACAACATATCACCTACAGTCAAATGGGGTGATAGAGGCATTCAACAAAATACTAACAATATGTCTAACAAAAATATGCAACACCGACAAAGATGACTGGGATGAGAAAATTCCTACAGTATTATGGGCATACAGAACAACATATAAACAATCAAGATACCAAACACCTTTTCAATTAATCTATGGCCAAGAAGCAGTTGTCCCTTTACACTTCCAACAGCAGACACCAGTAATAGCCGACATCTTACACATCAATGTCGAGGGAGCAAGGAAAGACCGACTAATGCAATTAACCAAACTAGAAGAGAACCTACTAATTTTTGTACAACAGCAGGAAATTCAGAAACAACAATAGAAGTATTGGCACGACGGAAACATTAAACATAAAAACTTTTCGGTCAGAAATATTGCACTACTGTGTAATAGTCGGGAGAAAGGGAAACCAAAGAAACTCCACACATAGCGGATGGGACCCTATATTGTTGAAGAAATCAACACCAATGGATGAGTCTGACTAAGAACATTACAGGGCATAGTATTTCAGAAACTGGTAAACAGTGCCTGACTAAAACAATACCAAAACTAGAAAATTTGAAAAAAAATATATTTATCATAACTGTTAACAAAAAAAACTAGAAAAACTAGAAAAACAAAAACCTAGAATCCAAAAGAACCAAAGAAAACCAAAATGACATGAAATTTCGATAGACGTAGTAAACTGACATCTGACTATAATCGACATGTTCACCATCAACATACCACATATGGACCATATCCTCGACATGGATAGGGGGATCAAAAGGTCAAATCAACCCATCATGACTATAGTTAGAGGGGGCACCAAAACCAGAATGCATTAAAAGAGCTTTCAATAGACAGTCCTTTGCCATTAGTTCCACCATTAATACCTCCATAGACAGGATTGTTGTCCACTCCAATTATAAATACTACATCGAACGAAGAATTCTTACCACTTTTCAGAAATTTAGAGCGACAAAGTTACCATACCTCCGAGAGAAAATTAACCACGAAAGAAGTAGAGGTGTAAAATGACAATATGGTCCCAAAGAAAACAAGATCCAGGATAGACAAAGCAAAGGAGTTGGAATCCATTGTAATCCCACTGGTGAAATGGTTGGAGAACATTAAAAAAGAAAAAGTACAGGAAACTTCATGGGCGCAACACTGGGTAAAAATCAAGCAATGGGATTACGGGGGTAAATAAAGGATGACATAGGAGGGGACTAAAATAAACCATATCACTATCTTGAACTACATGAATTCACCCCTCACGGCGAGTTTTGGAGGGACGAAAGAGAATATTGCTAAATTTTTCATTAGCCGGTACCACAACGAGAAGTTCTACTTCGATATTCCAGTGGAAATATCACCTAAGACCATCTACAAACTAACTAGGATTTCAGAAAAAGGTGACCCTGTTCCCATGGGTATCAAAGAAGGACTAGTGGAAAGACTAACAGGAACACCGATAGGGAAAAACTCTAAAGGATTTATTCTCTGTCAAATTATAGCCTCTACACCCAAAGTAGTGGCCAAAATCATGTCCACAGGCCTAATTTTCATAGGGAGAGGATGTGATTGAAAACTTGACATGATGGAAGCTTTCGACTATATAGAAACTTCGAGAAAAATCTATTGTTGGGCTCAATACATGGCTGACATACTCAAATCTATGTGTGTAAAGTTTTAGGGATCAAGCGCAATAGTTAGATTTCCATCAATGTTAATCTAGATAGCCATGTACCACCTCTGTTTAGTGGGGCATCCATAGTTTCTTGAACCGACAAGGTTCCAAATGTGGTGTTTTAAGACATTCTCAATGGGTGGAACTCAGCAGGAGTTGGAAGAGGGTAAAGTATTCTTGGAGAACTGGTTTCAAAATCTAACAATTTGAACATTTGGATGGAGGGTGCCTCAAAACATTCGAAGAATTCTTCCCTGATCAGCACACATCCTGTTGGAACTCGACCACATGGCCGTATGGAATTCGCAAGATTCCACAACAATCAAAGAAACTCTCGACTACTATCCAACAATCGAGGAAATTTTAGACGAACTAGCCCGAAAATCCAAAACTAAGATAACCATACCGGTGGGAAAAAAAGAGATAAACATCTCTATTGTTGAACCATTGACCAACCATGAGAAGGAGGAATATTATGAAGTTATGCTTCACATCAGTACCTTCACCTCGGGAGACAGTCTAAGAGAAGAGAAAAACCTTCTTCAGATTGACAATGCATCGACAGAACAATAAGCCACGGTACTGACATAACAAAACACCATGGTACAAAAACAACAACAGGAGGAGGAAGAAACAAAGACAGAGAAACCAAAATATCAGCTAACAAAGAAAAACATTCGACAAATAGCTGCAGAAAATACTAGGGTCAACTACTACATTCGACACACCAAAACTTAGAGATGGAGAACTGGGTCAGCTGTTGGGAGCACTCACTAAGGAAGCTACAATGAGAAATCAAACTAGAAAATAATAGATAGACAAACTTAAAGAGGAACAAGTCTAATTCTTGACCAAATGCAAGAGTTTGAATCATACTGTTTTACTAGAAGCAAACGAGACAAACACTGGCAAACCACTAGAGAGAGATTACCAGCTACTGGAAAGTGTTGTGTCGAACCTTGAGGCACAAATACAGGCCAATAAAGAAGGGAAAAAATAAGAAACATATTTATTATTAAGACAACAGTACAGAGCATTTTTATAAGCACAAAAGGTACTGCAAGAACATCTGGAGGAGTCAAATACTATAGAAGAAGTACTGCGCAGTTGGTACACCTAGTATGGCTGGGTATTTCAGCAGGATTGAGAAACCAGAGAACACATCAAAACACTAGAAAATCAATAGGGTCTTGAAGAATCAATGAGGACCACAATCCAAGATCATATTGTATTGGAATTAGCGAAGCTAGAGAAGCTAGAGAAACAAGCTCATCAGTGGGTGAACCAGGCTCTTACTAGCATCGACAAACTAGACACAATATGTCCACAAATGAAAAGGATGATGGACACAACAGATGAAAAATCCCAATTTTTGGGGCTCGACATGAATAATATTACAAGTATTTCAATTCAGGAGAAAATGTCGACCCTATCCAACATTACAAACTTGACCATAGACATCCAGAGAGCTCTCCACAATTGGGAATAATTTCAACACCAGTTAGCCATTTCAGCAGAAGCCATAGTAGAAGTATGTGTACAGAAACAACAATATATTAGACTGCATAGCTCGTGAAGAAAGAAGAAAGGGAAGAACACTACTTCAGACAGAGTTTTGTTACCTCCCATGTTTCTTTGGGACGAAGAAAGATTTTTTTCCTAGGGGAGATGTTGGAGGAGCTAGTTGGTGAGTTGACTAGACTAGTTAACTGACTAATGGGAGACTATTTCGGCCTCCAAAGGTCATGTCAGTTGACTGAACCGACAAGTAGTTATTCATAACTATTTTTTAAATTATATATAATAGGTTGATGAGCCAGATAAGAAGTTGGTTTAGTTCTGTGTATGTATGGACCCTCATGTGATTCATTAATATAATCTATTATTCTATAATCTATTCTTGTGACTTGTGTATGAATAACTATATGTTTCTATATGTGTATTATGTTGATGTAATTGTAACTTTAGAATGTATTCACTTGTATTTCTTATGTATTGTAACCCGATGTTTATTCCAGGATGTATTGTAATGTACTTGAGTCATGTCATGCCCCAATGTTCCTATTGGAAGTTTCTATAATGTAAACAAGTCATGTCAAGTGAAGGTGGCTAACCCTCCTATTGTCTAAGGGTTAAATTCCCCGCAGTTCAGGGGCACTAGGGTTATTAGACTCACCTAGTGAATTCAGCCCTAGTTGGGTTTAGTCAAGTTGGGAATTAGTATAAATAGATAGATAGCCTCTTTATTTATCCCACACTCACTCACACTTAGTTTTAGCGCATAGCTGAGGAAGAGAAAGACACCGGGGCAAGGAAGAAAGAGGCTACTCCTGTCGGTAGATCATCTTACAGTTTTGGTGTTTTAATTTTGGTGCTGATTCTATCTCTGAGGAAGTTGCAGGGTTTTCTGGATTTATGGTTTCCCTGAGGAAAAACACTATGTTCATTGTCTCTTGTTTTTTATTGTTGTGCTTGTTGTTCTCTCAGTTAAAGATACTAATGTTATGCTAGCTTAATGTTAAAAATCTAACATGGTATCAGAGCTAACCTAAGAAGAAGACATTGTGCAGCTATAGGAACTAGGGCTTCCTAATTTGTGGATCTCTCTCCACATATTTTCGCCAAAAGAAGGTTGGAATAACTCTCCTCCCTAGGGAACGTCTTTCTGTCGAAGCATAATCCAATTATGAGTTTTTTCAGTTTTGGACCCGACACTACTGCCGAAAATTAGGGATTTTCACAAAAGTGGAATTTTTTAGTGATCCCAGGCCTGGATTGATCTTATCCTCAAAATCAAAGTTAGGGTTCAATATCAAAGCATTTGGTTGGACAAAACTCCATAAAAGCAAAACCCTAATCTGCTCCTATGCCAGCACTGTAGAATTTCAGCTCTGAATCTAGATCCGACATCTTGACCTGGTAAGATCTAAATATTTTGTATTTCCATTTGAGGTTATCAATTAAGATGTCTCATCATACCAAGCTTGATGAAAATCTTGAGGGAGATGATAACTTTCGATCCTGGAAGTATAGGATCTCCCTAGTCCTGGAAGAAAATGAGTTGGACTCCTATATCAGTGAGGAGGTTCCAGTTCCAGAGGGAGATGAGGCTAAGGACTTACATAAGAAGAAGTTGGTTATCTAAAAGAGGATTATTGCTGATTCAATCAAGGATCACCTCATACCACAAGTGTCCTCCCTAAAGACACCTAAAGCTATGTTTGATGCCCTAACCAAATTGTTTGAAGGGAAGAACATAAACCAGAAGATGACTCTAAGAAACCAACTGAAGAATGTGAAGATTAAGAATGAAGAGACCATCTAGTATTACTTCACTAGAGCTTCTTAGATCAAGGAACAACTTGAAGTAGTATATGAAGAAGTGGAAAATGCAAAGATTGTAATGACCACCTTGAATGGTCTCCCTAGGACATGGGACTCTTTCATTCAAGGGATCTGTTCCAGAAAGAAGTTAGTTAAGTTCAATAGACTTTGGGAAGAATGTTCACAAGAACAAGCTCAGATAGCAGCTCGAGAAGAGAAGATGGGAAGTGAAGATCAAGCTCTCACAGTTCAATCCAAGAAACTCAGAAGGGACCATCATCATCATCATTCTAAAGGTAATCACTCTTCCCACAAGAAATCTCAACTCAAATGTTATACTTGTGATGAAATAGGACACTTTGCAAGAGATTGTCCTAAAATCAAAAGAAACCTTCACAAGGAGAAAAAAAACAAGAGAAGACATCATGCTCATGCTGCAGAGGATTATGAACCTTCCACGAAGAATACAAAATATGAAAGTGAAGATTATTCAAGTGATGAAGAATATGTTTTGATTTCTATTCTCATGGAAAATATCACACATGGAAGCAAATATTGGCTTATAGACAGTGGGGCTTCCAAGCATATGATAGCATTCAAGGAATCCTTTGTGAGACTATCAGAACATGAATCACCTTATAAGGTGAAGCTCGGATATGACTACCAATATCCAATAAAAGGTAGTGGTAAATCCTCCTATAAGCTAGACTCTGGAAAGTCTATGACAATGAAGGAAGTATTGTTTGTACCAAGAATAAAGAAGAACCTTCTCTCCATATCTGCATTAGATGCAAAAGGAATGAGGGTTTCATTTATAGATGGTCAAGTCATCATGTGGCCAAAAGGAAAGACTATTGATGATGTAGAAGTGATTGGAGAACAAGAAGGAGGATTGTATAAATTGAAGGGCCATCCATAACAATCCTTGGTTCATGACACAGTAGAGACAAATGAGCTTTGGCATAGAAGGCTTAAACATGTGCATTACAGAGCACTACCACTTGCAAGCAAAGCTGTTGAAGGTCTTCCATAAATTCAAGAAAAACATGATGGGGTCTGCAAAGGATGTGCAAAAGGAAAGAACAAGAAGAAGATATTTCCAAATAGCGAAAGCAAAGCAAAAGGAATCTTGGAAATCACCCACTTCGATGCCTGCAGACCAATGTCATCAAGTTCATTAAGCGGGTATGTATACTATGTTTCCTTTATTGATGACGTTTCTAGTAAGACATGGATTTAATTCATGAAGAACAAAGACAAACTATTCAGCAAGTTCAAATAATTCAAAGCCTTGATCGAGAACCACACAGAAAATAAGATCAAGACCTTTTGACCAGATAATGGCAGAGAATTCACATCAAATTAATTAAAAGAGTTATGCAAAGACTCAGGGATTAAGAGGGAGTTGTCTACTCCATAAAATCCACAACATAATGGGATTGCAGAAAGGAATAATAGAACTATCATGGAAGCTGCAAGAGCAATGCTTCATGACCAAGATCTTCCCATGCATCTATGGGTAGAGGCTGCCAAAACATCGGTGTATGTTGGTCGTCTGGGTAGACCCGAGTTTACTATAATGAACAAACAACACCCCTATCTCACTGGCCCTTTCGGTGACAGACAGCGGAGTGGCCTGAATTCTCACCCGAAGTGATCCTAATGGGTTGGCCAAAGACTCAAGTGTCTTGACCAGGTTTTGTATGGCATCCTGTGTGCATCTCCCAGCTCTTCTTGACTCGCGAGATCGCTCTTTCCTCTCTGCGATGCGCAGTTTCACCTTACTCGTGATGACTCTAATCCTTGCCACGTCCCCGTGTCCTGGGAAACACGTAACTCTTTCCTCCGCTCGATCCTTAACCACAGTGCACCATAGATCCTCTGATGGTCCGATATCACCTCACTGTGATATCCTACCGCTGCGACTCAACGTACCTAGTGTTACTTGTATACAACTTACAGGACTCAATACACAAGGCTGTTTTATACTGCGACTCTTAACTGTCTCAAGTGAAACTTAGACAGACTCTTATACAGAATACTTAAAGACTTCAACTTGCATTTATCCTTGTAATATGCTATGAACTAAATAACATACACATACATTTACTGTAAGAAAAGTTCATGTAATGAATGACAGATATAACAAGTAAATACAATCACATGAATCAAACTCATAACACTCATATTTTACGTGGTTCACTTCCAGGGTGTAAGTTATGTCCACAGAACTGTGTTTCTATATTATAACTTGAGAGAGGTACACAGTTTTGTTGCACCGCATATGCAGCTAGAGATCTTCTGGGTAACTCCGCACTCAACCTGGAGCCCTTCTCTCCTAGATCTCTTCTCTATATTGCCTTCTTACAATATACTCTCACACTCTCTCTCTCTCTCTGTCAATCCTTGTGGATTGTTACAATACAAAATAACAGTAAGCTAACAAACTACTGATAATCTGACTAGCTGGATGGCCTAAAATGCCCAAAATGCCAACCTTTTACAATAAAAAATACATCCCTTTATAGGCATCCTGAAGGTCTCTCCATCACAACACTATGGGCCTGTCCCAACAGTAACCCAAACCCTAACTAGTGACAGTCAGCATATATGTACTTGGGGTAGTTGCTTTCCGTCACACCACTGCTCTCTGCAGCCTTCCATGCTTCCCGGCGCTGACCATGGGTACTATGCACTGCTTCCCTTCTTTTGTCCTTCATCTTCAATACCTCTGCCTCGTCGCTCCTTTTCCTTTATGAGGGTAGCTGAGCCCTCCTATCTTTGCCGCTGCCTTCAATGCAGTGGTTGAGCTCTCTCTTCTCAACCGCTCAGGTACTGTTGTCTTCCTTGAATTCTCTGTTCCAATAGTCACGGTTTATGGCTCTGCTCTGTAGCTAGAAACATGCTATGGCATCGTAGCTTCACCTTATCTGTTCATCTTCACCAGAATTTCTATCCACTAAAATGGCAGCTTTTCCTATAGCTGTGGGACCCTGCTCCAACAGTCCCCTAACACTTACTTGTGGCTCGTCTTCGAGCCACTACCAACAGGCTTCTCCTGCTGTAGCTTCTCCTTGGATTCCTACGAAGTGCGCTAAAGCTTGTCCCAAATTCCTAGGACTTTGTTCTCCATAGCTGTGACATGCTCTTGTGCCGAGTCAAGCATAGCTTGACTAATACCTGAGTCTTCTACTGCATCAATTTCATTTCTGGTGGCAGTGAACTCCCCAACTTTCTTCTCAACTGCATCGACTAGGTCGGTGATTTGTTCCTGATATGGTTGAAGCAAGTCATTAATGTGTATCTCCTTTCCTCTCAACCACTGCGCTTCCTGCTGCAAGCGGTTCATCTTCGTCGTCTTTCTCATCTTATGAAGAGCTGCTAAGCTCTTGATTTCTTCCTTCATTGCTGCTGTGGTATTCTCTATCTGCTTAATACTTTGCTGGATTTCTACTTTCTCGGGGGGCTCATCTAACTCTGACCATGTGTTCGTCGCATTAGCTAGCTCCGACAGTGCATTGTCTATGCGATATTTCATCTACACGGAGGTGAGTTGAAAGGCCTCTACTCTGGCTTCCTTATCTTCCTGGGGGGTGCCCGGTGGTCTAGCCTCAAGCTTAGCAATCTGCACTTTGTGGTCTTCCTCCATCTTGGCAACTGTTTCTTCCATGCTGGTTACTTTTTCCTCTAGAGCCTTTGCTCTGTCTCCAACTCGTCTTACCTTCTGCGGGATAGGCAAGGAGAAATCAATATTAAATTGGGGTAACTCCAATGCGATGCTCTGTAAGAATTGAGAGAGATCCTGTTCTCTTTCTTCATATGTTCTTAACTCGTCTGTCTTTTTCTGATAGCTGGTGGCGAGTGCTGCATTCTATTGTTTCAGCTGTGTGTTCTGTTTATAAGTGGAGAGCTCTCTACCTCTGAGATATGCGCTTAGATGCTACTGGATCATCTGTAACTGATCAATGTGGAACTCTGTGAGGTTAAACTCGATAGGTTTCCTAATCTGCAGGGAAAAAAAGAAAAAAAAAACATTTGTTGGTCGTCTGGGCAGACCCGGGTTTACTATAATGAACCAACAACACCCCTAGCTCACTGGACCTTTTGGTGACAGACCATGGAGCGGCCTCAAGTCTCCCCTGAAGTGATCCTAATGGGTTGGCCAAAGACTCAAGTGTCTTGACCAGGTTCTGTATGGCATCCTGTGTGTGTCTCGCAGCTCTTCTTAACTCGCGAGACCACTCTTTCCTCTCTGTGATGCGCAGTTTCCCCTTACTCGCGATGACTCTAATCCTTGTCGTGTCGCCGCGTCCTGGGAAACATGTAACTCTTTCCTCCACTCGATCCTTAACTACAGTGCACCACGGCTCCTCTGATGGTGCGATATCACCTTCTTGCGATATCCTACCACTGCGACTCAACGTATGTAGTGTTACTTGTATCCAACTTACAGGACTCAATACACAAGGCTGTTTTATACTGTGACTCTTAACTGTCTCAAGTGAAACTTAGACAGACTCTTATATAGAATACTTAAAGACTTCAATTTGCATTTATCCTTGTAATATGCTATGAACTGAATAACATACACATACATTTACTGTAAGCAAAGTTCATGTAATGAATGACAGATATAACAAGTAAATACAATCACATGAATCAAACTCATAACACTTGGATTTTACGTGGTTCACTTCCAGGGTGGAAGTTACATCCACAGAACTGTGTTTCTATATTATAACTTGAGAGAGGTACACAGTTCTGTTGCATCGCATATGTAGCTAGAGATCTTCTAGGTAACTCCACACTTAGCCTGGAGCCCTTCTCTCCTAGATCTCTTCTCTATATTGCCTTCTTACAATATACTCTCACTCTCTCTCTCTCTCTCTGTCAATCCTTGTGGATTTTTACAATACAAAATAATAGTAAGCTAACAGACTACTGATAATTTGACTAGCTGGATGGCCTAAAATTCCCAAAATGCCAACCTTTTACAATACAAAATACATCCCTTTATAGGCGGCCTGAAGGTCTCGCCATTACAACACTGTGGGCCTGTCCCAACAATAACCCAAACCCTAACTAGTGACAGTCAGCATATTTGTACTTGGGGTAGCCGCTTTCCATCACACCACTGCTCTTTGCAGTCTTCCATGCTTCCCGGTGCTGACCATGGGTACTATGCACCGCTTCCCTTCTTCTGTCCTTCGTCTTCAATACCTCGGCCTCGTCGCTCCTTTTACTTTATGAGGGTAGCTGAGCCCTCCTGTCTTCGCCGCTGCCTTCAATGCAGTGGTTGAGCTCTCTCTTCTCAGCCACTTAGGTACTATTGTATTCCTTGACTTCTCTGTTTCAACAGTCATGGTTTTTGGATCTGCTCTGCAGCTAGAAACATGCTACGGCGTCGTAGCTTCACCTTATCTCTTCATCTTCGCTAGACTGTCTATCCGCTAAAATGGCATATTTTCCTGTAGCTATAGGACCCTGCTCCAACAGTGTATGTACATAACCATACTCCACACAGAGTACTTGAGAACAAGACTCCCAAATAAGTATTCTCTAGTAGGAAACCAGAAGTCAGCCATCTTAGAATATTCGGTTTTTCTGTGTACATACACATTCCGAAAGAGAAGAGAACAAAACTAGATCCTTCAAGAAAGAAGGGTATATTTGTGGGATACTCGGAAAGCTCAAAGGCTTACAAAATATAATTCCTAGGATTCAAGAAGATCGACATCAGCATGGATGTGACATTTGATGAAGACACAGCTTACATAAAATCCAGAAAGAAACCTACTAAAGAACCTGAAGAAGTAGAAGCACCCAAAATTCATGATACAACCATGAATGAAGAAACTCAAGAAAAATATCAAGAATTTGAAGAACCACAAAGACCTGTAGATCCACCTTAGGAGAAGAATCCTGACAAGAGGAAACCTACTTGGGTACGAGAATCTATCCAAGGTGCAGAAAGATATGGGGCTCCAAAAGAAAATCATAGAGAAAGAAAGAGGACCAGATCCTGCTCCGGATATGTATCATTATTATGTGATTTCATCGATGAAGAACCTTCCAATTATGAAGAAGCAACAGAATGGAAATAATGGAAGGATGCTATGATCGAAGAGTACTAATAGATCATGAAAAATGATTTTTGGGATGTTGTCCAAAGACCAGAAGAGAAGTCAGTTGTAACTTCCAAATGGATCTACAAGATCAAGCATGATGCAGATGGTAGCATAGAAAAATATAAAGAAATATTTGTTGCTTTTGGTTTCTCCCATAAAGAAGGAATAGATTATGAAGAAATTTTTTGAACCTATAGCCCGATACACTTTTATCAGATCAGTACTTGCTCTGGCTGCTGCGATGAAATGGAAGATACACCAAATGGATGTCAAGACTGCTTTCTTGAATGGTGTAGTAGAACAGGAAGTGTATGTGGAACATCCACTCAGTTTTGAGGCACATGACAGGGAGTCTCATGTATGTAGATTGAAGAAATCCATGTACGGTTTGAAACAGTCACCCAGGACATGGTACGACATAATTGATAGCTTTCTATCTAGTTTGGGCTTTACCAAAAGTAATGCAGACTCCAACCTTTACTACAAGGTTGAAGATACCAACCCAATGATGCTCCTACTATATGTAGATGATCTGTTTGTAATAGGTATGGATGGGTTGATTGTTGATATGAAGAGAAATATTGTTACCGAGTTTGAAATGAAGGACTTGGGAATGATGCAATATTTTCTAAGCATGGAGGTGTGGTAGAATGCAGATGCAATTTCCCTAGGATAAGGGAAATATACGGTAGAGATCCTGAAGAGGTTCGGGATGATGGACTGCAAGTCGATGACCACACCTATGGAATCGAACCTGAAGCTATTGAGTGATGCTTCATTAGAAGCGGTTGATGCTATGATGTATCATCAAATGATTGGGTCCTTGATGTACATGATGAACACAAGTCCAGATATTTGCTTTTCTATGAACACCTTGAGCTAGTTCCTGATAGATCCGAGACATGTTCACTTGATTGCTACAAAGCATATTCTAAGGTACCTGAGTGGTACAATTGATTATGGGATCAAGTATGAGGCGATTCAAAAGATTAACCTAGAGGGTTATGTTGATTTATATTGGGTAGGCAGTGCCATCGGTAGGAAGAGCACTTCAGGGTGTTGCTTCATTATGGGATAAGGTGTGATCTCTTGGTTTAGCAGGAAGCAATCCTATGTGGCACTGAGTACAGCTGAAGCAGAGTATGTCATAGCTTGTTCAACTAGTTGTGAGGCAGTATGGAGAAGGAAGCTACTGTTTGATTTATTTGATCTCTAGTTGGATGATACTTGTATATATTGCGACAACCAGATTTGTGTGAAGTTGTCGTAGAACCCGGTGTTCCATGACAAGTTGAAGCATATCGAGATCAAGTATCACTATATCAGGGATATGGTACAGAGGGGAGCAGTGAAGCTCCAGTATGTTGCGAAGGAACAACATATAGCTGATGTGCTGACAAATCCATTAGCCATAGTGAATTTTGAGTACTTCAAGGAGAATCTTGGTGTTCTCTAGTTTGAGGTTCCTTCCAAGGGAAAGTGATGAGTCCATGAGCCATTCTGACATGGTGAGAGGATCGGTTCCTTCCATGGTCAAATGTAAGGGCTGATCCATTCTGTCATGGTGAGAGGATTGGTTCCTTCCATGTCAGATATGAGTGCTGATCCATTCTGATTGGACTGTAGGATTGGTTCCTACATGATAAGATATAAGGGCTATTTCCATTCATGGAATGGAGGTACTTGGTCAATTACCAAGAATACTTGGTCTGGGACTGAGGGCCTTTCTGAAATGACTATAAGATGTAGTATTACATGATCAGATGTGAGTGCATGGCCATTCTGATGTGATTGAGGGATTGGTTACCACTTGATCAGATATAAGGGCTGATGCTAATCTTTGGGAGAATGGAGGCACCTTGTCAATTACCAAGAATGCTCAGTTTGGGACTAGGGGCCATTTTGATATGACTATGGGATATGTTCTCACATGATCAGATGTGAGTGTAGGGTCATTCTGATGAGTAGTTCAGATATAAGTGCCAGGACATTTTGATGAGTAGGTCAGATATAAGTGCTGGGCCATTTTGATTAGTAGGTCAGATATAAGTGTTGGGCCATTCTGATGAGCAGGTTGGATATAAGTGCTGGGACATTCTAACGAGTAGGTCCAATGCAAGGGTTGGGCCATTCTGACATCGGAGAGGATGAGGTTAATTCCATGGTTAGATGTAAGGCCTGGGCCATTCTGACATGGTGAGGGGATTAAGTTCCTCTCATGGTTAGATGTGAGTGCTGGGCATGCCTTTTTGACGAGTCAAGGTCAGATGTAAGTGCTAGATGGGCCATTCTAACTTAGGGTTAGATATAAGCATTGAGAAAGGCCTACATGGACTCTAGGCCTACACCCAGCATGAAAAAGGGTTGGATCTGTAGAACTTCCTGTGACGAGAAGAATCATGAGATAGCACCCATGATGATTTCAGTGATGATGATCCAGCAGTGATGATCTAGATCCAGTGATGATGTCCAGTGATGATCCAGATCGAGTGATGATCCAGATCCAATGATGATTTCTAGTGATGATCCAGATCCAGTGATGATGTCCAGTGATGATCTAGATCCAGTGATGATCCAGATCCAATGATGATGATCCAGATCCAGTGATGATCCAGATCCGGTGATAATGATCCAGATCGAGTGATGATCCATATCCAACGATGAAAGATGACTTGAAGATGAAGGTGAATTGAATATGAAGATGATGAGAGCTTGACAATGATCTAGATGATACAAAGAAGAATACTTGTGCTATTAAATTGTGTCAAGAGAATACCTTCCTAGTTAAGAGGGAGTGTTGATGTAATTGTAACTTCGGAATGTATTCACTTGTATTTCTTATCTATTGTAACCCNAATTGATTCATTCCATTCCCCGATGTTCCTATCTAGAGTTTCTATAATGTAAACAAGTCATGTCAAGTGAAAGTGGCTAACCCTCCTATTGTCTAAGGGTTAAAGTCCCCGCAATTCCGAGGCACTAGGGTTATTAGACTCACCTAGTGAAGTCGGCCCTAGTTGCGTTTAGTCAAGTTAGGAATTAGTATAAATAGAGAGCTAACCTCTCTATTTATCGCACACTCACTCACACTCAGTTGTAGCCCATAGTTGAGGAAGAGAAAGACATTGGGGCAAGGAAGAAAGAGGTTACTATTATCTGTTAGTTTTTAATCATTCAAGCTAGCATCATGTTAGGATATTTAACTGAGAGAACAACAAGTAAAGCAATCAAACACAAGAGACAATGAACACAATTTTTTTCCTCTGAGAAACCATAAATGGATAAAACCCCACAACTTCCTCAGAGATAGAATCAACACAAAAGGTAAAACCCCAAAATAATAAGATGATATCCCAACACCAGTAACCTCTTTCTTCCTTGCCCCAGTGTCTTTCTCTTCCTTAGCTATGTTCTACAATTGAGTGTGGATGAGTGTGTGCTAAATAGAGAAGTCACCTCTCTATTTATACTAATTCTCATCATGACTAAAACCCTACTAGGGCCAAATTCACAAGGTGAGTCTAATAACCCTAGTCCCCTGGAACTCTAGGAACTTTAACCCTTAGACAATAGGAGCGTTACCCAAACTGACTTGACATGACCTGTTTACATTATAGATATTCCCGATCGAAACATTGGGGCATGACATGACACAAGAACATCCTGTAATAAACATCGGGTTACAATAGATAATAAATACAAGTGAATACATTCTGAAGTTACAATTACATCAACACTCCCTCTTAAATAGGAAGGTATTATCTCAACACAATTTTCATCACTGGTCTTCTTCTCTGGATCTTCTCATCATCTTCATCTTCAAGTCATCTTCATTTCTAGATCTGGATCATGACTCAATCTGGATCATCACTAGACATCATCACTAGATATGGATCATCACTCAATCTAAATCATCACTAGACATCATCACTGGATCTGTATCATCACTCTATCTGGATCATCAATCGATCTAGATCATCACTACTGGATCTGGATCATCACTCGATCTGGATTATCACTGCTAGATCTGGATCATCACTCGATCTAGATCATCACTACTGGATCTGGATCATCTCGGAGACATCACAACTGGATATGGATCATTGCTCAATCTGGATCTTCTCTAGTCATCATCATATGTGCTATCTCATGATTCTTATCATCACAGGAATTTCTACAGAGCCATCCTTCTTTCATGTTGGTTGTAGGCCTAGCCACCATGTAGGTCTTCTTTAGCACTTATATCTAACCTACTCATCAGAATGGCCCACCCAGCACTTACATCTGACCTACTCGTCAGAAAGGCATGCCCAACACTTACATCTGACCTACTCATCAGAAAGGCATGCCCAACACTCACATCTGATCATATAGGATCAATCCTATAATCACATCAGAAAGGACCAACACTCACATTCACCAGCATGATAGGACACAACTACCATCATCTATCAAAAGGATCAACACTTACACCTGACCTACTCATCAGAAAAGCATGCACTCACATCTGATATTGTAGGAACCAATCCTACAGTCACATTAGAATGGCCCCTAGTCCCAGACTGAGCTACCTGGTAACTGACCAGGTGCCTTCATTCTCCCGGAGAATGGCAATTTCCCTTACATCTGACCTACTCACCAAAAATTGCCTAGCACTTACATCTGACCTACTCACTAGAAAAGCATGCACTCACATCTAATCTTGTAGGAACCAATCCTATAGTCACATCAGAATGGCCCCCAGTCCCAGACTAAGCTACTTGGTAAGTAACCAGGTGCCTCCACTCTCTCGGAGAGTGGCAGCTTCCCTTACATCTGACCTACTCGCCAGAATGGCCAGCACTCACATCTGACATGAGAGGAACCTAATCCTTTAACCATGACATAATGGCTCAGCCCTTATATCTGACCTGCTCATCAGAATGGCTCTCTCAGTCCCATACTAAGTGTTCTTGGTAACTAACTAGGTACTTCCATTCCAAGAATGGCATTCAGCACTCATATCTGACATGGAAGGAACCAAATCCTCTCACCATGATAGAATGGCTTAGCCCTTATATCTGACCTACTCGTCAGAATGGATTTCGGACTCGTCACTTCCCCTTGGAAGGGACCTCGATCTGGAGAACACCAAGATTCCCCCTGAAGTACTCAAACTTCACTTTGGCCAATGGATTCGTCAACACATCAGCTATCTGATCATCTGTCACAACATACTGGAGCTTCACTGCTCCCCTCTATACCATATCCCTGATATAGTGATACTTGATCTCGATATGCTTCAACTTGTCATGAAACACTTGATTCTATGACAAATTCACACAACTCTGGTTGTCACAATGTATACAGGTAGCATCCAACTAGAGATCAAATAAATTAGATAGTAGCTTCCTTAGCAGTACTGCCTCACAACTAGTTAAACAAGTTGCGACATACTCTACTTCAAATCTACTCAGTGCCACACAGGATTGCTTCCTTCTAAACCAAGAGATCATACCTGATCCCATACTGAAGCAACACCCTGAAGTGCTCTTCCTATTGATGGCACTACCTGCCAAATCTGAATCAACATAACCCTCCAGGTTTATAATCTTCTGATTCACATCGTACTTGATACCATAATCAATTGTACCCCTCAGGTACCTCAGAATATTCTTTATAGCAATCAAGTGAACATTTCTTGGATCTTTCAAGAACTAGATCAAGGTGTTCACAACAAAGCAAATGTCTTCTCTCATGTTCATCAGGTACATCAAGCACCCAATCATTTGACGATACATCGTAGCATCAACCAAATTTGATGAAGCATCACTCAATAGATTCAGGTTTGATGCCATAGGTGTGGCCATAGTCTTGTAGTCCATCATCCCAAACCTCTTCAGGATCTCTACTGCATACTTCCCCTATCCAAGGAAGATTCCATCCATACTCTGCCACACCTCCATACCTAGAAAATAATGCATCATACCCAATTTCTTCATTTTGAACTCGACAGCAAGGTTTCTCTTCGTATCAACAATCAACCCATCCATACCTATGACAAACATATCATCTACATATAGTAGAAGCATCACTAGGTTTCCATCTTCAACCTTGTAGTAAAGGTTGGAATCTGCTTTACTCTTGGTAAATCCCAAACTATATAGAAAGTTGCCAATTCTGTCGTACCATGTCCTGGGTGCCTATTTCAAATTATACAGGGATTTCTTCAATCTGCACACATGAGACTCCTTGTCATGTGTCTCAAAACCGAGTGGTTGTTCTATATACACTTCCTCTTCCACTACACCATTCAAGAAGGCAGCCTTGACATCCATTTGGTGTATCTTCCATTTCATTACTACATCCAGAGCAAGTACGGATCTGATGGAAGTGTATCTGGCTACAGGTGCAAAGGTTTCTTCATAATCTATTCCTTCTTTCTGAGAGAAAACCTGAGCGACAAATCTTGCCTTAGATTTTTCAATGCTACCATCTGCAGCATGCTTGATCTTGTAGATCTATTTGGAAGTTACAACTAACTTCCCTTCTGGTCTTGGGACAACATCCCAAACATCATTCTCCATGATCAATTGGTACTCTTCGATCATAGCATCCTTCCATTCTTTTCGTTCCATCGCTTCTTCATAACTGGAAGGTTCTTTATCAATAAAATCACATAGTAATGCTACATACCTGGAGCAGGATTTTGTCCTTTTTCTTTCTTTGTGATTCTCTTCTGGAGCCCCATACCTTTCTACACCTTGGATAATTTCTCGTACCCAAGCAGGTTTCCTCTTGTGAGGATTCTTTTCCTGAGGTGGATCTACAGGTCTTTGTGGTTCTTCAAATTCTCGATCTTCTTCTTGAGATTCTTCATTCATGGTTGTATCATGAATTCTAGGTGCTTCTGTTTCTTCATATTCTTCAATAGGTTTCTTTCTGGATTTGTTGTAAGTAGTGTCTTCAACAAATGTCACATCCCTACTGATATCATTATTCTTGAATCTTGGGAAGTATATTCTGTAAGCCTTCGAGATTTCAGAGTATCTGTTGTAATCTCACAGATCACATAGGGTTACCAATAATACACATTAATAACAGATATACATAATAGAGACAAGAGACAAGAACAAGTAAGTAGAATAACAGATTATACTATAGTGAAAGGGTCCATACAATACAGAGAACTAAACTGAGTTCTCATCTGGATCAGCAGCCTAATAGATATGAATTACAAATAGTTACAGATAACTACCTGTCGGTTCAGTGAACTGACACGACCTTATGTAGCCGACCTAACCTATAATTAGTCAGCTGATTGACTAAGTCGGCTTACAAACTTGCTCCTCCAACATCTCCCCCACAAACAAAACATTTCTTCATCCCAAAGAACAGGGAGGTACAAAAAATTTCTTTGCCGGTCCTTAGGTGGTTATTTCTGTGCTTGGTCTTCATGGGATGTGAAGTCTGATTTTTGGTCTTTTCTGCACATAGACTTCGACAATTACTTTAGCTGTCACTACCAGCTGATGTTGAAATGCTGTCCAACTTTGCAGTATTTTTTGGATGTCAATTGTTAATGTAGTCAGACTTGATAATATCAACATCTTTTCTTGAATGGAGAGTTCTGCTATGTTCTCCATGTAGGGACCCATAAACTGGTCCTTTTCCTCTGCTGTCTCAAAAAGTCGTCTCATCTACGGGCATATGATTGCTAATTTTTCTAGATTTGGAATTTCTTGTTGCACCCATTGGTGTGCTTGTTGCTCGTGCTTCTACCACTTGGTGGTTTCGAGCACTATTTGATTTTCAATTGTGCTCCTGAGTTATACCTCTATGCTTTTTCTCTTTTTGAGTGCTTGGATTTCTTGTCGGGTTTGTCGAACTTGCTAATAGACTTGCCCATAATATGCAGGCCAATCTCTCAGTACTTCTTCTATAATGACCGGCTCCTCCATGTGATCTCGTAGTACTTTGTATGCTTCTGTGAAAGCTGTGTGCTGATGTGTCAGCAGTTGAACTATTTCTTCTTTTTGGTCCTCTTTGGTATCCTGCCTTTGTGCCTGTAGCACCGACACCATGCTCTCAAATAGTTGATAAGCCTTTTCTAGTAGCTTGTCGGTGTCGACCTTTGTCGGACCTGGTATCATAGATTGTACCAAGGTTCTGCATTTGTTAAGGAACTCGACTTGTTATTTTTGTTTCTCATCGAGCTCCCTACGTCTGCTCTGGCTCCTTGTTTTTGCTTCGATTACCAAGGATTCCAATAGTTGCCCTAATTCTCCATCCTTTAGTTTAGTTGGGTCGACTGTAGTGGTCGATCCAAGTTGACTGATGTGGACCATTGTTTTCTAGCTTTGATGTTCCTTCTTATTCTTGTCTTTCTTTCTTTTGTGCTTCTGCTGCTCTACCTTCTTTGGCACTTGTGTACATGTAACAGTCACGATTGGTTGTTGGATAGCAGTAGTCAATGGTATTTCTGGTTGGGATGGTTGGATAACTGTTGCAGCTAGTTGTACATCTTGTTGGTTGGATTCAGAGGGTCTATATGTGGGTGCAGTTGGTGCTAATGGTTATGGTGGAGGTGGTTAAGGTTCAGTTGGTTGGATTAGAGACTCTGGGATGTGCAGCGGTGGTGATGGTGTTGGTGAATGGTCTAGTGTGATTGGATTAGTGGAGATATGGTCAGGTGAGGGGTCATGGGTTTGTGGAGGTGATTTTTCCTGGAGGTTAGAGAACAATTCCTTGATTTCTTGAATTATTTTGTCCATGTCCTCCCCTTCCTCATCTCTAGTCGATTCATTGGCTGGTAGGTTGGGTTTGGGGTCGGTCGAAATGATAGATGTGGTTCGAATTGCAACAATTTCAGCTTCTTTGTCGAGGTTTCTTTCAAATGTAAAACTCACAATTGAAAAAGTCCTTAGCCTCTGGAGTATTTATCTAGGTTGGGGAATAGTCAGTATAGAACCACCAGCTTCAAACAAAGGGTCTTTGGTGGTGATCTTTTGAACCGACGTGAGTAACTCAGGCAATTTTTCAATGTATGCCTGGAGGTCTCTATCATAGTCGAACTTTTCCTTCATGGTCTCCGACATAGAATTCTTGCATATGTCAAGTGGACTTATGGAAATATGTTCTATGATTAGCTCTTGTGTGATTTTGGTTGGAGATAGGGGTGGAGGTGTTTGTGCTTTCTGCCCTCTTTGGCTGACCTTGCTGTGCCCCTGCTTCGACAAATCTTTGGAACTGTGTTTCCATCGACACTTTGTTTGCTGTAGCATCTTCTATAATGTCACATGCCATGGCTGCTAGTTCTTCCTCATCTTCTAAGGAATTTGGAATGATAAGCTTGTGCTTACCTTTCCCTTGCTCTTATTCTTGTGTTTTCTTCCTTTTTCTTGAGGTTGATATCTCCTTCGACAATTTGTTTATGTTTTCTTTGGTGATAGCATACTCTATATCTTCGGTGTCTATTTCTCCTCCCTGGTATTCAGTCGAGACAAGGATTTCTTCAGCTGGATTGGTTACCAGTTGTTGTGTTTTTGTTTCTTCCCTTTGTGCTATCGGATGTTTGATTACAATTTGTAGTCGGCTGGTGCCTTTGACTGGTGTCTCCTGCGACACAAATGTGCTGATGTATAGGTTGAGCTCATAATATTCCTCCTTCTCCTGGTCTGTCAACGGTTCCTCTATCGAGAAATTTATTTCTTTTTTCCTTGCTGGTATCGACAGTTTTGAACTTGCCTGTCGGGCTAGCTCTCGGAATATCTCTTCGATTGTCGGGTAATAGTCAATAGATATCGCCTTTGCCTTGGCACCTTACATGTACCATACCACGGTATGGTCGATTTCTAACTAGATGTGGGAATTTTTGGGTAGACTTCGTCGGATGTTCTGGGGCACCCTCCATATGGTCGTGCAGACTTTCAGTTGTTGGAACCAGTTTTTGAACAACACTTTTCCATTTGCAAGTTCTTTTAGTGTTCCATTCTAGGAGAACGGTTTGAACCTCCACATATGAAATTTTGTCAGTTCTTTAAATTGCTTATCCTTAACAGGGCACAAGGAGTACATTACTATCCATAACATTAAGGATGGAAACCTGTAATTCCTCTCGACTCCTGACATTTTTCATGGATTCCTTTGAGCATGTCAGCGACATACTCAGCCCATCTGTATATCTTTCTTATGTGGGCAATGGTATCCACTGCCTCCAACATGTCTAGTTTGAGGTTGCTTCCTCAACCTGTCGGTGTAAGTGCAGTGGCTATGATTTTGGCCACTAATTGTGGTGTCCAAGTTTGTATTTGGCTAATCATTAGCCCTTTGGAGTTTTTGCCTAATGGTTATCCTATTAGTTCTTCTACCAACCTTTCCTTGATTCTGACTGGTACTGGTTCACCTTGGTTTGATAACAAAGTCAACTTGGAAATTACTTCCACAAAGATTTCAACCGGTCGGTCGAAGTAAAATATACCGTTATGATATTGGCTTATGATAAATTTCACCGTTGTTTCCTTCGTGCCTCCAAAACTAGCCATGATCGGTGCATTGACGTAGTTTACGATAGTACTGTGGTTGATTTTCTCTACAGCTTGTGTAGGCCTTTTGTTGACATACGCCCACTCTTTAATCTTGGCCCATAGTTTCACCCATGAGTTCTCCTGAACCTTGCCATTCTTGATGAGTTTGAGTCTCCTCATCAATGGTGTCTCTGCAGTCTATAGTTCTTTATTCTTGGCTTCAGCTCTAGTTTGTTTAGGTTCCATCTTGTCGGTATGCTGGTCGATTTTGCGTCGGTATTCTTGGTTTTCAGTCATCTAGTTGCTAAGTTTCTATCTCTATTTGGAATGCTGTAAATGATCCTTTGGCAGTTCAGTATTTATAGTTGATGCATTTGACGTTTTTGTCGATGGGTGTATTAATGGTGGACATGATGGTCCAGTATGAACACTTGATTTTGCGTTAATGGTGATTTGATTTTGTCTTCTGTAGTCATGAAGGCGGGATGGGACTTCTGAGGTCATTGGTCGATGTCGATTATGTGATCAGTCGATGGTGTTATGTCAATGGGCATGATGTCAGTTTTCATAGTGGTGATTTCTTGTCATATTGTCTTATGTTTTTCGATCTTGTTTTAATTTTTGGATTTCCATATTTTTATAGCTTTTGTTTAACTATTTTTTTTAAAACTAGTTTAGTTTCTATACCACTTTAGTCGGGCACGATTAACAAGTTTCTGGAATACTATGCCTTGTAATGTCCTTACTCAGACTGATCCTTTGGCATGTACCTCTTCGACAACATAGGGTCCCATCCATTTTGTATGTATCTTTTTGGGTTTTCCTTTTACCCGACTATTGTATAGTAAGGCAAGGTCTCCTACCGATAGGTTTTTTTTTTTGATGTTTCGGTCGTGCCATGCCTTCTGTTGTTGTTTCTGGATTTCCTGATGTTGTAATGCGATTAGTCGGTGTTCTTCAAGTTTACTTAGTTGCAATAGTTGGTCCTTTCTTCCTTGTTCGACATCTACATGCAAAATTTCTGTGATAATAGGTGTCTATTGTCGAAAGTGTAGAGGAACTACTGCTTCCTGTCCATAAACTAGTCAAAACAATGTTTGGTCAGTTGAGCGCTTATATGCCATTTGGTATGCCCATAGTAATACATGTATCTTTTCATCCCAGTCATCTTTATTGATGTTACATATTTTTGTTAATCCTTTTGTTACTATTTTGTTAAATGCTTCAATTGCTCCATTCGACTGAGGGTGGTAAGTTGTACTCCGTCGGTGGTCAATTTGGAACTAGTCTGTTAGTGTTTTAATAGTTTTATTGATGAAGTGTGTTCCCTAGTCACTGATTAGCATTAATAGGAATCCAAATATGGTAATGATATTCTCATAGATAAACTTAGCAGCTATCTCGCTGGAACATGTGTTGACTGGTTCTACCTCTTCCCATTTGGTTATGTATTCGACTACAATTATTATGTATCTTGCACCTGTTCTTTTTGCTGGTATAGGAAATGGTCCTATGAAGTCGATGGCCCAAATTTCAAATGTCAAACTTGGTTTTACTGATATCAAGGGAATTTCTGTACTAGGCAGGGGTCGACCCAGTCGTTGACATCTGTCACATTGGCTTATAAATTTTTTGCAATCTTTGTGAAGTGTCAGCCACCACAACCCTGGTTGTTGGATTTTCTTTGCAGTTGTATCTGCTTGGAAATGTCCTCTTGCAGGTCCATAATGTGCTTCATACATAATATTATTTCTTTCATGTTCCAGTGCGCACCTTTTGAGGATGTCGTCTAAACCCATTTTATATAGGAATCCATTTATGAGACTGTATGGTGCAGCTTTCATGGCTAAGATTTGTTTCTTCTTCATACTCATACCTTCTGGTGCTTTTCCATCTTCTAAAAACTAAGCTATTTCCTCTAACTCTGTTGGGACTGCTTCTATTCGAAATAAATGTGCATCCGGTAAGTCATCTTCGACTCGTGATGGTTCCTCCCCTGTGTCGATTTGGGATAAGTGGTTGGGACTGACATTTAGCTTACCTGGTCAGAAAATGACTTCAAATTCAAATTATTGGAATAGAAGTAGCCATCGATAAATTCTTCCGTGGTGTAGAGGCTGATTTACAAGGTATTTTAGTGCTTGATGGTCAGTGTAAAAGATAAATGGATTAGCCAGTAGATAGTGTCGATACTTTTGTAGTGCAAAGACCATTCCTAATGCTTCTCTTTCGGTTGTCAAATAGCTTCTTTCAGCTTTGTTTAGTTTCCTACTACTGTAAACTATAGGATAGTCCATTCCATCATCTCCTAGCTGAGTTAGCATTGCTCCTATTGCTAGGCCTGATGCATCGATGTAAACATGGAATTTGATTGACCAGTTTGGAAACCTTAGGATGGGTGCTTCGACTAGATTTCTTTTTAGTTTTTCGAATGGTATGTTGCACTCCTTTTTCCAATTAAATTCCTGATCATCTCTTAGCAATTATTCCAGTGGGTATGTAATGTCTGAATAATGTCTTATGAATTTTCTGTAGTATCCTATATGACCAAGTAGTACCCTGACTTGTTTTGGATTTATTGGAGGTTTTAAGTTGAGGATGATTTTTATTTTTGTGAAGTCAACTTTAATACCTTATTTACAGAGAATGTGTCATAATATTATTCCTATAGGAGTTACAAATATGCACTTCTTAATATTTAGTGATAGTTGGATCTGTCAACATCGTTCTAGCATAAGTATTAGCCATTTACAATGGTCCTTTAGTGTAGAGTATATTGTCCAATCAACGAAATGTACTGCCATTGTTTTGTAAATGTACTTATGAAATGTTTTAACCCCAATCCTTGAAAAGACTCCAGGTGCATTTTTAAGTCCAAAAGGCATAACCCTATAAGCAAATGAGCCAAATTCACATACGAATGTTGTCTTTTTCTGATCTTCTTTGGGTATTGGTACTTGATTATAACCTGAGAATCCATCTGTAAATGAGTAGCAATCATGTCGTGCTACCACATTTAAGATTTCATCTGCATAAGGAGTTGGAAATGGGTCTGTTAATGTAACTTTAATGAGTTCTCTGAAGTTGACACAAATCCTTAGCTTGGTTGGATCATGTTTCTTTGGTTGAACCACCATTGGACTTGCCCATTCTGATTGGTAAATAGGGTAGATGATACCTGCTGCAAGCATGTAATCAATCTCTTTCTTGACTATCTCTTTGTATTTATGAGCTGGTTTATTTGGTCATTTCTTGACAGGTCAAACATCAGGTTTTATGTTGATCTTCATTTCTCCCATTTCATGTACTAGATCTTTAAGATCCTTATAGTCTATAGCAAATACATCTTGGAATTCTTTCAATAGGTTTGTGATCTCTGCTGTTTGTGCTTCAGACCAATAGTCTCCAATTTTTTCTATTTTTGGTCGATCATCATTTGATATGTCGAACTCTCTAGTTTTGAATTTAGAATCTATCAATTTTGGTGCTTTAGATTCATTGATTGCCCGACTTCCTTTCTTAAACTATGAGAATGTTGTAGGGAAGTCTGCTGCAGTCATTCGGTCGATATCCTCCTCGTTGGTTGTTTCAACCTTGAGTACTATGTGAATGGGCTTGGTCGTTTCAACATGGTTTGATTTCTATCTGAAGATTTTCCCTTCTGAATTTTCATTTTCCAACTTTAGTCTTATTGACTGTGGTATTTTCCCAGTTTGTATAGTGTTACAGTTTATTGTCGGTCGGTTGTTCCTTACGGTTTTGTTTTCTATCGATTGTACAAATGCTTTGATCTGTTTTGCATTTTCGACCAAATTCTCATTTTGGGGTTCAAAGTTGAAGTCTTTGATAAAATTTTATTTGAGCTCATGCCATAGGAATGTTTCACCCGAGCTTCTTCCATATTGTACCATTTGTTTGGTAAGTTGGTGAGTGTTGATGGAAATAAGTGTGGCCATGTACATTCATATTTATATCCCAGTCTTGTCCATTATTTTTCACATATCTTTATATGGTTTTCTGGATCTTGTCCTTGGGTAAATATAGGTATCTGAGCCTGGTTGGTTAACCTCTTTCCTCCAAATATTTCTACAAAATAAGTCGAAGCTATTGTCCATGTCTGCAGTCTTGACTGATGGGTATCCCACAATCTAGTATCTTGTCCTGTAAAATTTTTTACTAAACTTTGTAGTCGGCAATGTTCACTGATGTTCCTAGATACTTGCTCTACATGCATAACTGGTGATTCTCTTTCTTTATACCTTGGGATTTTTGTGGTATTTATATTTGTTGGTTTCAAGGTAGGATATTCCCTAATTTTCTTCTCAAATATTTTTGCGATGATGAACACCACAAAGATTTTTTGACTAGTTTCTTCTATACTTTTTGAATGCTCTAGCATCCTCCTGCTTTTGTTTCATAGTTTTCAACTTCCCAATCAGATAGTTCTGCATTTGAATTGTATCCTTCTGAGTCTTGGTTTCCTAAGTAAAGTTCACCATATGTATTAGGTTCTATGTAATCTTCATTATTCTGTATCTGATATAGTTGTCAGATGTCAAATTCTTCATCAATTGGTTCTGTCCAAGGTTCTCCTTGGGATGGATGAATAGGTACTATGACTTTTTTTCCATTCCCCTTTAATTTTATTCTTTCTTTATCCAAGGATATTGATGCTTTCATTTTTTCTCCCCCAAGGTCAACCTACTAACGCTGGGAAGGAGCTCGATCCTTCCTTAGGGTCAATAATTTTGAAGTCAACTTTGGTCGATATTCCTTTTATTGTTGTGTCGACATTTTTACAGACTCCAATAGGTTCAATTAGGCCTTGGTCAGCTAGTTTCAAGTATATGCCTGATTCATATAATCGAGGTATACCTAACTTTTCTTATGTGTCTCGAGTCATAATATTTACCTGTGATCCGAAATCGAGTACAACTTGTTGGACATGGTATCCTTCAATTTCCAGGTCGATCAGTGGGTCAGCATCACTTTTATCTTTTTGGTTTAAGCTGCAGATATTCTTTGTTTGTTTTTCGGTGTTTTTGTTGTGTTTTATTTTATATAATAAGTCGATGAATTGCAATATTGTTTTATCTTTTTGTACCAAATGTATTATCTCTTTTACTGTGTCTTATTGATTATCATCTTTTTCTTCCTGTTGAGCAAATTCTCTAAATATATTTGTTGCATATTTATATATTTGTTTTTCTTTAACTGGGTTAGGATAAACATTTTTTTATTTTATCTTGCTTATTTGGGGGTTATCATTCCTAGTTTTCGTCCCTTGTCGGGTTACGATATGTAAATTCTTTGTATTGATAATATCATGTTTTTGCACACACGACAAGACATTAAAATTTTTGTTTTTATTTATCTTTTCGAGCATAGTAGTGCAATCCTCTAATGAGTCATCCCCTACTCCACAACTAGTACAGAATTTTAGGTCAGTACTATCCTTGTATGGACAGTCTGCATATCAGTGTCCCTCCTTGTAACATGTGAAACATTTCATGGGCTGATGTGGTCGGTTATCTCGATTCCCAGAGAATCAAGCTTGACTTCCATTGCCTCCACGTCGGTTATCAAACCGGCGTTTGTACTGACGACCTGCGTACCTTTGATTATTTTGGTCCTTTTGTGCATTGTTTCGTTGCTCATTGTTATGTGCAACTGTGTTAGTCTGATATACTGCATGATAATTTTGTCGATTCTTTAGATTCAGGTGCCACTCGGAGGTGTTATGATTTTTAGTTTCACATATTGCGCACCATGATGATTTTCCATTCTTCATGTTGAATGGGAAATATTTTGTGGTATGCTCTCCATGCTCCCGACAGATGTCACAGAAACATTTTGTTTGCACAAATCGAACATCTTGTCGGCTAATATCCTGTCGATAGTTGTCCTTTGAATGTCCGGTCGTCGAGCATTTTGTGCACCAAATATCCTGACTTTTAAGGTTTAGCTCTTTTAGATATTTCTGCATGATCTCAAGCTATTGCTCCAGTTTGTGATCTATGGCGTATGTTGGAATGTCTTCATCCATTTCTACTTGTGGGGATTTCATGAGCACATCTTCATAAGTTTTGAATGTCTCCAGACTGATGTGTTGAAGAATTTTCTATGACAGACCTGCAATAAACCACTGGATTAATAGTTGCTCATCAATGACATAATCCAACTGGCTGAGAAGGTCTTTCCAGTGTTTTTCATAGTAACGGATAGTTTCTCTTAGATTTTGTGATGTAGTTTTTAATTTCTTTGCTGCCAGATGTTTTACATCTAGAGTTTTAAAGAACGACAAAAATTGTGCTTTGACTTCGGATTTAGTTGCTCGGGGAGTTCTCTCAAAAAAGGTCAAATACCATGTTAATGCCCTTTTCCTCAAGGCACCAATGAACTGCACCATCTATCTGTCTTCATATGTAACTTGGTTTTCCTCCAAAGTTGACTTCCAAATGAACCAATGTCATTTGGGGTCCTTTTCGCGCTCATATAGAGAGATGTGCACTGACTCGTGACCCATGTCGGAGTCACTATCACTATCTTCCTTAGGAGGTGGTGGTGGGGGGGTGGTGGTGGGGGTTGTGGTGGGGATAGTGGGCTATTTTGTTTATTCTTCTATGTAGAACTATTGTCGACAGAACTCTCCTTTCCATTAGTCNATTAGTCATCTTAGTTGTCATTTATTCTCCGATAAGCAGCCGGTTGGGGTCAACTTTTCCTATCGATGTCCAACTGCAATTATTTGTCTGCAACTCCAAATTTTCTGTATCTTCCAAAGCTATATTTGGTAGGGGGGTGCTCCTTTATGTGTCAGGTAAAGTAAGTGGATACTTCAGTTGGAGGGTAATGCTTGAAGCATGACCCAATTTCCTTCTTATGGTCGACAAATAATTAGATGACTATCATTGTTTCTCTCGTCATCTAGTTGGCTCCAAATACCAAAGTCACCAGCTCCTAGTCTGAGGTCCTCTTTGATAATGGTTTGTATCCTGGTACTTGGCTTCATCGAAGATAGAGGTATTGCCTCTTGGGGAAGTTCTAATTGGAGAGCTTCTTGCTGCTTTATCCACAAATATTCTTCCATAGGGGGCGCTTCTTCTTCCACGCCCTCTTCATGTCGGTCATGATATAACTCTAGCGGATTTCTCTCTTGGTCTGTCAGCCTAGTGCTTGTTCCTCTTTGCAGCACTATGGCTCTTTCTCTTCTCTCTTCCCTTCTTTGTAGCCTCTTCTCCCTCTCTATTTTCTTAAAGTTTGTTGTACCTTTATGTGACACTATCCTTTCGATTTCCATTTTAGGTTGACCTTTTATTGCTGGTGAATGGTATCTCTTTAGTTGATTAGAATCCTCTCTACTTTACCCCGACATACGACCAGATACCCCCCCATTTCCTACTCGATGCTTTAGAAATCCCAGATAGTTCTGTTCACTTGCTTAGGAAGTATTTCCACTCCCTTTCGGCAATGAATTTCTCCCACTTCTTTTGTTTCTCATCCCAGTTAGTGTTTTGTGGCAGTTCGCGTAGTAATGGACGAGGTTCAATGATGTGTCCCACTCCTTTCTCGATCAAGAATTTGAATAGCAAGGTTGGTAAGGAACACAAGAATTGCTTGGTGAGGTCTATGTAGAATTTCTTCTTGATGGTTTCCACTAATGTTCTTTCCTCTATGTCTTTTCTCCTCGTAGAATTTGTCGGCGATATTTTCGAACCGCTCCGATAGGTTTGTTCTTCCCTCTTGAATAAATTTGTCTAGCAACTGTTGGTCTTTAATCGCTTTCATTTTTTTCATTAGGAGTTTCTTCAAAAGCTGGGGAACTGATTCTACAAACTTCTCATGAGTCTTGGTAAAGAACCTTTCTTTCGCTTGAGCAGTTGTTAATCTGTTTCTTCGTGCATAATTTTGCAAGTAGTTTCCTATTTTACGCTCCCACTAGTCCTTAATCTCTTGTTCTAATATCATCTGCTTGTATACATCTCAAACATGTACTACTAGTAATGGAACCAATGTTGTAATCTGACAGATCACATAGGGTTACCAATAATACACATTAATAACATATATACATAACAGAGACAAGAGATAAGAACAAGTAAGAAGAATAACAAATTATATTATAGTGAAAGGGTCCATACAATACAGAGAACTAAACGGAATTCTCATCTGGATTAGCAGCCTAATATATATGAATTACAAACATTACAGATAACTACCTGTCGGTTCGGTGAACCGACATGACCTTATGTGGCCGACCTAACCTCTAATTAGTTGGCTGACCGACTTATTCAGTTGATTGACTAAGTTGGCTATCATTCAAGTCGACCTACCAACTTGATCCTCCAACAGTATCCCACAAATATACCCTTCTTTCCTGAAGGATCTAATTTATTTCTCTTCTCTTTTGGAATGTGTATGTACACTAGACAACCGAATATTCTGAGATGGCTGAATTCTGGTTTCTTGCCGGAGAAGACTTATTCAAGAGTCTTATTCTTGAGTACTCTGTGTGGAGTACGGTTCTGTACATACACCGATGTTCTGGTAGCTTCCACCCAAAGATGCATAGAAAGATATTGATCATGAAGCATTTCTCTTGCAGCTTCCATGATAGTTCTATTCTTCCTTTCTGCAATCCCATTTTGTTGTGGATTATAAGGAGTGGACAACTCCCTCTTAATCCCTGAGTCTTTGCATATTTATTTGAATTCATTTGAAGTGAATTCTCCACCATTATCTGATCAAAAGGTATTAATCTTATTTCCATTGTGATTCTCAATCAAGGCTTTGAATTCCTTGAACTTGCTGAATACTTCGTCTTTGTTCTTCATGAAGTAAACCCATGTCTTCCTAGAAAATTCATCAATAAAAGAAACATAATATGCATACCCTCTTAGTGAGCTTGATGACATAGGATCGCATACATCGGAGTGGATGATTTCCAAGATTCATTTTTCTTTGCTTTCATTACTTGGAAATGTCTTCTTTGTATTCTTTCTTTTCGCACATCCTTTGCAGACCCCATCATGTTTTGCTTGGATTTCTGGAAGACCTTCAACATATTTGCTTGCAAGAGGTAGTGCTCTGTAATGCACATGTGCAAGCCTTCTATGCCAAATTTCATTTGGATCTACTGTTTCATGGACCAAGGCTTGTTCTGGATGGCCCTTCAATTTGTACAATCCTCCTTCTTGTTCTCCAATCACCACCGCATCATCGATAATATTTCCTTTTGGCCACATGATGACTTGAACATCTACGAATGTAAATTTCATTCCTTTTGCATCTAAAGCAGATATGGAGAGGAGTTTCTTCTTGAGTCCTGGTACAAACAATACTTCCTTCATTGTCATAGAATTTTCAGAGTCTAACCTATAGGAGGATTCCCCACTGCCTTTTATTGGATATTGGTAGTCATCTCCTAGTTTCACCTTATGAGGTGATTCATGTTTTGATAGTCTCACAAAGGATTCCTTAAATCCTGTCATATGTTTGGAAGCCCCACTATCTATGAGCCAATCATTTCTTCCATGAGTAATGTTTCCTGTGAGAGTGGAAATCAAAACATATTCATCCTCACTTTAAAAATCTTCACTTCAATATCTGGTTCTTTACTTGGATGGTTCATCATCCTCTGTAGCATGAGCATGATGTCTTCTTTTGTTTCTCTTTTTCTTATTATGTCTCTTAGGACAATTTCTTGCAAAGTGTCCCACTTCATCACATGTATAACATCTAATTTTAGACAAATATTTTCTAGTGTTATCTTTCTGAGAGTGCTTACCTCTGGAGTGATGAGATATTCTTTTGGTTGACTTGGAGTGTACCGTGAGAGCTTGATCTTCACTTCCCATCTTCTCTTCTCAAGATGCTATCCGAGCTTCTTCTTGGGAGCACTCTTCCCATAGTCTACTGAACTTGAATAACTTCTTTCTATCATAGATCCCTTGAATAAAGGAGTCCCATGATCTATGGAGACCATTCAAGGTAGTCATCACAATATCTACATTTTCCACTTCTTCATCTACTACTTCCAGTTGTTCCTTGATCTGAGAAACTCTTGCGAAGTAAGACTGGATTGTTTCTACTTTCTGAATCTTCACATTCTTTAGTTGGTTTCTCAGAGTCATCTTCCAGTTTATGTTCTTCCCTTCAAACAATTTGGTTAGGGCATCAAACAAATATTTAGGTGTCTTTAGGGAGGACACCTATGGTATGAGGTGATCCTTCATAGAATCACCAATGATCCTCTTTTCCATAACCAATTTCTTCTTATGTAAGGCCTTTTCCTCATCTCCCTCTGGAACTAGAACCTCCTCATTGATATAGGATTCCAACTCATTTTCATCTAGGACTAGGGAGATCCTATACTTCCAAGCTCGAAAGTTATCAGCTCCCTTAATGTTTTCATAAATATTGGTATGATGAGACATATTAACTGAGAACCTCAAATGGAAATACAAAATATTTACATCTTACCAGGTCAAGATGCTGGATCTGAATTTTGAGCTGAAATCCTGCAGAGCTGGTTCAGGAGCAAATTAGGGTTTTGCTTTTTCGAAGTTCTGTTTGACCAATTGCTTTGAATTTGATCCCTAACTTCAATTTTAGGGAAGAGATCAATCCAGGCCTGGGTTCACTAAGAAATTCCCCTTCTGTGAAAATCCCTAATTTTCGAAAGCAATGTCGGGTCGAAAACTGAAAAACCTCATAATTGGATTCTGCTTCGACAGAAAGATGCACCCTAGGGAGGAGAGTTATTCCAACCTTCTTTTTCTGAAAATCTATGGAGAGAGATCCACAAACTAGGAAGCCCTAGTTCCTGCAGCTGCATAGTGTCTTGTTCTCAGGTTAGCTCTGATACCATGTTAGTTTTTAATCATTCAAGCTAGCATTATGTTAGGATCTTTAACCGAGAGAACAACAAGTACATCAATTAAACACAAGAGACAATGAACACAGTGTTTTTCCTTCGGGAAACCATAAATGGAGAAAACCCCGCAACTTCCTCAGAGATTGAATCGGCACGAAAGGTAAAACCCCAAAATAGTAAGATGATCTCCCAACAGCAGTAACCTCTTTCTTCCTTGCGCCAGTGTCTTTCTCTACCTCAGCTATGTGCTACAACTGAGTGTGGATGAGTGTGTGCTAAATAGAGAAGTCACCTCTCTATTTATACTAATTCTCAACATGAATAAAACCCTACTAGGGCTGACTTAACTAGGTGAGTCTAATAACCCTAGTGCCCCGAAACTGCAGGAACTTTAACCCTTAGACAATAGGAGGGTTACCCACAATGACTTGACATGACTTGTTTACATTATAGATCTTCCCGATCAAAACATCGGGGCATGACATGACACAAGAACATCCCAGAATAAACATCGGGTTACAATAGATAAGAAATACAAGTGAATACATTCCAAAATTACAATTACATCATCTTACAAGTTGGGAGATCATCTTACTGTTTTGGGGTTTTACTTTTGGTGCTGATTCTATCTCTGAGGAAGTTGTAGGGTTTTCTCGATTTATGGTTTCCCCAAGGAAAAACACTGTGTTCATTGTCTCTTGTGTTTGATTGGTGTACTTGTTGTTCTCTCAGTTAAAGATCCTATTGTTACGCTAGCTTAATGTTAAAAATATAACATATTATTGGTAACCTTATGTGATCTGTGTGATTACAACAATATCTAGACTACAAATGACCAGATTACAATTGGTCATTTATTTGGTCATTTTTAGTTGTGTCACTCCGGCAATGAAAAAAATTACAAATTTGACAATGAATTTGTACATTTTACTAAATTCTAACACTGCAGATGGATTCGAGGGTCTCTGAATCCATATGCAGTGTTAGAATATAGTGGGGGTCTTTGAATCCATATGTAGTCTTATAATTTAGTAAATTAATAATGTACAGTCACAAATTGGCATGAACTGACCAAATTAATATATATAAAATACACATTGGCTACTATTATTGGTATATAACAACATCAAATGCATGTTTAACTAGTCCCTATGATCTTAGCTGATGACAGTGGAAGTCTTGAAATTTGAACCCATAACTAGAGAAACCCAAGTGTTGGTTAGAGGAATTTGTTTCCCAAATGCATTATCTTTAAGCAAGGACCATTCATTTTTTTGTGTTCATAGAGTCAGTTACTGGCACACAATATGGGGGTCTTTGAATCCATTTGCAGTGTTAGAATTAGTAAATTGTAGATTCTCTCATGTGTCATGGCTAAAAAATTGACACCAAATTAGCTATCATGAAGATGTCATAGCAAGCTATGGACTATATCAATATTAAAGGCCCTTTAACATTTCATACTGATTCAGAGAGCCCCTTCTACCTGGGCATCTCTAGTCAAGACATGCAGTGAGGTCCCTATACATTCAGATGTTGGTGGATGTGTTCACTAGTCGGATTGTCACCAAATTAGTGTTATGTCTGATCATGATATCAACATCCTATCTTCTTTAAAGTGCATACATACATATATGTATGTCATTAGGGAAATAATATTTTAGAAAATCTTGAATCCGAATATCTAAAAAGGCACATAAATCCAAAATATTCAATTTGTTCTTTGAAGTACTCTCCAAAATTTGGCGCCATTGACCTCTTTCCATAGTTAATGGGAACATCTAAATGCTAACAAATTTTGGTTGTGTTATATTTTATGTTTTTTCAAATATATATATTTGTTAATTTTTTTAGATTATAAAAATATATATTATATATAATATTTAATGTTTTTATAAAAACATCTAATTTTTTATAGATTTTGATGGTGGTTGTGACAACCGTTAGTCCTTTGTAATTGGTTTTCCTTCTTTAACAAGGAACTTAACACATTGTGAACAAAGGTATACTTACTTTGGAAATTTTTCTTTATAAAATGACATTTGTGTTCTGAATTTAAATTTGAGCTTTCATATTGTTTATAAAGAGACAAAGGATGCCTAAACAAATTATATGGATCTAAGGTGATTTTGATATGTACCAAAAGTATATTTCCTTCCCATATTCTTCCGAGAAGACCATTTCCTCTCATGAACATTCTATCTCTCTTCCACTCTACTTTGGATATTCCATAGAAGGAGATATACGGTGTGTATACGGTACAGGTGCAGGGTTTGATTATTAATGATGTTTTGTGATTTGGCACTTGATCGATAGAGTGAGTTGTGATTGTTGTCTTTTCGTGAATTGGAATTCGATCAATAGAGTGAGTTTTGATTGCTGCTTGGTATTGAATTGAATTGATTTGAAGAAAATTTTTGGATAGTAGGAGGAGATAAAAATGGCCTTTTTCACATGTGTTGGTGCACCACTCTCACATTTTGTAATCGAAAAGAATGTTTTTGGGAGAATTTTCTATTGTTGTGAATAAGCAATGACAATACCTTAGCCAGAATACCCATTTAAAACATGTTCGTGAACCCTGATTGTGACTGTGTGTTGTGAGATCCATTCATCCATCCATGGAAGCAATAACAGGGAAATGGAAAGGCCAATTGGCCTTGATCCACAAAGCCTTGATACCCACTTATTATTCTTCTTCCGAGGGTTTGGGGAAATGTCTGGGATATTTGCGAACATATTCATCAACATCAACCAAATATAATGACATTGTGGTGGTCGGAGGAGGGTCGAGAGGGTACGTTTCCACCATTAAAGCTGCTCAGCTTAGTCTCAAGATGACATGTATAGAGAAATGTGGCTCTCTGGGAGGAACTTGTCTCAGTGTGGGATGCATCCCCTCCAAGGTATCATTACTTTTTACCATTCTATAGTCCATTATTTTTATTATTAATTTTTTACAGAAGCCCTAATTAAATTTATCTATGGTGGGATTCAAAACTTAAACCCCTCTATTTAAATATCAAACATACATAGATCCAATGATCTCTGCCCCTTGAAATAATCTCTCTACCACCCTCATTGCAGTGGATTCCAGTGAAATAATCTCTCTCTTCCACCCTCATTGTAGTGGATATCATCAGATTAAAAATGCATATAATGTGACAACAATTCGGTCCATTTATGAGATTGTATGGATCTCTATATAACTATGCTGATGTCACTCTTCTCAAAATTGGCATTATGCTATGTTTTGTAGAGGCAGGAAGTGCACTTATCTATGAGGTAGTTTTAGATAAAGAATAAGTTCACCACCTTTTCTAATAATAGAATCCAACACAGTTGTTCTTATGGCCGCTTGGTATGCATTTTTTCTTTTCTTCTTCACAGACCCCCTTCATCTATAACTGTCATGAATGTTTTGTGTAGTGCTCATATGTAATATTTGAATATGTTTATGCATTTTGTGATCAGTTCTGGGTAGGTCTTTCATTTTATTTTCTGCGTAGATAGTCCATAGCTAGGTAGTCATTTTTTGCACATGACTAGCCTTGCATGAGAAAGATGATTCTGTGGTTGTATGTTGTTTTCTAAATATTACTCTGAATTGTGTTTTCTGGTAATGGCTTGTAAACATGCATTCTTCTTGTTCAAGGTTGTTATACATATGAGATTATTTATTTCCTTTATATTGAAAATTTTCTTGATATTGTCTTTCTTTTCTTGATATTATCTGCCTCTTGTGGTGTAGTGTTAAGTAGGAGGGCTCGTCATGACAATAACTTGGTTCAAAACCTGACAGTTGTGATCCTGTGATAATATGGTTGACCATGTATTCCTGAGGTGTGAGTTCATTTTAATGCAATAAGAAATTGCTCTGTACAAATGGATAGGTCAATATCCTTGGTGACTTTGACAGAAGAGACTAGACACCTCAGTGTGTGGCCTCAAATCCAAAGGTGATCCTGTGATAAAGCCATTATTCTAAGGAGTTCCACTCTCTCTAGTAAAAAAGGGCTTGACCAATCCTCCAAAAAAATTCTTCATATTGAAAAGTATGCTTTCCGATAGTGGTTGAATATGTCCACAGCTCTTATTCTGGTTTTTGATAACTATTTGATAGGGTATTTTCACTTTGCATATTGTTGTTTAGAAAATGGTCAGAAAAACATGTATTACCTATTGTTGTTTAGAAAATGGGTAGAACACATATATTTCATTCATTATAGATTCTGATTCCTTTCCACATTGTTTTATAGACTACTATTATCATTTCTTGATTTGTAAGAAAGTCGTGTTTTCTCAAAATGGGTGGATGCCAATTATTGCTTTTATTGTAATCGTTTTCTTTCCAGACAAATACGTTATGGTTCTGGTTGAATTATGGGTAACTGTAGCCAAGGTATTTCTTAAAGCTACTGCAAATGTTTCCAAACGTGAACATGAAACATAGTAAATGCCATATTTGTGTCAATGGATCCTGTAAGTGGTCATTCTTCTCATGGACATTGAAATTTCTATACTACAACATAGGTAGAAGAGTTTACCACCTTTTTGTGGAGTTTCATATAGTTTGATTTGTCTTTATGTTTGTACATGGTCTGCTTTTGTTTGACTAACCATTTTGTTTTCTCTGACTTTGGAAGCACTTTTGATGAAGTTGTCTTATTGCCATTGCATGTTTAATCACATTTGATGATCTCCAAATTACATTTTTCTTTAAATTCTAGGTTCCATAAACATTTAGAAAATACTAGCATGTAAGTGTATTATTGGAATGTAATTCTTTGTTTGTGTAAGACACCTTCATTTCCCCAAGGTTCTTACCAAATTCTAACTGCTCTACAGTTTTGGGATTATCTTCTTTTGCCATCTCTTATCAATAACAATTGGAAGTTATGACTTGTTGCATGGTTTTCTCTTACAGGGTTTTGTTCGCAGAATGAGTTTGCTAATAATTAGATATGCAACCCTGTAATAATTTTTTATTTTATATAGTATGCATTGTGGTAAGTATACACAACATCACCTGCTATGCATTATATGGAACATGAGACTACACATACCAGAATCTCTCTATTGGGACTTTAGTTTGAACTGCCACTAAGATGATACAACTCTTTGGTCAAATCCTTGGAGGGAATTCCCTTTTAATTCTTTATTATCCGCTTCTGTCCCAAAAACAAGCCTTGAACACATGTACATTTTTTCTCTCTTGCAGATAGTTTCTAGACTAATATAAATATTTTCATGTTATTTATCAACTGGAAAAACCTCTTTGTGGATTTGCATATGTAAAATATATGTTCCTACTAATATAAGTCAAGAATAATTTTGTTTATATTTTTTAGTGATCCAAAATATTGGGAACAATACAAAATTTGAATCGTGTTTGATAACTAAAGTTAGATGAAATCTGAAACATTCAACATCCAATACAACTATCCTATGTGATGTCAAAATTGAATGTATGCTTATAACATCACAGAGGATAACATTGTGAACCATGTGTATTGAACTGTTGGTAAAACTGGGACTACATGTGTAGACCTTTGATTATTGTTAGTATAACTAAAACCTAATTCTTAAATAGTTGGACTCAAGATGAATGTAAGCTATATGTTTGTTATGATTCTTCAACACATGCTGAACATTCTTCCTTTTCTAGCATCATTTTAAATATTTGGGTTTCTAATGGGGTGTATATTATCTAATCGTTGTCTATCCTTTTTCAAGAAGATTAATTGGAAATATTTCCCATGAGTTCATTTGGGTATTGGATTACACATTTTAAAAATTAAACTCTAATACACTTGCGAACTGTTGTGTAAGTTTTCTTATAAAAAACTTTGCTAACTATGTTGTGGTTATTTCAGGAGGAAGAGGGAAATGACAAAAGTAAGAGGTGGTTATTTTCGAAGCCCTATATGTTATGGCTAACATAGTTCATTCAACATGTCCAGGGTACTCCTTCTACTAAAGTTGCAATAACATTTTCCTTAACATGCATGTGCAAGTGTAGTATGCCATTTCAATAGATATACCAGTTATCTTTTAGCTTAGATTGGACTCATTGAAGTCACTTTGAACCTAATGTTATGCAGGTTATTATCCATATAGAAACTACAGGAGTTATGTTGAAATTGAAATCTTTGGAAACTGGAAAACCTCAAATAGAAGATGTAGCGATTTAGCTGGTGAACAAAGAACATATGATCTGGCAGGTTAATGCTAGTCCCCATTTCAATGAAAATTGTGCTACTATTGGGGTTTCCATGGTTTCTGCCAATATTAGTGAACATGTAATGTTTATAATTGTAGTTTTAATAGATAAGCTACCCAAAACTACAAAACACTTTTGTAAATTTTTTTGGTTTAAAATTTAAAGTTAATATCATTGGAGATGTTATTTTCATGTTTTGCATTTTATAGATAGCCTGTGGAAATTGAGCGAAGGAATTTTGTGAATTAATCAAAACAATATTTTTTTACCAGATAAATCATAATACTAAATTTGAAATGGGACATCAAGTAAATAGGGTCATGTATTTTGCTGAAAACGGAAAAATGTTGTACTTCTTGAGCTTAGTAAATTAATTGGCAATATTGTGTCACTGTTGAATAATTTGGCAACTTATGGTATTAGATCTAATACTGAATTTTGTAATAATATAAATATTTAACTTAATACTGACTACGAACTTCTCTTGCCATAGAAGGCTTATGCACATAATAGGAATTGAAGCATTTGTAGATATTTGACTATTCAAATGTTGACAAACACTAATATCAACGCTAATGATAATGTATGAATGTGCCAAATGACTAGGGTGAAGGAAGGAAATTTCATGGATAAAGACTAGGAAACATCTCTACTTAGATACCATCCTTTGGGAAAATACTATATAGTATAAATACAATCATCCTGGTATTTCCTGAGAATTGTAACGTTGGTCCTCTATTGTCATTGTGTGCACGGCCATAAAGGACGATTCTTCTTTTTAGTTCACCTTCCCTTGTTCCAACAAGGCCAGCTTGTTAAGCGACATTCCCTAAGGTTTCACTTCCCTCTTCTCTTTTGATTTATGTTTATTGCATATCTGGGAAAGTAGGTTTATATAGATTTTCTCACATACAAAATTCATACATATTACTTTTTTGTTGCACCAACATTTCCAATTTTTGTTTGAGTGCATTTGTTACACTTTTGCACCAAATCATACATAGTAGAATGGTGACTCCATAGGTAAAGAAATCCATTATTTATTCTTTTGGATGTTGGATTTGAGACTTTCTTAAATCATTAATCAGTTTCCATAGTTTTCATGTCATTCATTAACCACATGACATATAGGGGTGAACTCCTTCAAAGATTGCACTATGTATGAAGGTTTATACCTGTGCAGTCAAGCATAATTGTTTTGTGGATTTGCTGATTATCTTTCCTGTTGAAATCCATTTCCTGGTTTAGAGCTGAGTTTACTTTTCTTAGGTACTAAATAGTGCATATTTAGCCATTCAAGTTTAATTTTAACCAATTCTTCAATTGAGTTTGTTAGATTAGATTTTCGTATTTTGCACATGATCTTGGTTATTGTTGTTAGTTGTTGAACATTAGAAATAATTTTCTTCATTGTTTTTCTACTTTACAGTTCATTTTTTTTCTACTTTACAAGTGATATTTTTTTATTGGATTTTGTAGCAGTGAGCTTAACTTATAAGTGGTCCATTGAGTATGAAGAGCCTCTTGCTGAGGCTTTTCCATTCAGTATGAAGATCTTGATGTTGAGGCTTTCAAGCTGCTAAGTATGGTCTTGAAGCTGCTGACATGGGATCTAAGTATGGTTTAGTGCTGAGTATGGTTTTGAAGTTGTTGATGTGGGATCTAAGTATGGTTTTGCATCCAAGTGCAAGTAGGATGGTTTATCCATTGTAATATTATGAAAAGTGATGATTTTCCTATAAAGTTATATGGAAATTAATATGATTTTTTGAGAAAATTGATATTTATTGTAATACTTTTGATAGTTCATATAATATAATTTATGTGGTTTAAAACTTATATATATGGTTGTACTTTATATTATGTACCATTGTTTTAATTATTAAGTAATTAATGTGGCATTGCATGATTTACATGTGTATTATATATTATTTACAAGTGTTGTAATTAATTATAATGTGACATTGCATAATTCACATGTGTATTAGATGAGGATAAATAATGTATGATTATTTTTTTAATTTAAATATAATATCATATTAAAAATTTATATTGATTAATAATGGACACCATTAAAACTACTAAAATATAACGACCACACATAAAACAACTAAAAATGACTAAATTAGTGACCAATAAATGAGATTAATGATCAAAATTCGCATATAAGATGACCAAAAATTGAGAGATACATGGACAAACAATGAGATATAAATGAACAAAAAAACAACTAAATTTCGCATATAAATGACCCAAAAACAGTTTTGGTGGCTAATTTATGGTCTTTTATTAGGAGACCAAATTTGGTCATATTCTAGCTTGTCATGTGGTCATTAATTTGGTCATAAATGTGGTCATATATTTATTCATTGATTGAAATATATTACCAAATTAATGACCAAATATATGATCAAATTAATGACCAACCGACAAGCTATAAATGACCAAAATAAAAATGATCAATTTTGGTTGCATAATAAAAGACCGTAAATTAGCTATCAACGATCGCCAAACCAAAAATGGTCATTGATATGTGGATTTTGGTAATTTGGTTGGTCACTAACCTCTCATTTTTCACCAGTGAGGGTACCATGACCTCATTCAAAACACAAATGACCACATAATGGGTTATTTGGAATCTTTGAAGTTATACACTTCTTAAACCCACCAAGGATTCTTTCTAGGGTACTAGGGCATAGGTTGTGGCACTCGGGAATCTAAAGTAACAACTGGGGAACCATAGAAACAACCTAGGTGAACCTAAATGCTCTAAAGGGTGTATAGGTATTTTGTCATTATCCCAAGGGATCCAATGGATTCCGGCTTGGGATTGGACTAGGTCAAAAGGTATCCTTTGATATTGACAAACTTATTACATTGAAGGGCTCCTCAAGGGGAAACAAGACACACCAACTCACACCTATTGGAATCAATGAAATTTTATTCAACAACCGGCTTGTAGGTTGCTAGATAGACTACAAGGAAATCAACCAGAGGTTATAATCCAACCAGAAAGGCTTCAAATCTATCCCACACAAAGATGTTTCTATCCTCGAGTTGTTTGACATAAATAACTCCTGTGGATACAATTCCTACACTGGCACAAGTTTTTTTCATATCCAAATGGATCTCCTCTTCCTACAGGGACGATCTAGGAAAGTTTTAGATTAATTGAAAGTTAGACTATCTAAGAAAATGAAGACAATATTTGTAAATAATTTTAAGTAGAACAATTAGATGTATAATTTATGACAAGGAAACAATGACCCAACATATAGAAATATAAATCATGCCTATTCATTTCACCATCTTTGAATGAAACCAAATCAATGAAAATTGCATTGCTTTACTCAAAGTATTATATATCTATAACTATTCTATGAGAATAATACCAATCCAGAAATCAATATGGGAACAAGTGATTGTTCAATGGTTTCAATTAATGGAATATGAATTAAATAAATACATTTATTTAATTCATAGACAACACCTTAATATTCTAATGAAAAATCAATACAATAGTTAGCATGTTTTATAAATAAGCAACATATGATCAATTTGTTAGGAAAATAAAAGAATAACCACTATCCACTAAAGAAATTTAATGAATGACCAAAACATGACATAAGAAATTATATAGATTTTCTTACAACTCAAGAAAAATATAATATTGCAAAATTACATAACATCCCTGGTATGTCTTTGGTGGTTCTTCCTTCTATCTATGGAATTACTCCCAGCATCCCCCCTTTTGGGAGACATCCCTTCCCTTTAAATAATTATTACAATATATTACAAAGAAAGGAAAATCCTCCTAAGATATGGGGTTACAAAATATCAATTTCAATATTTTCCAAGGGAAGACTGGCACTTGGAAAATACATCCAACAAATCATGTATATCATGATACTGGGAATGTTCTAGCTGCAGTTGAGCCTTGCAAATCAAGGATATTATATCTCTCTTCTCAACCCTTCCCCATTCTCAGAGGAAGAGGTCAATTCTCATTTGCGATGTGAGAGGCGACTCGATCCATTCCTTTATTTGAGCTAGGTGAAGCTGATCGATTTGTTTAATCTACTCCTTAGTCTTTGCAAAATTACTCTTGATCTATTATAGCTTAAGCTTCGGAGGTAGAGCTTCATCAATTGGATCCAGTAGTGGCAGGTCAATAAAACATAGCAAAGTTTTTGAAGAAAACCATGTCTTTTGACATGCTAACTTGTCCATCTCGAATGATGGATTCCACTAGTTCACAGACACTTTCCCATGTTTCAATTGAAATCTAGATTCTTTTTAGATTACCCTTGTCTAGGACTAGTAAATCATCAGATCTATCATTGATTTAATTTTTCCAATCCACCATAGTATCATAATATTTTGTTGCTTTGTTCCTCGTCCGATTGTGATCATGGGGTAGGTTAGAATGGCGCTCGAATGCACTGCATGTTTCTTGCATCTCATTAAGTCATTAAAAATACTAACCATTCCTTGGTAAATATCATCATGGATTCTATAATCCAACTATTTAAATTATTCTTCTATGAATTTAGAGGATCAAGAAGTGACAGATATAGATTGAAAATATTTAAGCTGCTCTTGAATGGTGGAAATATTTTGAGTGTGTCTATCATTTGACCCTTGTGCTTCTTCAAGATGCTGCTTGAGAAGATAATTTTTGTCTTATATTTTCTTCATATTCTCTTCATACTCACTCTTCAAATCTTGTAATTCATGTTGATGTTATGTATTTTCTTGAGCTTGATCATGATTGGACCTCTGCAGCTCTTGATATTTTTCCTCAAATTCCTTTTTAAGCAAGGAAACTGAATCCTGATTTTCTCCTGCAAAGGCCCCCATGGAAGTTGCAGTCTCTAAAGCCTCTTGTTTGAGATCTTTGGAATCCCTCTTCCATACAATCTATTTTGGCACTAAACCCTTCTTGAAGGTCCCTTACCTATATATTTTAGATCACTTTTTAACCACATCATTTTCCTTCCTGATCCAAAAATAGACCCCCAATGAAACAACCACATCACCACCAAAGTCATCCACCTCCTTTGTTGATGAGATGGTTCCTTCATAGATTGTATCTATAGGGGAAACCTGGGAAGTATCAAGGGTAGGGATCGACATATTGATTGAGGGAATGGAAGTGGAAGGTGTGGAGGCGTAAGAGGTGGGTGGTGAGAAGGTGGAAATAGGAAGAGAAGTGATAAGTTCAGGGGAAGTGGTAAGGATGGAAGAGATACCAGGTTGTGAGAATGATGAATGGGTTTGCGGAAATGACAGGAAACTCAAATGTTGCAGAAAAAATGGGTAAGGTGGACAAAGGGGTAGAAATAAGCATAGGTAATGATATTGCATGTGTACCATTAGTGGCACAAAGAATATGAGACAGGTTAATCTCAAAAAATGTATGTTGAGGAATCAAAGTCTCAAAAATATTTTGAGTTGGATGGGTGGTTGAAATATTTGGTGGGATGATGGTAGGAACTGTGACAAGGAATACATAAGTGGAGGGAGAGAGCTCCTCCTCAAGATCACTTTCAATATCCTGCACCTCAATATTTGTAGGAGGTGGTGGATCAACTTGTAGAATTGGTTGTTCTACCATTTCCTCTGTGGTGGAGGTTCTGGGACTACATATCGTACTAGTACATGTGGAATGGCTTGCTCAACCTTTTGTCTCTTTGGATGTGGATAAGGAACTATTGTTTGTGCTTCCACTTGGGAGCTCAATTTTTCCAAAATTTTATTTATCTATGTTGATCTGAGTAGGGATTGAAGTGTTGAGGAAGGTCGGGACCTTGTAGGATATTCAACAATAAACTTCCTGTTATCTTTTACTGATAAGCAAGAGTAGAATAAGTGTTGTCCAGTGACTCCTTTTATTCCTTTTATGATGTTTTCTTTTGGAAATTCTCTTCCATATTCAATTGAAGCTTCATGTAAAGTAACATTGTTGTCTTGAGCTCCTTCTGATATTGGAAAATGAAGTCTTTTTCCTAAGGAGAAGAAATTATGCTTACCACTTTTGAAAAGTAATTTTCCCTTTGATAGATTGAGTCATCAGCATCTTTTTGATGAATATAGGTTGTATTCATGTGTTCTTAAACAAAGTGGTTAGCCAAGAATGACTTAGGATCATGCATTCTTTTGGGATCCTTCCTTTAATTCATTATGGTAATTGACTTACCAATAATGGCACCATGTGTAGAATTCTACAAAGTTAAGAATCCCAAACTAAGGGGAAAATTAGGCCAACCCTTTCTCTTGGCTGCTGTAATATTTTGGAAAACTCCATCAATGAAAGTCTAAAAAGAGATCTGCTAGAGTACCGTCCTATCTGGCACTATTCTGGGCAGTAGATGAACAATGTTTCTGCACCAAATTCTGATGTAGGAGAAGTATTCACCCACATACCAATCTCCCATCATGGATATTAGTTCCTTTTCTCTATTAGAAAAATTGGTGCATCTCCTTCGAATATATTCTAGTAAATTTACCCAATGAAATGGTCACATATGTCATAGATGTGGGGAACAAAATTGTTCTTGCATAGAGTTGAACAATAGATTTGGACAAGAGGTGAAGTCCTTGTCCAATTCCATCCCATAGTCGAGAAAGGATATGTTGCACAAAATATATCCATAACATAAGTCGACAAATAAAAAGAAGGCTTCCTTGATGCTGGATTTTTCTGGTATTTTTCAATGGCCTCCTTTAAGACAACTGAGATAATCTACACCCAATTGAAGGATTCCTTTGTAGTTAGGACATGATGGGAGAAAGGTTCCCATTCCGTTTTAAACACAATATAGTTGGGAAACTTGTATAACCTGCAGATAATTGATTCCAATAGAGAAAATGGCTCCCTAAACCAAGAGATGGGATAATATTTATCAGGCCTGGGGATGAATTTTGCAGGGTTATCCATCCATTATTTCATCATATTTCTTGTGGTGAGTTGAGGGAATATTCTCTTGCAAACAACTCTAGGAAAAGAGAACAAAAGTTCTTCTACACATTATCATCAAAGGAATGGTCCTTGGGGTTTGCGTGGTCAAGTTACCACTTAACCAAATTTGTGTAGGGAATAAATGGAGGTTTGGCCGCTATAAAGTGGAGTTGGGACTTGATTGTATTGTTATAAGATAGATGGTCATGAGAAATGTTGGAAAAAACATCATTTTCAAATATGGTATGGATTTGGGATCAGTCTAGGTAATAAGTTTTTAACACCCCTTAGCTAGTGTCATAGAAAATACCAGCATTGGGGTCCTTGTTCTTTTCCTCATTCAGAGTAGTTTTAGACCTTCTAGTTCTGAACATAGTTGCATACTGGGAGGTAAATTCTAATAGAATATAGATCAGATTTATTAAAATTTATCCAATATCAAAATAACAAAATTGAACCGTTGAGATTTGAGAAATTCAAGAAACTTACCCTTAAAGAGCTTGAAAACAAGAGGATTCATGGGCTTGGTGAGAAAATCACAGTAAAATATTTGCATAGGTAAAAATCATAGTTGAAATGATGAACAAATCATAAAATTCAAAATATTTAAATTAGCCAAGTCCAACAGAGAATTAGATCTACGCCCTAGATTTCAAAAAAATCAATGGTCGAGATTAAAGTGGGAAATAGAACTGTGGAGATAAACTTTTAACCAATTTTCTGAATTTTGATTTCCGTAATCTGCATTGAGGGTTGTAGAAATGAGGGATGATATTTACGACCAAAAATGAATTTATTTATTTCCACAATGTGCATTGTGGGTTGCGGAATTGTGGGAACACAATTTTGCAATTTTATTATTTATTAAGTTTTTGATTTCCACAATCCACATTGCGGGTTGCAAAAATGCGGATCTGAAAAGTTTAGTTATTCTTGAAATTATTTTTTGACATCTGCAATCCACATTTGTGGGTTACGTATTACTGGAAAACAATTTTCAAAACCCATAGAAAAATGATTTATGTTACCCGGGTTGCAGATTGGGGAATGTGGGTTGCAGAAAAGAAAAAATAACAAATGAAAAAGGTTTCTTCCACAATCCAAAAAAACAAAAAAAACAAGTCTTTGATGCAAACTTATTGAAAACCAAGACATAGTACTTATAGTAAGCATGAATAAGACCCCATGGGAAAAAATCACAACCTTAGAGGTTACCTTAATGACGAATAAATGGGGATCCCACTTTAGCAGTTGAAATGGGATTTGTTATTACCAAAAACAAATGGTGACTCGTTGGGAGAAGCTATTATCTCTGTACAAATCATCTTATGAGATATGTCAACTAGAAAAATATTTGAGTTTATAATTAATAGTGGGTTCATAAGAGTACAAGCAGATCTAGCAGAATTAATTTTATATAATTGTCATCTTCCCAACCAAAAAACACTAATAATGATTCTCAATAGATGAAATAGGTTTAGAAGTAATAAGGTATCCCTGTAAGCAACATGTAGGAAAATGAGGGCAGTTTGTAATGGACCTCGGGGAAAAACCTTCATCTATTTCAAAACCATCAAACCAGTAACCACCTTGAATGCAGATTATTGATTAATGATTTTATTGATCAACATATACATGGATTTATTATACATAGAAATAGAAATACATATCTCTTTTTTTTTCTTTTTCTTTTTTATAGAATCCCAAACTAGGATAAACAAGACCATTTCCTTAGTGAGGTACAATTCTATTCACAAATCCTACCTGGAAACTAAACAAGCTATCTCTCTTAGTAATATCCTTGTTTTTTATTTTCTACACTCAAATCAATTACTATGTCTTGGTAACCACTTGTCAGTAATCCCAATCCAAAGTAGGACCCATGAACATGGTCAAGATGCGTTTTGATAAGACCACCTTTCCTTGAAGACAACCAGTTGCAGTTGAAACAAAAAAAAAACATTATTTACAATGTAAATTGCAAGACGTTACCCTGGCTTGGTAAACATCTGGTGGTAATGTCATTCACTGAACATCTCTATGAACATGATAGCATGGCTTGTAATAAGACCCCCTATCTTCCAATTTTCAATTATTTAGGTGTTTTTATTCAATTTCAAGGTGATCAAGGTGAGATCAGAAAATAACAAGTTTGAGGAGGTTGTAAAGATTTACTGCTAATCACTAATGAAGCATCTTACGGGAATTCCATACTTCTCCTAAAGGATGAATCATCATTGTGAGTAGTAAAGATAATGATTCCAAGAGGGAAATAGTCAAATTGGAAAGGTTGCATGGATCTTTGATTTTATTCCCATGAAAACACTAAAGTTAGATATAAACCGAGTAATAAGATAAAAAAATAAAAAAAATCCAGAAAAAGCTAATGAAAGGAAGCACACCTATGTACAGATAAGCAAAATCTTACCTCAACAAAGTATTTTTTGAGGATTTGGATGTTCACTGGATAGTCTCAGGAAAAAACCTTTCAGTGTCTGCAACCAGACTGTACCAAGGCCAATATTTTATGTGATAGTGAATGGCCCTAACCACAAATGTTGAAAATTTATATAATCAATATTTTCATTGTGGGGTTTGTCCCATTTCAGTACCAGATCCTCAACTTGAAAATATCGTTCGGTCGAAGACTTCTCATCAAACCATCTCTCAACCAATTGTTGATGTTGATACAATTTGTTTCTAGATTTCTCTCTCTCCTCTTCTAATTTAAGGAATGTATCAATTCGATTTTGAATAGGAGAAGATCCATCATCCTGTGAAAAATATTGAGCTAATTGAAATGATGGAAGAAGGTTTATGGTAGGAAAAATTCCTTGCCATAAAGAAGGCAGTAAGAAGAGTTCCCAATGGAAACTTTAGGAGTTATAAAATATACCCAAACAACATTGAAGAGCTTGGTGTGTCAGTCCTTGTGATGTGTAGCCATAGTTTTCTTTAAGATGTTGATCAATTTTTTATTGGAATATTCTGCTAATCCATTTCCTTGTGGGTAATAGTTTGAAGAATACTTCACTTTGATCCCTATTTCAAGGTCATACTGAGTAAGATGAATGGAATTAAAATAAGATGAATTATCAAAAACCAGATATTCAGGGATTCCAAACATGGTGACAATATTACTCTCTAAAAAAGATACAACTGAGTTTGTATTAGAAACTATGAGGGGATTTTCTTCTACCCACATAGTAAAGTAGTCTATTGCAATTAAAATATACTTATGCTGCAAAGAAGAGGGAGAATTAATAGTGCCAACAAAATCCACTCCCCATTGCTGAAATGGAAACTAGACGGTAACAAGCTAGAGGGGAAAGGTTGGTCTCTTTACCTTACTGGGACATCTCTCGAAAGATTCACACTTTTAGAAAAAGGTATGTGCATCTCTAAACAATGTAGGCTAGTAGTATCTAACTTTGAAAACCTTATGTGCAGTTTTTTCTCATGAAAAGTGTCCTACTGCAGGACCTGCATGCAATTCAAATAGAACCTTGTTAACTTCTGTATTTTCTAAACATATAAGGAAAACACCATCATATTTTTTTTGGAAAAGAACATTATCAATGAATTGGTAAGGTGCTATATTTAGCCTTAAATTCCTATGCTTCTTAAAATATAAGGCTGGAGGATAATACCCATGAGTAAGATAAAACTTGATATCATCATACCATTCGGATGATGGAGTAGAAATGACATTAATTGTGTCTATGGAGATATCTTCTTCTTGAATCCATTGTTGTTCCTGCTCAGGATCATTTGATTGGGACGATAACAAGCAAAAGCCTTTTCCCTTTGAAAATATTGACATGATTTATCTCCAAAGCATATTCGTGAAGCACATTCATCCAATGGGATCACTTCTCTCCTAACTCTTTCTAAAACATTTCATTTCTTATAGTTGCATAGGGGACTATCACCTTGTTTTAGATTTCAATAAATAAGGCCTAAAATGTTTGACAGATTTATAAATAGTATAGGATTGTTTATCAATTTGTGTATACTTTAATTCATCCCCTTTTAATGTGGACCTCATGAATGAAATGTGGATCTCTACTTCCTCTGCTCGTTTCTAAGTCAAAACAACATCATAAGAAAAGTCAGTGGAAAAAGTGTACAAAATGAAATCCTACTCAAAATATAGGTACATTAATGCAGGAGCATCAGTAATAGCTTTCCCAATATTGATAAATGCATCCATTTGAATTCTAGATCATTTAAACAAAGCTTCCTTTTTAATTAGATCTTGAAATGGCGTAACAATCTGTGCAAAATTTGGCACAAATATCCTAACAAAATTTATCTTACCAAGAAAATATTGCATGGAATTCTTCGAACTCATGAGCTTGATTTTTGTGATGGAATATATTCTTTCATGTTCAATTATCATTCCATCCTTGGAAACAATAATACCCAAAATTTTACCTTCGGTTACCGCAAAAATTGACTTCTTCGAATTCAGTGAAATCCCATACTTTCTACATCTTTCAAAAACATATTGTCTCAGTGAAAACAGATGATTATGTTGCTTCTTTGAATAAATAGTTATATCATCCAAATAAACAAAAACATAATTTTGCATCAAACCTCTAAATGCTATATCCATATCTCTTTGGAATATTGCACCAGCGTTGATCAATCTGAAGGGAATTCTTCTGTAGGAAAATGTGCCCCAAGGTGTTCTGAAAAAAGTATTAAGTTGATCAGAGGTTGTGACCAATACCTTATTATAATCGGAGAAACCATCCAACAGGGAAAACATTTCCACACCTGCAATCTTTTGCAATATCTGTTCCATTGAAGAAACAAGGTAATTGTCCTTTTCGGATGCTCTATTTAAATTTTGGAAATCCACACACAACCTTATTTTCTCATTATTCTTTCAAATAAGGACTAAGTTGGAGATCCAATGTGTATGTATTACTAGAAAAATAATTCTAGCTTTCAGTACTTTCTCAAGTTCTTTTTTTATATATGGTTCAATACTAGGATGCATCTTTCTCAACTTATGTTGATAGGATTTTATGTCAGGTTTCAAAGGGATGTTGTGCTGCATGATGGATATGTAAAAGGTTATCAAATCATCATATGTCCATGAAAACACATCTTTGATTTCTTTACAAAGTTTAATTAAAGCCCTTTATTTTTCTGGGGAACAACTAACCCGTATATTGATAAGACGAGGTTTCTTCTCATTTCCAAGATTGACAATTTTAAAGTTGAGGGAAGAACTGTGTGTCTTGCATTTAGGGTTACCTTTGAATTTTTCCTGCATGTCATATTACTTCTCTAAATTTATAACTGAGTTAGGGATAAGGTTGGAAGGGAAAATATGGTCAGAGAAAGAATTGTCATGTTCATCCTCATCTATGGCTACGTCCTTAACTGTATCATGGGTTATTAAAAAGTCTAAAATCTATAAATCATCATCAAAAACCTTCCAACTTGTTACATTATCATGGACAGAGGGTCTATACAAAATTTCAATGGAAAAAGTGTCAGGGAACAGAATTTATGGGGGAATGAGCTTGGATGTAGTATTAGCTAATATATTTGCATCAAAGTTTTGTGATCTAGGGATGGATTTAATATTAAAATCTGTAAAGGAGTTATTCATGTCCCTAACTAATTTCTGATAATTAAGGAAATGAAGTGATAATAAATGGATCTTGTTCCTTACTTGCTTGACTATGATCTCAGAGTCACCATAGAATTCTATCACTTGAGCACCCATATCTATCGCTTTCTTGAGTCCTTGTCCAAGAGCCTCATATTCAGAAATATTATTTTTGCATTCAAACTCAAGTCGAAAAGCAATCATTATTTTTGTTCCTTTTGGATCTATTAGTACACAACCTGCACTAGCACCATCCTTGGATTTAGATACATAAAAAAAACTCCAAGAAGATAAATCTAACTTAAAATTTGTATTCACATTATATGCGTTATGGACAATATTACCAGTAAAAGGGACAACTGTGTAATTATTGATTTCGGATAAATTATAAACATGATCCTTGGCAGGGGAGGAATCATCAAGAATATTTCCAAAGAAATAAACTAAGGTATAATGTTCTATAGATGAGCTAAAAATAACTATAGGTTCATTGGAATCATTAATATATGTGACTGTTTGTTTCGTAAAAGGTTCCCTTACAATTTTTATCTGATTTGGTCTCCCATTGTAAGGAAACCACAAACGGGACCAGTCAGTAGAAAAGTATCTGTAGGAGGAGCAAGTAGATAAGTCGACTTGAGCGATAGCTGACTTATTCGATCAGCCGAGTAAGTCGATCAACCAACTGACTAAGTCGGTCGGCTGACTAAAATAGATATTAGGTCAGCCACCTAAGGTTGTGTCGATTCACCGAACCGACAGGTAGTTATTTTGTAACTGTTTTGTAATCATATATATTAGGCTGTGGAGCCAGATGAAAACTCAGTTCAATTCTCTATGTTGTATGGACTCATTCATGTAATATAATCTGTTAATTCACCTACTTGTTCTTATCTCTTGTCTCTGTCTTATATGTATGTTTTAGTATGTATTATTGGTAACCTTATGTGATCTGTGAGATTACAACATTGGTTCCATTGCCGGGACTTCATAGGACCATTTCCTATACCAGCAAAAAGGACAAGCACAAGGCATATCATAACTGTAGTTGAATATGTAACTAAATGGGCAGAGCTCGAACCAGTCGACACATGTTCTAGTGAGATAGCTGCTAAGTTTATCTATGATAATATTATCACCAAATTTGGATGTATACTAACCTTAATTAGCGACCAGGGAAGCACATCAGTGGGTGCAACAAGCTATCCCCAATTTGTAAAAAGTCGACATCATTTGCCCGCATATGAAATGACTTATTGAGACTGCAGAGGAGAAGGACCCGTTTATGGGTCCCGACATGGAGAGAATAGCTGAAGTCTCCATTTCAGAGAAGATGTCGATCCTATCAATCCTGACCATACTTACCATCGACATCCAAAAGATTTTGCAAAGTTGGATAGATTTCCAACATCACCTAGCAATGACATCCCTAGCCATTGTTGAACTCTGTGTACGGAAAAGACCGACCCTCAGACTTCACAGCCCATGAAGACCAGGAACATTACAATAACTATTGTGACTAGACAGGAAGAATTTTGTACCTCCCTGTTTCTTTGAGACGAAGAAACGTTTTGTTCGTGGGGGAGATGTAGGAGGAGCAAGTCGGTAAGTCAACTTAAGCGATAGACGACTTAGTCGATCAACTGACTAAGTTGATCAGCCAACTGACTAAGTCGGTTGGCTGACTAAACTAGATATTAGGTCAGCCACCTAAGGTCGTGTCGGTTCACCGAACTGACAGGTAGTTATTTTGTAACTATTTTGTAATCATATATATTAGGCTGTGGAGCTAGATGAGAACTCAGTTTAGTTCTCTGTGTTGTATGGACTCATTTATGTAATATAATCTGTTAATTCACCTACTTGTTCTTATCTCTTGTCTCTCTCTTATATGTATGTTTTAGTATGTATTATTGGTAACCTTATGTGATCTATGAGATTACAACAGTATCCATTCCATTTTTATGATCAATCCCTACTCAACCACATACCATAAGTTTCAGGGATATCAGTAATCATAATGTCAATTGTATGATGAATCCTAGGATCTATAGATAATGTCAGAATGACATTATTTAACTCACCAACCACCTTAACTCTTGATATATCCAATCAGACTATCTAGGTGGGGAAAGGTTCCCAGGTTGTATTCAAATTCTTACATATATCTACTGGAATGAAATTGGATGATGCCCCTGATTATATTATACAATTATGGACATTCCTATTGAAAATTTGAAAAGTGAGTAAGAAAGGAGCAGACTTTTTCATACTAATCTTCTAACTATCAGGCTTTGCACAAGTTTCCAAATTATTGTTTTGAACTTATCTTGATTTATTCAAAATCATGTTTTTGGGAAAAAATTTCCTTATAGAAGGTAGTTTCAAAATTTCAAACAGATAAATATTGGTGTTATCCTTCTTTAAATCATTAATTAGATTGTATTCTATTTGAGGGAGTACCTTCTCTTTTGGAGTTGTTGCTTTACTTGCATTAGGAGTGGATGTTGATGGTGGAATTTCTTGCGATTTTTGGCCTTTACTCCTGGTGTTATAGGATTGTTGTACGTGGAATATAGATTCAACTTCATCTTCTTCTTCTACAATGGGTAATAATGAAAAAAACTGTTAATAGTATTCAGGTGTTGATCATGTTTTTCATCGGGAGGTATAGAATCTGTAGCTCCTTAAGAACTGTCCCTACTGTCATCATGGGCACTTTGGGGTCTAGAATTCAGGGCCTTAAAGATAGATTAAACCTCTTCAATAGTCAAATTATCATCAATATTCAGAGGAGGCTAGTAAGGTCTCCTAAAAGGTGGCCTTGCCAAACTTTTTTTAATGGCTTGATTTTCGGTGTTACTTCTTTTGAGATATACCATGTCATTGGAAATATTTTGTAATAACTTCTTCATGTTTTCCATATCGAAATGGTATTTGGTTGTTGTGGGTTTAGGGAAATTATCTTTCCTCCTTCTAGATGTAGAAGGTTGGTATGATTGAGAATCTGGGTTTTCCTTCAAGTAGAACATGTCTTTCTCTACAAAAATGGATTTTGAAAAAGTTTCTTGTAGAGTAATTTTATGTGCCCTTTTAACCCACATAGCGATGGGAGTAGGTAGAACCTTAATGTAGTAAGAAACCAATAGTTCTTCCATGGGAAGAACATTGGTAGGAATCCTATTCTTCAAATAAGAAAACCTCTGGTTAAAATTCTTCACTCTCTATTTTCCCTTTATTGTCAAAGAGGATAGATCCATTACCATATATTTAGGGGTGTTCTCATTCCCAAATGTTTGGAGAAACAACTTCTCAAACGCATCCCAAGAGTTGATAGAGTCAGAATCCTAGGCAAAGTACCATGTGGAATCTTGTCCTTCAAAGGAATAGGGAAATAATATACATACTATGTCCTCATGTACCACATTTATTAATCTAATGTCTTGCATAAAAGTTTTAATATGATCCTCGACAGAAGATATTTCATATAGATTGAACTTTGGGATCTACTTCTTAGGATTCTTAGGAAATTTATGTTGCTATATAGGAACAAATATTGAATCCTAATCTAGCCAGGGTCTATTTAGTTTCTTATCCATTGGTGATTCTTCTGATGAATAAAGACTTGAATATGTTTTACTATCTAAGGAGTCCTCAAATGGTGATGAATACAAAGAAAGTGGTGTAGGTGGTGGTCCACCAGACTGGTTGTTGGGATGTAGATCTTCCTAAGGATGTTTTGTATGTTCAAACAATAGATTTGTTTGGATATTAGGAATGACTCCTTGTTCAGTGGTTTTTTTAGTGTTGATGTTGATAGGAAAGCTATCGGTTGAACGAGATAAGGACAAGGTGTCTCTGAGGCTTCGAACTATTTCAGTCCTCTGTTCCACCCTGGTAGTTATATCATGAGTACTTTTTCTCAACTGTTTGATGGTTAGGGTTCCCCTAGTTGGTGATACAAAAAGGATTTCTGGTCTTCTATTAACTTGGTCGGGGGCAGGGGTGTCAAGGACTATTTTTTGACTTTCTACAGGTTTTGTTGTAGACGTAGAAGCTTGAATCTAGATTCTAGTGATAATTTGTGATCTAGGAGGAGGAGGTTTACTTGTGTTTTGTCTTTACATGTTAACTATATCCCTCCTTCTAGTGCCATTTGTTGATAGCTCGGGCTTGTAGGTTGTTGGATAAACTACAAGGAAATCAACAGGAGGAGATAGACCAACCATAAAGGATTAAAATTGATCCCACGCAGAGATTATTCTATCCCCTATTTGTTTGATGTAACTAACTCCTATCAATACAAGGCCTCCACTATAACAGGGTTTTTTCACATCCAAATGGATCTTCTCTTCCTATAGGGAAGATCTGGAAAAGTTTTAGAGTAACTGAAAGCTGAACTGTCTAAGAAAACTGATGCAGTAATTATGAAAATTTTTAATTAGAACAATTAGATGTATAATTTATGACAAGGAAATAATTACCCAACATATAGAAATATAAATCAGTCTTATTCCTTTTTCCAGCTTTGAATGAAACCGAAACAATGAAAATTTTATTGTTTTACCTAAAGTATTATATGTATAATTGTTCTATGAGAATAATACCAAATCAAAAATCAGTATGGGCACAAGCAACTGTTCAATGGTTCAATTAATGGCATATGAACTAAATAAAGACATATATTTAATTCATAGACAACACATTAACATTGTAATGAAAAATCAATAAAGTAGTTATCATGTTTGATAAATAAGCAACATATGATCAATTTGTCAGGAAGATAAAAGAATAACCAGTATCCACTAAAGAAATTTAATGAATGACCAAAACATGACATAATAAATGATGTATATTTTATTAAAACTGTAAAAAAATACAAACTTGCAAAATTACATGGAATCCCTGGTATCTCCTTGGTGGTTATTCCTCCTATTATCCTATCTAATTACTACCGCCATCCCCCCTTTTGGGAAACATCACTTTCCTTTAAATAATTATTACAATATGTTACAAATAAAGAAAAATCATTCCAAGATATGGGGCTACAAAATATCAATTTCAAGATTTTCTGAGGGAAAACTACCACTTGGAAAATGCATCCAACAAATCATGTATGTCATGATATTTAGCATGTTCTAGGTACAGTTGATCCTTGAAAATCAAGGATTCGATCTCTCTCTTCTTAACCCTTCCCCATTCTCGGAGGAAGAGGTCAACTATCATTTTCTATGTGAGAGGTGACTCGATCCATTCCTTGATTTGAGCCAGGTGAAGCTGATCGATTTGGTAAATCTACTCCTTAGTATTTGCAAAATCACTCTCGATTTGTTCTAGCTTAAGCTTATAAGGTAGATCTTCATCAATTAGATCCAGTAGTGGTAGGTCCAGAAAACCTAGCAATTTTTTTGATGGAAACCATCTCTTTTTATAGGATACTTGGTCATCTTGAATGATGGATTCCACCAACTCAAAGACACTTTCCCATGTTTCAATTGAAATATGGATTATTTTCATCTTACCGTTGTCCAGGACTAGTAAATCATCATGTCTATCCTTGATGTACTTTTTCTAATCCACTAGAGTATCATAAGATCTGGTTTCTTTGTTCCTCCTCCGATTGTGATCATGGGGGAGGTCATAATGGTGCTTGAATGCATTGTATGTTTATTTCATATCATTAAGTCCTTCAAAAACACTAATAGTTCGTTGGTAAATATAATCATGGATTTTTTAAGCGAGTTGTTTAAATTATTCTTCTGTGAATTTAGAGAATGAAGAAGTGACAGATATAAATTGAAAATATTTAAGGAACTCTTCAAGGCAGACAATCTTTCGAGTGTGTTTATCATTTAACCCTTGGGATTCTTCAAGTTGTTTCTTGATAAGATCATTCTCGTATTGAAGTTACTACAGATTCTCTTCATACTCATGCTTCATATCTTTCAATTCATGTTGATGTTGTGCATTTTCTTAAGCTTGATCCTTCTTGTACCTTTGCATCTCTTGTCCTTTGTCCTCAACTTCCTTGTTGAGAAAGGAAACTGAATCATAATTTTCTCTTACAAAGTCCCCCATGGCAAATGAACTCTGTAAAGCCTCTTGTTTGACATCATTGGAATCCCTCTTCCATACAATCTAGTTTGGAACTACTTGAAGGTCCCTTCCTTAGATATTTTAGAGTCCTTTTAACTACAACCTTTTACTTCCTACTCCAAAAATACTCCACCAATAAAATAACTACATCATCACCAAAGTCAACCACTTCCTTAGTTGTTGATATGGTTCCTTCAGAGATTGTAACTATAGGGGCACGATGGGAAGTGTCAGGGGTATGGATCATCATACTGCTGAGGGAATGGAAGTGGAAGGTTTGGAGGTGTAAGAGGCGGTTGGTGATAAGGTTGAAATAGGAAGATAAGTGATAAGTTTAGGGTAACTGGGAAGGATAGAATATCTACCAGGTTGTGAGACTGATGAATGGGTTTGTGGAAATGTGTAAATGGAAGGAAACTCAAATGTTGCTGAAAACATGGGCAAGTTGGACAAAGGGCTATAAATAGGAATAGGTAATTATACTATAGGTGTACCATTAGTGGGAGAAATAATCTAAGAGAGGTTAATCTCAGAAAATGTATGTCCGAGGAATCACAGTCTCAAAAAGATTTCAAGTTGGATGGGTGGTTGAAACAATTGGTGGGATGCTAGTAGGAATTGTGATAGGGCATACATAAGTGGAGGAAGAAATATGCTCCTCAACATCACTTTCAATATCCTGCACCTCAATATTTGCAGGCGGTGGTGGATCAACTTGTTGAATTAGCTCAACTTGTAGAATTTGTTTTTCTACCCTTTGCCTCTTTGGGGGAGGTTTTTGGGCTTCTTCTTGTACCTATACCTATGGAATGGTTTGGTCAACCTTTTATCTCTTTGGCTATGGAAAAGGAACTAATGCTTGTGCTTCCACTTCGGAGCTCAAATTTTCCAAACTTTTATTTATCTTTGCTGATCTGAGTAGGCCCTAAAGTGTAGAGGAAGGTTGGGACCTTGTAGGATATTCAACAATAGACTTCCCCTTATCTTTTGACTAATCAACATGAGTAGAATAATTGTTATCTAGTGACTCGTTTGCTTCCTTTTCTATTGTTTTCTTTTCAACATTCTCTTCCACAGTCAGTTGAAGCTTCCTGTAATGTAACATTGTTTTCTTGAGCTCATTCTGATACTGAAAAATGAAGCTTTTTCCTAAGGAGAAAAAATTATGCTCTCCACTTCTGAAAATTAATTTTCTCCTAGGTAGATTGATTCATAGAGGTATTTTTGCTGAATATAAGTGGTATTCATGTGTTCCTTAACAAATTCATTGGCCAATAATGACTTAGGATCCCTCCCTAAGTTCATTTTGGTAATGTCCTTACCAAGAATGGTAGCATGTGTAGAATTCTGCAAAGTCAAGAATCCCAAAGTGAGGGAAAACTTAGGCCAACCCTTTCGCTTGGATGCTGTAAGATTTGGGAAAAATCCGTCAATGACAGTCTAAAAATAGATCTCCTGGAGTACCATCCTATCTGGAACTATTTTGGGAAGCATATGAATAGTGTTTCTTCCCCAAAGTCTGATGTAATAGAACTATTCACCCACATACCAATCTCCCATGGTGGAGATCAGTTCCTTTACTCTGTCGAAAAAAGAGAGGGCACCCCCTTTGAATATATTTTGGTAAATTGACCCAGTGAAATGTTCACAGATGTAATAGATGTGCGGAACAAATTTTTCCTCCCATAGAGCTGAACAATACATGTGGACATGAGTTGAAGTCCCTTTTGGATTCCATCCTAAAGATAGGAAAGGAGATGTTGCACAAAATATATCCATAACACAAGCCGACAAATCAAAAGAAGGCTTCCTTGATGCTATATTTTTTTGGTATTTTTCAATGGCATCCTTCAAGACAACTGAGAGAATCTATGCCCAATAGAAGGATACCATGTAGTTAGGACATGATGGGCAAAAGGTTCCCATTCCACTTTAAACACAGTACAGTAACTTGTATAACCTACAAAGCATTGCTACCAATAGATAAAATGGATCCCTAAAACAAGACATGGGAGGGGAATTATCAAGCTTGGGGATGAACTATGTAGGGTTATCCAACCATGATTTCATCATCTCTTCAAAATTGTACTAGGTCGTGGAAGTCTCAAGAAATTGCTTATTCAGCAATTGTTGTGGTGGGTTGAGGGCGTATGCTCTTGCAAATAATTTTGGGAGAAAAGAATCCAATTGGGTATGTGCATGATCATCAAAGGAATGGTCCTTGCAGTTTGCATGGTCAATTTGCAACTTAAACAAGTTTGTGTAGAGCATAAATGGAGGTTTGGCTGCTATAAAGTGGAGCTAGGCCTTGCTTATATTGCTATAATTGGATTGATTGTGAGAAATGGTGGGAAAATTGTCATATTCAAAGGTGGCATAGATTATGGACTAGTCCAGGTATTAGGTTTTTGGCACCCCTCTGCTAGTGTCAGAGAAAATACCAGCATTGGGGTCCTTGTTCTTTTGCTCATTCAGAGTGGTTTTAGACCTTGTAGTTCTTGACATAGTTGCATACTCAGAGGTAAATTCTAATAAAATTTAGAGAAGATTAATTATAATTTACCCAAGATAAAAATAATGAAATTGAACCCTTGATAATTGAGAAATTCGATAAACTTACCAGTAGATAGCTTGAAAACAAGAGGATTCATGAGTTTTGTAAGAAAAACACAGTAAAATATTTGTGCAGGTAAAAATCATAGGTTGAAATGGTGAACAAATCATAAAATTCAAATTATTTAAATTAGCCAAGTCCAATGGCGAAATAGATCTACGTCGTAGATTTTGAAAAAATCAATGGTTGATATTAAAGAGAGAAATAGAATTGTGGAGATAAACGTTTAACCAATTTTCTCAATTTTTATTTCCGCAATCCGCAATCCACATTGCGGGTTGTGGAAATGCGGGATGATATTTACGACCAAAAATGGATTTATTTACTTCCACAATCCACAATCCACATTGCGGGTTGTGAAATTGCAGGAATACAATTTTGCAATTTTATTATTTAATTAGTTTTTTATTTCCGCAATCCGCACTACAGGTTGCGAAAATGCGGAACCAAAAAATTTAGATTTTATTCTCGAAAGGATATTCTGATATCTGTAATCTGCAATTGTGGGTTCTAGAATGGGAAAAAAAAAAGTTTACATATCTGCAATCCACATTTGCAGGTTGCGGATTGCGAGAAAACAATTTTCAAAACATCAAAAAAAAGGATTTCTGCTAGCCGGTTGTGGATTGCGGAATGCGGGTTGCCGAAAAGAAAAAATAACAATTGAAAAAGGTTGCTTCCGTAATCCAAAAAAACAAAAAAAACAATGATTTGATGCAAATTTATTGAAAACCAAGACATAGTACTTGCAGTAAGCATGAATACGAGTCCATGAGCAAAAATCACAACCTTACAGGTTACTTTGGTGTCGAATAAATGGGGATCCCATTTTAGCAACTAAAATGGAATGTGTTGTTGACAACAACAAGAAGATGCAAATATTTATATTTTAGGTGTCCAAACCTCTCATGCCACAACTAGCTGACCTCATTTCCATGAGTCAGGAGGGAACTTGTCTTTGAATCAAGCACAAATTTGGAAAACGCATAGGTCTTTGCAGCGTGATTTTCTTTTCCTACTGCAATGTGTTTCCTCGTGGCTATATTATAAATATCAAAATCATTGGGGCTGAATAAAACTCTTTTAGGAAAACCAGTGTGTGTCACACAAAAATCAAGTTAGACGCTAAAGAGGGAACATATAGAACATTATTAACATTGCCATGTTCTTGATGAATAGTACCTTTTCCTTTTGATGAGACTTATGAGTCATCTCCCATGTGGATGGAGATGCATCTAACGAAATCCAGTGATGTGAAATAATCCTTGCATGCAACCATATGATTTGAAACTCCAGATTCAATGAGTAGAGCTCCAACATTGGAAAAATTAGCCATGAGTGCATGACCTCTTTCAAGCTGATTGTTCCAATCTCTAGTATCCTTATTCCTTGTGCCTTGTGGAAGAGTTATGTTGTTTTTCTCCAAGAGGAGGGACATCTGATCAATAGTCCTATTCATGCAAGAGCTTTCAGGATGAAAGCCTCTTCTATAGTAAGAGCACTTTGTCTTCTCTTTTCCCATTTGCTTGTTTTTCCTCGAGAAACCACTTATACTATGAAACGAGAACTTTATACTATGAATGAGAACTATAGCCATAAAAACAATGTTTTTTCCATAAAAAACACCAAAAACACCCCCCTGTTGGGACGTGTACCTTAAGGGTCTTTAGTTTTGATAACTCCGCAGTTTTTGTAAGTTTGTAAGTGGAGTTATGGTTCAAAATAGTCTTAGGGGTGTCAGGGTTAAATTAAAGCTTTATTATTGTAATAAACCCATGTTTTACGTCCAGGGTTTAGGGTTCGGGGTGCCCATGGTTTAAGTCCATGGTTTTTGTAATGGTGCGTTGTATAAATAGGCATTCTTGTAAAGAAGTAAGGTTAGGCTTTTATGTATAAGGAATTGCTGCGAAGCTAAGGTTATGTTAGTAAGAAAAGGTTAAGTCCCAGCTGTGTGCGTGGATGACCTCTACAGCTGTGTGTGCAGAGGAATTTGTAAAGAGATTAGGAGATCTGCAGCTGTGTGCACAGCTTTAAGGACTTGAAAGGATCTGCAGCTGAGTGCGCAGATCAGAACTGTGACTTGTAAATAAGTTGAATAAAGCACAGTTCTGTGGACGTAACCCCTACACTGGGGGTGAACCACGTTAAATTTGGTGTTGTGGTTCATTGTGTTATTTCTGTTATGTTTTGTTGTGCATGATTAACTAGATATATCTGATAAATAAGATCATTGCTAAATACTTGCTTCGCTGTGAATTCCCCGTAGAGGGTTGTGCAAGTCACTGCTGTTTAGTTATCTACGAAGATATATATATGAATGTCGGAGCTCTGTCTTAATTGATTATAAGTTATTAAAGACTAAAGGTACAGTCATATCCCTCTTTTGCTTACAGAAACCTGATTCTGCGGCATCCCATAGCTGTTTCGGGTGAGACTGCAACCTATTCACAGGTTGTTGCCGAAAGGGCCAACACTGTGGGTCTTTTGTTGGTGTGAAGTTAAACGTATAAAACCCAGGTCTACCCAATTGCCCAACACCCCCCAAATAGAAAAGTGTGGATACCAATATAGACGGTTTTTTTTCGAGGTAAAAAATAGAGCCATGGCCTAAACGTCACATATTGTAATTTACAAAAGCTTTAAAATAAACCCCTAAATTGGAAAAAGATTTTTTCTTCAAGAGATAAATTACAACTTTTTTGAAACTTGCATATTAAAAAAAACAAAAAAATTCATAAATAATTTCGCTACTCTAACCATAGAAAAACAAAGAAATTATGATGTGATTCATAATGAAATCATATATTAGATCATACAAGAACAAATTATTCCTATAAATTTAGCCCCAAATTTTTGAAAACTTTAAAAAAGCAAAGAAATTCTAAAAAAGATAAAACAAATTTTCATTTTTCTTACTAAAAACAGAGACAAGATTAAAGATAAAAAAAATTAAAAATTAAAAAATATTTTCGGAAATAAGTAAAAAAATAAATAAATTAATTTAAAAAAATATTGTTTTTAAACTATATAAAAAACAAAGTGTAAAAGTATTTTTTTTAAAACAAATGTTTTAAAGAAAACAAAAAATAAAATAAAAATAAAAAGACAAAAAGAAATTAAAATAAAATGCACACCTAACATTATCCTTCTCCCTTCCTATGTATAAAATATGGTAGGGGAGGTGGTGGTGGAGTGGTTGTGGGATGGTGGAGGTGGAGTGTAAAATGGGGTAGGTGTTAGCTGGAATATTTCACCTCCTACAAACAACAAGGTGTTCCACTAGTCTGAATGGTTCAGATCCAGAACAAATAGAGGACAGAGGTTGAAGACTCTCCCTAGATGCTGTAGATATCTGGAATACAAGGCTTTGACAGTTCACCTGTGTACCTGCAAAAAAATCTCAACAAAAAATGAATCAAAGCAACCAGAATATGATCTACTAATCTATGCTAGTGAATAAGGAATCTAGCAACATATATATGCGAAATCACAACAACAACATCATATGTGGGATAGAAATCAACTTGCATTAAAAAATATGAAGAATTTTACAACCAAGCCTTAGTGTTGACATGCCATCTCCATGAAACCAACTTTTCATCCCCAAAATCTCTGACTCTAGCTCTCTATGCTCTCTCCAAATGATCTTGGGCCAAGAATCAATCCAACAGCATAACAATACCTTCAATGTTCTCCCCTCAACCATGGCTATGAGCTCATATTTATAGGGATTTAATGGATAGAGATGGTTGAGAAATTAGTGGGTGAGGTGGCCTCTAAGATCCTAGGATGAGGGATCTCGAGCTCAACCAACCAACAATAGTAGGGATAAGGCAGGACATGAGGCTTATCATCTAAAAGCCTCGAGAAACTTCTATTTTTCCCTTTTTACCCAGGGTACTGTGCTTCTCCTTCTATGACAGAGCGGTTCTAGTAATAACTGCCTATGGACCAAGGGCAATGAGTGGTGGCAACACTTTTGGAAAACCGATGAAAGGTGGTGCGAGTAGGGGTACCACTCCTGGATAAAGGGGTATGTGCAGTGCTAGGAATTTGTATGAAAAGATTGATAAATGATATGAGTTTCCACTCTAGAAACTGGGATTCAGGGCAAGTAGGTATGTCAAATGTCTTATCACATGATGGTGATAGGATTTTGGTATAACAAGATGCCCCCCAAAGCATGAGTCTTAGAGCGATACAATAAATGAGAGCTTTGAGAACAAGTTGTCACCAGGAGATGAAAATGTCAGCTCGATCGAAGTATGCAGTCAAGTAGGAATCTGTAGTACATTATTATGTTGACTCATAGACACAAGTAACCAAACTCATAGCTACAGACCAATACAAGGTAGATCCATGAGTGGAATAAACAAGCATGGCTACTAGAATACAGCGTAGATCCATGTGATAGAGGACTCAAACTTGGACATAGCTACCAGACATACAACGTAGATCTATGTCATAGAGATGCAAATTTGAGCATAGCCATGACCATACAAATGTGAATCCATCCTAGATATACAAAACTCCATCGCAACCTAGGGAAAAAGCAATGAGCGCTTTTAAACAAATGCCCAGGGTCTTCATCTTGTCTTCCACAAAGTACGACTCTATCCATGTGATTACAATGATCTGAAGTCGAACATGGTAGAAACCACTTGATTACCGGCCAATGATGTGAACCATTAACAAGTGCGAGGGAGATCACCATTAATTTCAATCATTCCCAAGGTACCCTAGTAAAATCTACTGAGTGTGAATAGATGTCATGATGTTGAACACCCAGTCGATTCTATCGATCAAAGGTCAATGATGTGAACCTATGTCGAAAGAGAGAGAATTTTTTATTAAGGCATATAGATCTCAAGGTACTAAATATTGTTTCTAAGACTATTTCCCGGATGATGAGCTGATGTCGACGAGAATACTCTCGTGGAAGGAGGGCCATGATGAGTCCCACATCGACAACAAAAAACTCGAAACATAGTTCTGGAATGATGTGAATTTTGTAACCATATGACTGACTCAAAGATACTGACACAAAGACTATGTAGACTGCAGAGGTAAAACTTCTTCAGATCCCCTTTTAACATCAGACAGCACGACAAAATGACTTGGTAGCATGAATAGACAGGACATATACACAATGTGATAGTGGAAAATGCATTCTTTCGAAAGACTCAAAGGATTGGCATGACTCATGAAAGTGGATCATCATGGAGATCAGCTGAATACCCAATTGACTGACATGATTGTGCAGACAAGTGCCATGTTCAAAGGTAATGACAAACAACTTCCATTATTTGCAAAATGATTCCCTTCCCATTTTCCCCATCATGATCAATGAGTTCCTCTTTTCGGTTTTACAAGTTCAAAGAGGGTAACAAACACTTGATATAGCTTGTCAGAAGACAAGTCCAGTCTCATATGTTTTATGAACTTGAGAAAGGAGGGGTTCGTTCCCAAAACAGGTCTCTCAATGTTTAATTTAACGAGTCAACTGAAAGAAAACTCAGGATAGTTCATTTTTAGAGAGTCTGAACGAATACAGAAGAAAACTCCATGGGGGTCCTTTTTCATATGATTTAGTCTCTAAGGACTGAAAAAGTGTAAAATCATACCTTAGAGAAATATTCCAATAATGATTGGCTAGAGTGATCCTCGTTTTGTAAATAGTCCGATCCGAACCGAAAAAGAGATAACCTACTGTCGGACAGACGACTCTTCAAATACTTTAACGAGCGTGAAGAAGACAAGATCGCTCAATGATCTTTTCGTATTTAGGGAGACTGAAAAGAGTTTAAAGAGGACTCCATTAGAATTTTTCATGTTTGAATCCAGAGCATGAAAAAGTAATAAACTAAGCTCAAAACACTTTTCATGTTTTAACCAGAGCATGAAAAATGAAAAGTAAGCTCAACCCCATCTTACTGTTTTTAACGAGCTCGAAGATCAGTTGAAAAGAATGCTCGAAGATTGGTTTCATTTTTATGCAAGATCGAAAACAATGGGTAAACTATGCTTGAAAAATACCATTAACATGGTATACAGAGGTTGGAATCATGCGCCTATCATGATTGCTAGCGAATCTTACCCCTAACATGTTTGCTAGTGGCTGGACATGCACCCAAGATTCATTTCATTTAATGCCGATTCTTCTTCCATACACAACCTAAAAACTTGGTTACTAATGTCAAAATGTTCACCAGGGGGATAGGAAGAACGAGAATCAGGCAAGCGAAGGAAGGTTAAATTTCTAACACTAAAGTGAAGACTCGACTCAAGGGAAGGGGATCTGTTTCATTTTTACACAATCTTGAAACAAAAGGTAACTATGCTTGGAACATGGTTTAATTTTTATGCAAGCTTGAAACCAAAAGTTAAACTATGGTTAAGGAAACACATTTCATTTTTTAAAGATCTTGACATAGAATGGGAACTTTGCTCAGGGAAAATTGACATGATGGTCAGAACCTAACATGATGGTTAGGTGCTATTTCATTTTTTAACGAGCTTGACATAGAATGGGAACTTTGTTCAAAACATGGTTTCATTTTTATGCAAGCTTGAAACCAAAAGTGTAAACTATGCTTAAGGAGCGGTTTTATTTTTTAACGAGCTTGAAACCAAAAGCATAAACTATGCTCTAGGAGTCATTTTATTTTTTGACGAGGTTGAAACCAAAAGCATAAACTATGCTCTAGACATGGTTTCATTTTTATGCAAGCTTGAAACCAAAAGTGTAAACTATGCTTAAGGAGTGGTTTTATTTTTTAACGAGCTTGAAACCAAAAGTTAACTATGCTCTAGACATGGTTTCATTTTTATGCAAGCTTGAAACCAAAAGCATAAACTATGCTTAAGGAGTGGTTTTATTTTTTAACGAGCTTGAAACCAAAAGTAAACTATGCTCTAGACATGGTTTCATTTTTATGCAAGCTTGAAACCAAAAGCGTAAACTATGCTTAAGGAGTGGTTTTATTTTCTAATGAGCTTGAAACCAAAAGTAAATTATGCTCTAGACATGGTTTCATTTTTATGCAAACTTGAAACCAAAAGCATAAACTATGCATAAGGAGTGGTTTTATTTTTTAACAATATTGAAACCAAAATTAAACTATGCTATAGACATGGTTTCATTTTTATGCAAGATTGAAACCAAAAGTGTAAACTATGCTCTAAAACCTAATCCTACCCAACATGATATCCATAGGTTGGTAGGTTTCCCCCATTACATAAAATCTAGCAGCTTAGCTCCATTATGAAGTCCATAGACTAGAGCCATGCCCCCCATTTTACCTATGATGGGAAGAAGCTAACTAGAAGGAGAAAGAGCCACAAGAACATGTGGCACATTCAGGGAAGTCTGATTACTAGGAGTAATGCAATGGTCAGGTGTAACAAAACAAAGCTGATCAATGGTCACAATCCTCCCATCATGGGGAAAATGCATAACTCTAAAGAGTGTGGACACTACAACCTTCATGGCATAGACATAATCACGTCCAAGGAGCAGATTGAAATCGAAAGAACCTTGGACCACCATAACATCACTACAGACAGTTTTCCCTCCTAATGTAATAGGTAAACAAGGAAGGGTCCCTAAAGGTGCAGTAGGTCTTCTATTAAAATCCAGTATTTGATCGGTTCCTGGAACAAGCTAATGAGAACCTAAAGCTTTCCAAGCAGTTGAGGATAGAATACTAATAGAAGCCCCTTCATCAACAATAGTGCGAAGTATCCACCTAGCAGTAACATTCACAACTATCTAGAAAGGAACACTCGGATGAAGATGAGACTCTATTAGGTTACTCCAGTCAAAGGAAATAACCTCACTACTCGGAGAGGGTTCTGTTGAAATAGAAAAAATTTCCTCTTGTCGAGAACAATGAGAACGAAGCATAAAAACTTCAGCAGGATTTGGTTCATTCTCTACTGGAAGAGAAAAACAAGACGAATATTTGGTCAAAGAGACTACTTCAGTCTTAACATTCTCTGATGAAAGAGTGGGATCAGGTGGAAATGACACCGAATTGACCACCTTAACTTCACTCTCCAAAGGAAGAGTGGGATCAACCACAGATAAATCCAAATCAACCACTTGGTCAACCAGTGGGGGATTAAGGGATAACTTACTATCATTTGTTGGAATCACGTGTTGATGATCAGTAATATTTTCCAACCAACACGAAGCTTCATCCATGCTTGGACAAAGAAAAGTACGATTCATAGCCTTGCATATCAAACAAGGATACAAGACTATACCCTTATGACCTTTTACCAATGGGTCACTGGTTGAGGGAGTATCGTCAACATGATAATCAGGGGTTGATGACACAGACGGTTTGGACCTTCTAGACCACTCTTCTTGTACATGGGAGAGACTGGGACACTCCTTAAGAAGGTGGTACCCCTTGCAAAGCTTACAAGGGAACTTGGGTTTTCCAGGTGTTCTCTTAGAATGAGCACCATCAAGAGCAGATGGTTTCTGCTTTTCCTCTTTCTTATCCTTCTTCTTCTTACCCTTCTCTTTCTTCTTCTTCTTACCCACATGACTACTAACTATAGAGCTTTGGTCAAGAGAAGAAGAAGAAAGGGATGAAGCCACAACCAGTGAAGAAGGAGCAGGGTTAGGTTGAGGTCGATCCTCTCCCGAAGGAGAGGTGACATTTGAAACATTAGGTGTAACAGGAATTACCATATTAAATAGCGAGACCGGCAATCCTATAGTTAATCCAGGAAGATTTAGAGTGGAAATAAATGGAGGACCAATACCTTCACTTGGATGGAAAACAAAAGGTACACCTTGGAAAGGGACCTCTTAAGTGGTAGTCCCAGATGAGGATGCCATCTCTAAACTCTCTAATAACCCCCTAACTACCATGCACAAGCAAGTACTACTCAAACTAAAAGCAACAAGCAAACATGTGAAAGGAGTGGATAAGAGTTAGGAACCTCATAAGATAGGCCAAAAGGGTAACTCAGATGGTTTGAGGATTCCTAAAAGGGTCTCCCGATATACGCAAGGTACGAGGGAGCTCAAATCGGTGGTAGTGCTGCCTAATGGATAACCGTTCACAAGGGGCCTTCCTATATACAATCAAGTACATGAAGTACCTTTCTATATACATCAAGGGTATGTGAAAGGTTGTTCTATATACCGATGGTACGTGGAAGAACTGTACGAGTCCCGGGATGTAATGCTAACAAATAACGACAGCTCCTACGCTTAACGACGCCCAAACACTTCTCTAACTTATCACTCAAATTGCTAAAAGTTTTAACCTATTACTACCGTTAATTTTATCTTGTGCATTTAGGTGGAACCATGGAGTGAAAACTTGAAATTAAAGAAGATGCAAACTGATCTATATGACAATGTAAGTTTTCCTCTTCAATGAAATTCTACCTAAGAGAGGGAGAGAGATTTACTTTTCTTCCAAAAATGCACACCCAAATGCAAATGAAATTCTATCTTTTCAAACGAAAAGTGAAATATCAATGCACCCCAAACAATCTTCAAAGCAAATAAGAAAGAGATCTAGAGAACATATAACATAAATAAACCAGAAATGTTTCCTATCTTTTCATCCTTGAAAAAGATGCATAAAAACTTAATGGAAAGATGATTTCACTAACGTTTCCAAAAAAATCTAACTCTAATGCACGCAAAGATGAAAATAGATGTTTCTTCTTAATGAAAGTAAGATCTATAATTTCAAACAATCATGGACAAAACAAGAAGAAAATCGTTCAACAAACTTGCAAATAAAGCAAAAGAGAGAGATAAACTAAAACTTCTCTTTGAAACATACAAGGAAATGAAGAACCAATCTTTCCTATCAAGCGCTAAAAAAATCAGCATGCAAAAGGAAACAAGAATCACCCCAAGCAAAGAAAGACTCGAAACAACATGAATCATTCATGCATTCCAAGTCCAAAACAAACCAAATACTACACATGAAAATGAAATGTATATTTCCAATTCCAATGAATAATATCTACAGAAAAGAGCAAGATGTTTAAAGTAAAGAAAATAACGCAAAATCCAATGCAAGAAACATAAACTCTCTTTGAATGCAAAGGGAATATAAAAATCAAAGCGAATGCAGAATACACAATTCATGGCCCCTCATACAAAAATACACTTCATTTTCATCAAAACGTAAGCCAAAAACACACAAAAAATCAAAATACAAAGTCTGGAACAGGGCCTACCTGGCACCGCGTAGATGAAGCTATTGACATGCGATTTTGAGGCAGAACCGCTCCTTTCTCACTAGATTCAGGTGGTGGCACCACTTCTGCCTACATGGACTCAAGCAGTGGCACCACTCCTTGCCAACAGAACATGTGCGGTTCCCTGAATAAATCCAAAACACAATGAGAACGATAGATCAAGTCAGAAAAAGGCTATATCAAGGCAAATATTGTTGAATTGATCATGGAAATAAAGAATAAAAGACCGAAATCACTCAGATCTAGAGGTTTCAAACCCAAATAATGCAAGTTAGAAAGTGGATATGACTGAAAATAGTTGAAGAAAACAAATCCTGGATTCGGACAAGAGTTGAAGACTGACGAATATCAGATTAACTGATACACTAATTCCCCAGCGGAGTCACTAGATTTGTTAGCTGGAATATTTCACCTCCTATGGACAGTAAGGTGTTCCATCGGTATGAATGATTCAGATCAAGAACAAATAGAGGACAGAGGTTGAGGACTCTCCCTAGACGTTGTAGGGCTTTGACTGTTCACCTGTGTACCTACAAAAATGCTCAACATGAAATGAATCAAAGCAACCAGAATATGGTCTACTAATCTATGCTAGTGACTAAGGAATATAGCAACATATATATGTGAAATCACAACAACAACATCATATGTGAGACAAAAATCAACTTACATTAGAAAATATGAATAAGTTTACAACCAAGCCTTAGTGTTGACATGCCATCTCCATGAAACTGTTGATGTAATTGTAACTTCGGAATGTATTCACTTGTATTTCTTATCTATTTTAACCCGATGTTTATTCCGGGATGTATTTGAGTCATGTCATGCCCCGATGTTCCGATCGGGAAGTTGCTATAATGAGAAAGTCATGTCAAGTCATTGTGGGTAACCCTCCTATTTGTAAAGGGTTAAAGTCCCCACAGTTGTGGGGCCCTTGGGTTATTAGACTATCCTAGTGAAGTCGACCCTAGGTGAGTCATTGTAAGTCAGGGCAATAGTCTCCACCATTGTGTTACCCTTTTATTGGTCAGAGGAGGCAAAGTCCCCACAAGTGGTGGGGCACTAGGGTTATTATACACTCATAGAGATGTAGGCTCTAGTAAGTAATTGTTAAGTTGAGCCAACATGATTGAGTGCACTTCAAGTGAACGAAAGAATATAAATAGAGAGTGAGACTCTCTATTTATCACACAAATCATTCACTCACTCAAGTGTGGCACACTAGTGAAGAAGGAAATACTGGGACTAGACAGAAGAAGAAGACTACTACTGTTTTGGGAGATCTCTTATTGTTTTGGTGCTGATTCTATATCTAAGGAAGTTTCTGGGTTTTCTCCTTTATGGTTTCCCCGAGGAAAACTCTTTGTGTCTCTTGTCTCTTATGATGTGCTTATGTTTTATTACTGTTCTTGTTATTCTCTCAGTGAAAAGATCCTAATATCATAATGCTAGCTTATATAATGAATAACTAACATGGTATCAGAGCTAACCTGAGAAGAAGACATTGTGCAGCTACAGAAGCTAGGGCTTCTTACTTTTTGGATCTTTCTCCACAATCTATCAGCAAAAGTATGGTAGGATGACTCTCCATTGAAGGGTGCATCTTTCTGTCAAAGCGTATTTCAATTCCGAGCATTTTTAGTTTTCGGTACGGAAATTAGGGCATTGTACAGGAGAGGAATTTTTGAGTGAGACCAGCATAGGATTTTTCTCCTCATAAAAACCAAATTTTAGAAACTTGGATCAAGAAATTTGGTTGGGTGAAACTCCGGGAAATTCAAACCCTAGTTTGATCCCGAGCTTGAAAAACCCTAAATACTAAAACTGATACGTTTTGGTACAGTCGCTATATTCCAAGGTTGGAGAAGTATCAGAAGCTGAAAATTGTAGGAGACAAATATAAAATTCTGAAGAACACTGTGTCCAAAATTCATCCTCATGTTCTCTATATTCTAGGATATATGATCTCTCAAAGTTAGGGTTCCAGCCTCTTCCAGAAATCATCCATAAACAAGACACCTAGGGAGAATTGAAATATCTTGGGCTACAGAGGTCCAAATGGAATTCCTAAAGATGTTCTAGAATAGACACAGAATTTAATTTCATTGGTGCAAATATCAGACTCAGAAGATGAACCCGTGACACGTGGCATGCCGTACAACTTCGTTGTTTTGAACAGTCCTGTAATAGGTCACCTTGGGAAAGGGATCATAAATCCAAAATGGTGACACCAAATCTGATGAAACATATGGTGTTAGAACAGGGACATGTGAGGTTACCTGAGTGAAAAATTTAAGATATAGAGGATCATTAATTTTGGAGATATCATAGAAACAGTAACAGGAATTTATGCAGAAGAAATTGGAAAATTAGGGCTTCCTGTTTCGGGATCTTCCCTCCACTGTTTTCAGAAAAGGAGTACATTGGACAGCTCTATTTGAAGAGATCTATCTGTTTGTCCAATCAGATCTGAAATATTCTAAGTTTTGAAAATTAGGGTTTTTGTGACAAACCCTAGATCAGCGAACTCCGCGACAAGGACGGACACCTCAAATCGGTAAGATCTAATCCTTTGTTATTTCCATTTGAGGTTCTCATTTTAATATGATATATCACATCAGCTTGGTGACATGCTTGGGGAAGTTGACAACTTCCAAGCCTGGAAGTATATGATCTCTCTGAAGAAAATGGATAGGACACCTACATGAGTATGGAGGTTCTAGTTTCAGAGGGAGATGAGGCTAGAAGCCTTTCACAAAAATAACTTGGTCAAGGCCAAGAAGATCATGGTTGATTCAGTCACAGATCAACTTGTACCACAAGTGTCTTCCTTAAAGACACCGAAGATGTTGATTCCTTGACCAAGCTATTTGAAGGGAAGAACAGAAATCAGAACATGACCTTATAAAACCAGTTGAAGAATGTGAAGATCCAGAATGCAAAGACCATGCAGTCATAAGAGTCTCTCAAATCAAAGAACAACTTGAAGCGGTAAAAGGAAAAGTGAAGAATGTAGAAGTGGTGATGGCCACCTTGAATGGCCTCCCAGGATCGTGGAATTCATTCATTCAAGGAATGTGTTCCATAAGGAAGTGATTACTTTCAGTAGACTCTGAAAAGAAGAAGAAGCCTGATTCATAAGAAGAGAAGGGAAGATGGAAGAAACTGAAGATAAAGCTCTCATCATCCAAAGGAGATCCCTCAAGCAATGAGGAATATGAAGAACTAAACTCTTGAATAAGAAACGATGCTATTATGAATGAAGAAGATGATGAAGCTGAAGGCTCAAGAAGGAATCTACCCACGAAACAAATAAAGATAAGTATTCAATTGTCATGCATTTGTTGATATTTAGTTGATGTATTATGCATGATAGGATGTTTGCATTAATGACAGTATACTACTAATATGCATGTGATGGGTAAGTAGCTCATGGTGCTATACAAATTCTCCATTGCTACTTATCTAGAATGAAACCTCTTTGCTGACATATTGGATTAGTGCACAATCTCAATGTTGTCTTGGTAGAGATGGAAAGTTTCAGTGAGATATGCATGAATATTGTATTGGCTAAAGTAGTTGCATGATCATATATTTATTCATAAGAATTTGCCAATATGAATATTCCTTATGAAATGTTTCTAACCATACAACTGTATTTGACTTGTAGGAAAGACCGCATACATAATCGCCTACAAGAAAAGAAGAATGAAGACTTGTTTCGAAGAACAAGTGATGACATTTCAAAGACAAAGAATAATATGATGAGTGCAGTGACATCATTGATGCAGAACCTTCCAGCCACCAAGAAGAAAGGGAAGACCTGTTCAAGAAGAATGATGTCAGAGCGCAGTATTGAGACCTGAAGAAAAGTTCATAGTTCCATCATGCAGTAGATGGAAAAATCGTGGGATACAAAGCAAGATTCGTAGCACGAGGCTTCTCACGAAAAGAAGGCCTAGACTACGAAAAGACATTTGCAGCCAGTAAGAGTTTAAACACATACATGATGAGCCTGATGAAGATCTTAACCTTTGCTACAAGGTTGAAGATGCAAGTCTATACACTAGATGGTCACATAGAATATTAGTAGCATAGGAAGCTACTTGTCACTCCGGTACAGAATGTTTTAGTGCATAGAGCACAGAAGACAGAGGGAGTATGATGCTTCACTTCAGAGGGAGTAACTACAGAATATATTGAGGTTAGACATGGTACGATAGGATGGGAAGATTACTGATGACTCTAGTATTTTCTGAGAGTAAAGTGGATTACAACCTTTGCTTCAAGGTTGAAGGCAGAAGACCAGTGATGCTCCTGTTATGTGTCGATGCATTATTTTCTAGGCATGGAGGTGTGGACAAGGGAAGTATGTAGTAGAGATCCTGAATAGGTTCAGGATGATGGACTGCATGACCACACTTATGGCATCGAACCTAAAGCTATTAAGCGATCATCAGAGACGGTTGATGCTACGATGTGTCGTCAGATGATTGGTTCCTTGATATACCTGACGAACATGAGACCAGATATTTTCTTTGTTGTGAACACATTGAGACATGTTCACCTGATGGTTGCAAAGCATGCAGGGCTATAGTTGAGTATCAACTCAAGTATGATGTGAATCAAAAGATTAACCTAGAGGGTTATGTTGATTCAGATTGGGCAAGAAGTGCCATCAACAGGAAGAGTACTTCAGGATGTTGCTTCAGTATGGGATCAGGTGTGATCTCTTGGTTTAGCAGGAAGCAATCCTGTGTGGCACTGAGTACAGCTGAAGCAGAGTATGTCACAGCTTGTTCAGCTAGTTGTGAGGCAATATGGATGCGGAAGCTACTATCTGATATATTTGATCTCCAGTTGGATGCTACTTGTATACATTATGACAACCAGAGTTGCGTGAAGTTGTCAGAGAATCCAGTGTTCCATGACAAGTCGAAGCATATCGATATCAAGTATCACTATATCAGGGATATGGTGCAGAGAGGAGCAGTGAAGCTCCTGTATGTTGTGATGGAGGAACAAATAGATGATGTATTGACGAAGCCATTGGCTAGGATGAAGTTCGAGTACTTCAGGGAGAGACTTGATGTTCTCTAGATTGAGGTTCCCTCCAAGAGAAAGTGATGAGACCCATAGCCATTTTGTCATGGTGAGAGGATTGGTTCCTTCCATGTCAGATATGAGTGCTGAGATCGATAGCCATTCTAACATAATGAGAGGATTGGTTCCTTCCATGGTCAGATGTAAGGGCTGAGCCATTCTGTCATGGTGATAGGGTTGCTCCCTTCCATGTCAGATATGAGTGCTGGCCATTCTATCGAGTAGGATAGATGTAAGGGCAATTTCCATTCTAGGAATGGAGGCACCTGGTCAGTTACCAAGAACACTCAGTGTAGGACTGAGTAGCCATTTTGATGTGATAGAGGGATGTGTTCCCACTTGATCAGATGTAAGGGCTGAACCATTTTGTTCATGGCTAAAGGATTTAGTTCCTTCCATGTCAGATGTGAGTGTTGGCCATTCCAATGAGCAGGTCGGATGTAAGGGAAACTGCCATTCTCTAGGAGAATGGAGGCGCCTGGTCAGTTACCAGGTAGCTCAGTTGAGGACTGGGGGCCATTCTGATATGACTGTTGGGATGTGTTGTCGTAGGATCAGATGTGAGTGTAAGCCCTTCCATCACTGTGAGTAGGATTTGTTCCAACCTGGATGGATGTAAGTGCAAATCCTTTCTGGAGTGATTGAGGGATGTGTTCCCATGTGCTCAGATATAAGTGTTGAAATATCTCATCACTGTGAGTAGGATGTGCTCCGACCTGGATGGGAGTATTTCATCATTGTGAGTAGGATGTGTTCCAACCTGGATGAAAGTGCGAAAATATTTCATCACTATGAGTAGGATGTGTTCCGACCTGGATGGGAGTCTTCCATCAGTGTGGTAGGATGTGTTCCCCTGGATAGTTGTGCCTTTCTGACGAGTAGGTCAGATGTAAGTGCTAAGCCTTTTCATAGATGTTAGTGATGTGATGTCCTATCATGCTGGTGAATGTGAGTGATGGGCCTTTCTGATGTGATTATAGGATTGGTTCTTATATGATCAGATGTGAGTGTTGGGTGTTCCTTTCTGACGATTAGGTTATATGTAAGTGCTGGGCGAAGATTTACATTATGGGTAGGCCTACAACCAGCCTGAAAAAGGGATGTCTCTGTAGAACTTCCTGTGACGAGAAGAATCATGAGATAGCACCAGGGATGATCTAGATCGAGTGATGATCGAGATCCAGTAATGATGATCCAGCAGTGACGATCCAGATTGAGTGATGATCCAGATCCAGTCCAGTGATGATGATCCAGATCGAGAGATGATCCAGATCCAGTGATGATGTTCCATGTTGATCCAGATTGAGAGATGATCCAGATCCAGTGATGATGTTCCATGATGATCTATATCGAGAGATGATCTAGATCCGGTGATGATGTTCCATGATGATCCAGATCGAGAGATGATCCAGATCCAATGAAGATGACTTACAGATGAAGATGACTTATAGATGAAGATGAATTGAAGATGAATATGACTTTGAAGATGACGATGACCTAGATGATACAGAGAAGAAGACTTGTGTTGATAAATTGTATCAAGAGAATACCTTCCTAGTTAAGAGGGAGTGTTGATGTAATTGTAACTTCGGAATGTATTCACTTGTATTTCTTATCTATTGTAACTCGATGTTTATTCCGGGATGTATTTGAGTCATGACATGCCCCGATGTTTCGATCGGGAAGTTGCTATAATGAGAAATTCATGTCAAGTCATTGTGGGTAACCCTCCTATTTGTAAAGGGTTAAAGTCCCCATAGTTGTGGGGCCCTTGGGTTATTAGAATATCCTAGTGAATTCGACCCTAGGTGAGTCATTGTAATTTGGGGAAATAGTCTCCACCATTGTGTTACCCTCCTATTGGTCGGAGGAGGCAAAGTCCCCACAAGTGGTGGGGCACTAGGGTTATTATACACTCATAGAGATGTAGGCTCTAGTAAGTAATTGTTAAGTTGGGCCGACATGATTGAGTGCACTTCAAGTGAACGAAAGAATATAAATAGAGAGTGAGACTCTCTATTTATCACACACATCATTCACTCACTCAAGTGTGGCGCACTAGTGAAGAAGGAAATACTGGGACTAGACAGAAGAAGAAGACTACTGCTGTTTTGGGAGATCTCTTACTGTTTTGGTGCTGATTCTATCTCTAAGGAAGTTGCGGAGTTTTCTCCTTTATGGTTTCCCCGAGAAAAACTCTTTGTGTCTCTTGTCTCTTGTGATGTGCTTATGTTTTATTGTTGTGCTTGTTATTCTCTCAGTGAAAAGATCCTAAGATCATAATGCTAGCTTATATAATTAAAAACTAACAGAAACCAGCTCTTCATCCCCAAAAGCTCCAACTCTAGCTCTCTATGCTCTCTCCAAATGATGTTGGGCCAAGAATCAATCCAACAGCATAACAATACCTTTGATTTTCTCCCCTCAACCATGGCTATGAGCTCATATTTATAGGGATTTAATGGATAGAGATGGTTGAGAAATTAGTGGGTGAGGTGGCCTCTAAGATCCTAGGATGAAGGATCTCGAACTCAACCAACCCACAATAGTAGGGATAAGGCAGGACACAAGGCTTATCATCTAGAAGCCTCGAGAAACTTCTCTTTTTCCATTTTTACCCAGGGTACTGCGCTTCTCCTTCTATGACAGAGCGGTTCTGGTAATAACTACCTATGGACCAAGGGCAATGGGTGGTGGCACCGCTTGTGGACAACTGATGAAAGGTGGTGTGAGCAGGGGTACCGCTCCTGGGTAAAGGGGTATGCGTGGTGCTGGGAATTTGTATGAAAAGATTGACAAATGATATAAGTTTCCACTTCAGAAGCTGGGATTCAGCGCAAGTAGGTATGTCAAATGTCTTATCACATGATGGTGACAGGATTTTGGTATAACAGTAGGGAGTGGTGGCGCGATTCTGAGAATGGCACCACTCCTCCCTACCCCCTTTTACCCTCCACCTTGGTTAATGTTTGCCTATTTTGTTTTTTTTATTTTTTTTATTTAGGTTATTTGTTGTTTTTATTTGTTAATGTTTTCCTATTATGTTTTTATTTGTTATTTTCTATTTGTGTTGTTTTGTTTATTTATTTATTTTTTAATTTATTTTAATTCAATTCAGTTTTATTTTAGTTTATTTTTTTGTTTAGGTTATTTGTTGTTTTTGTTTAGTTTTTTTTTTACTTTACTTTAGATTAGTTTAGTTTAGTTTTATTTTATTTTATTTTAGTTCAGTTTATTTGTTTTTTTTAAACATTCAATTTTAAAAAATCATTTTTATATTTTTTAACATGATTTTTGTTTGTTTGTTTTGTTTTTTAATATCTTTGATATATTTTTGTTATAGGAAAACATAGTTCCATTAATAATTCATTTTTCAGTGATATTGAAAATATACATCTTGCAACTTGGACAAAAGATAGACTTATGAATATGTTTTAATAAATGAAAGTATCTGTATAGTTCCATTCAATGTAAAACCATTAGTTAGTGGTATGTTCATTGGTAACACGTAATGCATGTATAAGTAGCGATAAATGAAGTTTGGAGTTGTCAGAGTTGTCATTGCTTCCCTTGTACAACTTGTTGGGGTTGTCGTTAATAAATGAGTTAGCAAGTTACAGCAACATACTGCTCGACTATCTTTATTCCCCCATATCCCGTACGTAATTACATCAATAATGCATTCTCTATATACGATTGATACAAGCTATATTATGCTTTGAAAATGGCCTTACATGCCCAAACCATGAATAAAAAAGGTTGTCCCAGCCAGCAGATTAAATAAAGGAAAAAATAGTGAGATGTTGACTTATAATGTCGTGGTTAGAAAATTAACATATGAAGAAAGGGATTTAAAAGGAGTGACTGTAAATATATATCAAAAGCCACAAGCATTGATTAATTATCTCATAGATACATTTTCAAGATAAGGAGATTGGATCTTAGTTTTTTTCTCGGGTTTATGTAAAATTCCTAATATTACATATGAAAGCATATTTCAAGTTCTATTGTTTTTTATTCTTCATTAAAAAAAATTAAGTATGCTTCTTTACGCTATTTGACTAAACTATTTTTGTTTTTGTTTTTTGTGATTAGGTGCAACAATAGCATGCCCCTTACAGAAAGGAATAAATTGTGTATCCATTGATAATGATCCATCTTAATGCAAGTACATCAAGCAAAGAATTAATGTTATTGACTTTATTCTAGATGAATTGCAAGAAGTTGGTTTGAAGAAAGGAGAGTTTAGTGAAACACTTGTGGAAAAAGGTTTCAAAAGAGCCTCAATTCCCATTAGGAGGGATGTTTGGAAAGGAGTAATTTGTGCATCTTGCAGACATAGAAGACCTAATGGAAGAGGACATTGATGTCCCTGAAGAAATACAAACTCCAAAAAATTCTAATTTCGATGAAGAATTCAACCTGCATGATATTGTTGATTAGTTTCACGTCTTGAAGAAAATGTTAAATTTGACAACTTTTTGATAATATATATTAGTAATGTTTTGACTTTTGAACTTTATTTCAGAAATAAAATTTTTATATATAATGTTTTCAATATGTCATTTACAAATATATGGTATATTTTTTCTTGAATTTATGTGAATCGTCAATTTTTGGAAAATAATATGAAATAGTATCATTTTTATACAAAAAAATATCTGAAAAGCCATTGAAAAATGTTTTAAATGCCTTAATATTTTGGAATTTTTTACAATCTTGTCAATAAGAATATCTTATTTTGCCCATGAAAATGCCTTAGGTTAAAGAAAAAAATGGAAAATGCATATGTTTTTCATTATAACTTGCTTCTAAAAATCTTATTTTGTTAAATTTCTAAAAAACACACTTTAAAATATAAATAAAAAATATTTTATGACAAAGATCATTACTCAAATTGAAAATGTGTGATACTGGTATCAACCCTTTTTGAAACACAGGTGAAAAATATAGCTACTAAAATTAGGAGAGAGAAGAACAAGAACTATGTCGAATTCTCATTTTATAATATACGTGGTTAAGCCTGATGGCTCATCTAACTGCTGGTTTTTCTTCTTTTGCTTGGGAGGATCAAACTTAGTCTTCTCTTTATTTTTCCTTCCTTTTCCATTCAAAGCCTTGGGTCCTCCATAAAAAAAACCTTGATCTTTGGAGGATCACATGGATCCCATATGAACAAATTTATCATGATCATTGGTTAGGGACTCAATGAATGCATTTAGGTTAGGCATATTTCAATTTGGAATTGTAAGTTATATGGTATTGAAGGTAGAGACAAAGACAGAGTAGTATGCTCCTATCTTAGAAAGGATAGAAATAATTATTTGGTCATCTTTCTTTTCAACTATGCATTTCTTCAATTGAGGCACAAGGTGCTTAAACCTAGTGAAGCATTCATTTATGGTCTCAAAATTATTTGGATTGAGAGAGATCAGTTCATTCTCCAAGTGATAGGTTCTCAAATCATATTGCTTGCCAAAGAGTTTAGCAAGTTGTACCCACACTTCCTTGGGAGAGTCTTCAAACCACTAAGATGGAAAAGGAAATCCCTTGAAATGGAGAGGCATAGGAAACCATATACTTCATCAAGTTTATTCCAATATTTGAACTTCTCTACTGCTGCATTTGGCTGTGGCTCGATGCCCATGGTGATTCTGAAGATTCCCTTTGAGTGCAATGTTATCTTTGTTTCCTATTTCCACTCATGATAGTTGAAAGGAGTGAGAATAATGTTAGATGAAGAGTCCATTTTCCAACTATAGAAAATGCAATAGGAGATTATGAGATACCTTCAATCACACAAAAAAAACAAAATAAGGTTGAACAAACTACACTATCGGATTTTATTCATTCATAGGTAGACTTCTCTAGACATAATCCATGGGGAGAAAGGATAAGATTTAAGTACTTATGTGGAAACCTCTTCGCTTTTGGTATAGTGTTAGAATACTTTTGAGCAATTTTTCTCAATCTTTATCAAAGATCCATAAAAATATATATATATATATATATATATAAAAGAGTTTCCTTGTCCTTCCATGGCTCTCATACCATATGAAATTGAGGCACGCCAATATTAGAATCAAGAAAGAAGTTACTATAGATTGATACAGATCAATTTAGTCAATGAATGCCAGAAACAGTGCAATAGTCTTGCATATGTATATTTCTTAATAATTAATTAGAAGAGATAGATTACAATGCAATAAAAAGGCATGAATAGTGAATAAATTTGAATCCAAGAGAGGTCATTCGAATGGAGTACATGAGAGTGTCTTACTTGTCAATTAACACCACTCGGCACATCAGTTAACCACATAAATCCAACATAATTGAATCTAATAGACTCGAGGGAAGTTTAGACTAAGTCTAATTGCATAGAACTTAACTGCATGCCAAAAAGTAGGTAAAGGCGCATATCTAACTTTCGCTAGATGAGATAAATTGAACCAACTCACCAAAATTAGGTGAGGGAACCTTTAACACACCAGTTAACTGAAAGTTATCTTTGTAATTAGGTGAGAGAAAGGTTCCTTTGTCACTCCATGTAACTGAAAATTAGGTGAAGAAGCTCCCAGTTAACTGAGTGGGGCACATAAATGAAGCAAATTAATCCAGATTTTCTCCCTAATTGAAGGAGGAGGCTCAGTTAGGCCCCACGATTGAAGTAGGAGATACAATTTAATGATGCATGTTGGGTGTTATATCGACTAGATTAATTCACCTAATATTTAATTATCAACCAGGGTTGGTAAGATTAGAGTTGATACAAAATATATGCAAAGGTAAAAAGGCTCCTAGGGTGTCGTGAAGATATTTTAATAAAAAAAAGATTGAAAGATCAAAAACTGAGTCAAACTCCTAAAATTATCTAAGTAATTGGACCGGACTATAATATCAAATTCTAAACAGCTACTGAAAAGAAAGACATAAACAATAATACTTATAACTTCAGACACTAACTCATACATAAAAAGAAATTATAACAACTCAACTCACAAATAACCAACTAACTACTCCTTAAGCAGAAGGCTGGGGTAAAAGACAACTTATCTTATAAAGAATAGAGAACTAAAAAAAACAAGTATAAAACTTAATAAAGATAAAATTTTGAAAGAAGCAAGTAGAAAACTTAATAAAGATAATAAACAGAAGAAACGAAAAAACTTAATAAAGATATTTAAACTTGGTTTTTCAATACACACATAAAAACATGAATGATTCCTATGATTACAAATAACTTAACTTTCTCTTACAAATAGTACATGTAACCCTAAAATCTAAATCCAAACAAAGATGGCCATGACATAAAACAACAGTAAAAAAAAATCAGTATTTAATATTCAAGGAATAAAACAACTTAATTCATATGGAAAAGAAAAATGATAAAATATTTGTTTGGGTACATAGGGTACTCCCAAAAGAACGAACACCTTGAGCAACTGCTTCACACAAATAGATCACAGATCAACATGCCGATGTTTGTCACGTGGTTAAAAACCTCAAGAGGGAAACAGTCCATGGCCGCAGCCAAATAGCTACTTGGAGCAATTTATTATGCAAAAGAAATAAAGTTACATATGAGCTTCTCATAATCGATCAACTAGCCAAGGACCCTCCATGCTCTTTAAATAGAGATCATGGACCAATCAAGTGTTAAGACACGGATTAATGGTAGGTATGATCTAAGAGAATTTGAACCATTGGATCACTTTATGTCTAGAGCATATAGTGACCATTGGATTAGAATATTTACAAATGCATACTAATGCATACTAAAGAAACACACTTTACCTAATGGATATATTACACAAGTTGATCTTAACTAACTCCTAAGTGTCTAAATATCCTAACATCTTCCCTTAAGAACAACTTGGGATAGGGCTAAAGGATTTACAAAAGTGACACTATTAGGATAAGGAAGGAGGCATTAGATCCTATCCCCCCTTAAGGACACATTCCTGAACTCCTAACATAGATCAAAGTTTAGAAAACTTCGCTTCTGTAAGAGACTTGGTGAAGATGTCTGCAACTTGATCATCTGTAGGGAAATAGAGCATTTCAAGAACATGATCATGAACAAGATTTCTGATGAAGTTCCAGTGTAGCTCAATGTGTTTGCTGTGTTGATGTAGAATTGGATCTTTGGAAAGATTGATGGCACTTTGATTTTCGTACCAAATTGGAGTAGGTTGCTGCTACTCAAATCCAAACTCTGAAAGGATGTATCGAAGCCATAAAGCTTCCTGAATGGCATTAACTATGGCTCGATATTTTTCTTCTACTAAAGAAAGAGCAAGCGCTTGTTGTTTCTTACAAGCCCAAGTGATAGGTCTAGATCCCAGACTGAAAACATAACCTGTAGTAGACTTTCGATCATAAGGATTTTCGGCCCAATACGAATTAGTGAAACCAACCAACAAATGTGTCCCCCATGTATTGTAATGAATCCAAAACTGAATTGTACCTCAAATATATCGAAGTATTCTTTTTGCTGCTTTCAAGTGAATTTCATGAGGAGTTTACATATAATGGGTAGCACAACCAATGGCAAAGGAAAGGTCAGGATGGGAATGAGTCAAGTATAAAAGAGTACCAACAAGCTGACGATACAAGGTGGCATCTGCTTCAGGGGAAGTATAGGTGGCATAAAGTTTGACTCCAGACTCGAAGGGAGTAGGAAGAGAGAAGGGGCTGGTTTACAATCTTCCATGTCGAAGTGACAAAGTAGATCATAAGCATACTTAGACTGGGAAAGAAATATTCCTTCTTTGGTTTGTAAGACTTGGATACCAAGAAAATAATGCAAATGTTCTAAGTCTGACATTTCAAATTTTTTCTTAAGACTGGATTTCACATGGGTTATAATTTTAGGGTCACTACTAGTAAGGATAAGATCATCAACATAAAGAACAAGTATGATGAGATGGTTTCCTACTTTCTTGGTACAGACATTGGAGTCAGAATGGCATCTAGAAAAACCAGTGTCAAGGAGAAAGTTATCCATTTTGGCATACCAAGCTCTACGAGCTTGCTTAAGGCCATATAAGGATTTCTTAAGGAGACATAAAAGGCTAGAGTTATCCTAAACATATCAAGGAGGTTGTTACATGTAAATTTCCTCCTGTAAATCACCATGTAAAAAGGAAGAATTGACATCCACTTTATGGACTTCCCAGTTATGTAAGGCTGCAATGGAAAGAACAAGGCGGATGGAATTCATTTTTGCGACAGGAGCAAAGATTTCACTGTAGTCAATCCCTTCAACTTGGGAAAAACCTTTGGCAACTAACCTTGACTTAAGTCTTTTAACACTTCCATCTGATGCATACTTAGTTCTGTAGACACATTTACATCTGACAAGTTTTCTTCCTTTTGGAAGAGGAACAAGATCCCAAGTATTGTTCGGCATTAAGGAATGATATTCTTCATCCATAGCTGCATCCCAATATGGATTTCCTGAAGCTTCTGCAAAAGTTTCTGGATCATGATTCTTGGAAACTTGAGCCAAAAGAGAAGAGGATCGCTGAAACTGAGAATGTGTTCAACATTGATCTCTAGGATCACTAGCAAGATCACCAGCTGCTTCACATGTTGAACGGACCCATCGAGGAAGCATTGGCACTGGTGCAATTAGAGGAACATGAGCAGGTGGAGGTGGATTTTCATCCTCACTGTCATCATCAGAAACTAGGGTTGGAAACCTGTCAAAGAAGTTGGAAGAAAAAGAAGAAGAAGGCACAATCGCCAAATTAGGCTCACAGGCCAAAGATGGCACACCCACCAAGTTAGGCTTGCAGGCCAAGATATTTTCATCAAATTTAACATCTATTCTAATGATTATATCATGTGAATGGGGCTAAATAAGTCTATAACCTTTTACATATTCATAATATCCAACAAATATCCACTTTTCACTTTTAGGCTGCAATGCTTTCCGTTTTTCATCTAGAATGTGAACCCATGCTTCACAACCAAACACACAAAAGTGACTTACATCTGGTTTAATTTTACTCCATGCTTCTTCCAGTTTTATACCTTGTAAAACTTGAGTGGTTGTGTGATTAACTATGTAATTTGCACAATTTATGGCCTCAGCCCAATATTGAAGACTTAGTCCCTTAGATTGGATCATACAATTAGCCATTTATTTTAAAGTGCGGTTCTTCCATTTAGCTACACCATTTTGTTGTGGTGTATATGGAACAGTGTTTTGTTTTTGGATTCTTTGTTCAGTACAAAAAGTAGTGAAATTGTTGTTAACATATTCTCCTCCATTGTCAGATCTTAACTTAATAATTTGATGACAAAATTGTTTTTCAACAAGGGCCTTGTAGGCCAAGAACATGTTAAATACTTCGCTCTTAAGTTTTAGTAAGTAAACCCAAGTGTGTCTGGAGTAGTCATCAATGAGAGTTAAGAAATATTTGAAACCAGAAAAGGATGCAGATGGAAGAGGGCCACACAAGTCACTATGCACAAGCTCCAAGGGAACCGAGGCGTGCCAAGAGGAATGTTTGTCAAAATTGTCCCGATGATGTTTTCTGAGTACACAACTAGAAAAAACACCATCCTTGCAAGATACCATCGAAATACCAATCACCATATTGTCTTTACATAGTTGTTGCAATGAGCGATAATTTAAGTGACAAAATTGCTCATGCAAAAGTTTGCTCAAGTTATCACTATGAGCAGCAAAAACTGAAGGAAAAGGTGATGACCCAAAGTTTTTAAATTTGTACAACCTAGTAATATCATCAATAGTTCTAGTAGTAAGGACATTTTGAGTATTTTTAAAATCCTTGATTACAACTTGGTAAGGTGTAAACATCACAGTTTTACCTTCACTCTAATCAGTAATTTGATAGACTAATAACAAATTGTAGGAAATTTTTGGAACACATAGTACATCACTGAAATGACCATTTTCTACTGGAATCATTTCAGATCCTACAACACTTAGAGTTCTATCATCACCAACAAATATTTGCTTGGTGTTACATTCATGCATAGTAGAAAATATGGCTTTATCCTTAGCCATATGATAAGATGCTCTAGAATCAATGAGCCATTCAATTGAAGTAGAAGAAGAAGATGCAGTATAAAAGTAACCAGAAGCACAAAGTGCATGTCCATGAGAGTTAGTGTTGGTAATAACTTCCGATTCAATCTATTACATAGCCAAATGCATATATTTATACATTACAATGAGGCGGATGAGAACCAGCCTTTTCACCTTCCCATGCAACTATTCAAATTCCTATTTATTTATTTATTTACAATAATCCTGATGGATTATATTCTAACAATCCCCCTCTTAATCCGAAGGGGTGTTCGTAAGTCCGAGCATGTTTCTGAATCTTTCAAACTTTTCTCGTCCAAGCGCTTTGGTGAAGATGTCTACAACTTGATCATTTGTGGAACAATGTCGAAGATGGACTGTCTTGGCCTCTACATGATGTCGAATCAAATGACACTTTGTGTTGATGTGTTTGGTTCGATCATGGAATCTAGGATTCTTAGCCAGCTTGATTGCAGAAGTATTGTCGACCAACAATGGAGTGGAGTTCTCTTGTTTTTCTTGCAAATCTTCAAGTATCTTCCTGAGCCATACTATTTCTTTCATTGCTTCAGTTGCAGCCACATATTCTGCTTCTGTTGTTGAATCTGCTGGAACTGACTGTTTGCGTGATCTCCATGAAACAGCTGTTGATCCAAGACTCATAGTGTATCCAGAAGTTGATACTCCTGTCTCCTTATAGCCATCAAAATCTGAGTCTGAGTACCCAATAAGTTTGAAGTCATTCACTTTAGAGTACTTGAGTCCAACGTCTTGAGTCCCCTTCAAGTATCTTAGAACCCTCTTTGCAG
>LPNX010029583.1:490678-592104 GCA_001517045.1 Pseudotsuga menziesii
GATCATTGAGCGAACCATATTCATTATGGTTCTATTCATTATTTTTGCTACACCGTTTTGTTGAGGATTGTAGGGAACGGTAGTCTGATGTGCAATTCCATGTTGGCGAAGATAATTTTCAAAAGCATTTGAAGTGTATTCTTTCCCATTATCAGTACGAAGTGTACCAATTTTTGATTGTGCTTGTTTTTCTATCAATGCATGAAAGTATTTGAATGTTTGAAATGCTTCTGATTTTGTCTTTAAACAGTAAATCTAGCACATTCTAGAGTAGTCATCAACAAATGTCATAAAGTACTTATTCCCATTTGCTGAAGGAGTTGGCATTGGGCCACACAAATCAGAATGTACTAATTCTAATTTCCTACTAGCTCTGAAATTAGATTCATGGAATGGCAGCTTACTATGTTTCCCTAATATACATGCATTGCATTTTTCCTTCTCTTTGGGAATGGTGGGCAGACCAAATACACCATTCTTTCTCAACAAACGAAGACTGTTATAATTTAGATGACCAAATATTGCATGCCACAATGAACTAGATGACATATTACCTTCTCCATGCTGAGAGAGGTAGGCATAGTTATGAAATCTTGCAGATGAACCCTTGAGCTTCAGCAGCTTTCCATCTTCGTATCCAGTCATGATGACTTGGTTGTCAGAGGACTTTCTTATTTCAACGATTCCATCAAACATGTGGATGGAATGGCCTTGCTGTCGAATATCCACCATGGACAGCAGGCTTCTCTGCAACTCTAGAAGATAGAGAACGTTCTTCAACAAGAAATCAGGGAATCCAGGCATCTTCAGTCGAATGGTGCCCATTCCCTTTGGTTTAATACTTGACTTATCTGCAAAGTAAACTATGCCATATATTGTTTCATTCAGTTCTTCAAAACAATATTTTCTAAATGTCATGTGTGATGTTGCACCAGTATCAATCAGCCAACAATATTTATAAGATGAAAGAGAAGTCATTTCATTAAATCCAAGATTACAATGTGCAACAACACAAGAATCAGAATATTTACTAGCATCTTGGTCATCTTTCTTCTGGTTATGCTTGTCTTTGATGGAGTCCCATGAAGCCCAACACTGATCTGATGTGTGCCCAGTCTTTCCACAATGTTTGCACTTTGATCGTTTTCTGGAGTTGTTTTTGCCCCCTCTGCCTCTCTTGCTGCAATCTCCCTTGGAAGGGTCTTTGAACCGATTCTTTGTTTTCTGAACAAAGTCAAGGGATTCTTCGACAGGTTCGCTTGATTTCTTGATCTTTCTAGACCATTTTGGATATGTTTCCTTGCCAGTGAGGACATCACCAACAATAGATGCTATAGATTGCATTTTTACAACTGTTAGTGTAATTTACAAAGAGAAATAATAACCTTGCAGGTCTACAGTCTCTGCCAAGGTGAATACAATGCAAGTTTATAGCAAATGTATTAGTCAATACAAAATATATCAAAATATATCAGTCATACATAGGCTTCTTTACTACACAATATATCAGTCACTAGCAATATGTGATATTATTCAGCATAAAACACAGTCTTCAGCAGTCTTCAACGCATCAAGCACTATATATCAGTCACTAGCAAAAAGAGGGCATGGACTAGCTTCATGCAATTGGTAATGTCAATCGTCAGCTTGGTCACAGCAGTAGCAAATACACAGCAAAAATCGTAGCACTCTCCAGCATACATTATTCTTCAACAACGCTTGCTGGTATGGAGTTCGAAGCCTCTTTACATATATCAAAATGAGATCATTTTTAACACAGAAAAGATGAAGCGGTTATGCAGAAATAGGGTTTACATATACCACTTGTTAGGTATTTATTTCTTCACAAAAAACTCAACAAAATTTAGGGTTCAGGCTTCAACACAGCCACACTAACGCTGTCTTCAACGTGTTCACACAGAAATTAGGGCTTCCATAGCTTCACAACTTTTGCAGTTCAACCGTCACACGTATTGGAGTAGTCTTCAAGGCAGCAAATACACAACAATCTCCAACGCAGGTAGTCTCCAACGTAGAAGTCTTTAAGGAAGCAAATACAAAGCTCCACGCAGTATGAGAGCACATATACCACAATCATAGGCCGCAGCATATATTTATTTCTCCACAATCATTGATTGAGCAGCACTCAGAGAAATGAGTTCTCTGGTCAACACACCCAAAAGACTCCACCAGGCATTACGTTCGTTGTGTTGCAGAGAAGGTCATCCTCAAAAATTTCATCCTAGATTTCAAGTGATTCCTTGTAGAACATGGAGCAAACGTGAGGCTCCCAAATTCAGTTACACACGCCGACTTGGAATCAGGTCGAAGTGTATTGTGCTTCAAAACTATAGAGATGTGTGTAAATCTTCATTTGAACTCTACGCACAAGAAAACTCAATCTATCCGCAATTCTTTACCATATATCAACAAATATTTCGCAATCATTTCGCATATTGATTGCTATGATTATACAATACAATTTAAACAAGGATTCGATCAGAGAATTTGATTAACTATTTACCCCATGCTATGAATGCATGCACATAGTAAAACATCATAATTTTTACCCATGCACAAATGGATACATACAGTCTGCATATATCTCTGTGTATTTAAGTCTATGTAGTCCTTAAATCACGTGGACGAGCTGTCAAACTCAGAGCAATTCAAGCATTGGATAATCTGATTACAACTAGGCCTTGCCCATATGCAGAACAACAGGCAGAAATTATTAGACTGCCGCCCATTATTTATACTGATCTTACAGGAAGGAACTGTGACTAAATTTCTAATGTGCAATTCCTATTCTCTGTGTATACTTGTATACACTCACAAACTCCGAGAGAGATAAAGTGTAAAACAGTGAGCAGTGTACGCAGCTCCACGCTGGTGTAACAAGTCGCAGCTCCAACGCTGGTATTGTTTCTCAACGCAGTAGCACTGCAATATTAACGCAGCCTCAAACTCAACATGCAAAAGGAGGTTTAAACTCCACGCTTCATGCATACGCTCATATTCAAAACCCACAGGATATACAAATCGCAGGATAGAGTACGGAGCACCAGACCAGTCAAAAAAACATTCAGAATGCATTTGCAGCGAGAGTGGAGATATGCAAATGAAGAGGTCGCAGCACAAAGCTTCAGAGTGAAAGAATTAGGGTTAGGGTTAGGTATTGTTCTATACCAATAATGCATGCACGCAGACTGGCAGGAGAAACGGCCAAGGTCTGATAACGCAGGCAGAATGGCAGGCATGCAATGCAGCGAGGAGTTATGGCAGGCGGATAGCCAGGCTCTGATACCACTTGTTGGTAATAACTCCCGATTCAATCTATTACATAGCCAAATGCATATATTTATACATTACAATGAGGCGGTTGAGAACCAGCCTTTTCACCTTCCCATGCAACTATTCAAATTCCTATTTATTTATTTATTTACAATAATCCTGACGGATTATATTCTAACAGTTAGATTCTGAAGACGAATCTAGGCTTATGTGGTGCTTCTTCATTGCTGCTTCCAAGGCTGCCATCTTCTTGAAACACTTAGATTCATTATGATTATCTTTCCCACAATAATTGCAATGACGCTTAGTCTTCTTTCCTTTTGGCTTGGATCCTTTGTCATTTTTTAAAGAAGGAGTTGACTGAGAGGGTGTGGGACCCTTGTCGTTGGGATTATTATTACGAAAATTATGTTTCTTGAGAGGCTTGGACTTTTCTTTCTGTTGGGACAATAAGGCTTTCCTAGATGTATTTGCATTGTTAATTATTCCAAGATGAATGAGCTTATCTTGCTCTATAATTAAGGAATCACAAAAGGATTCAAGACTAGGATATTGATAGCTAGCTGCATTCAAGGATTTTTTCATGGAGTAGAATGTAGATACAAAAATAGAATATGCAGGTCCAAGTTTGGAAAGAATATGATAAATACATTATTTGTGTTCTTTCTTAATCTTGCATTCTGCACATGAGAGTCTAAGAGTTTTATACTTAGATAAATAGTCTTCAATGCATGAAAAATCATTTGTATTCAAGGAAATCAACTCATTCTCAATTTGATGACCCCGAATTTCATTATGTTTACCAAACATAGATTCCAACTTTTCCCAAGCTATATTAGGTTCATCAATTCCAGATATGTGGAATCACAAAGCAGCAAAGATTGACATCCCAATCAATCCACGAGCTTCATCACATCTATTTTCCCATTTAATTTTCTTATCATCATCAGTGGGTTATGTTTCTTTCCCTGAGCTTATCTCGAAAATTCCCCTACTTCACAGAACATCCTCCATATGAGATTTCCATGAGAAATAGTTAGAATTTGTAAGTATAATATCACAAGGGGTGGCCATACTATAAAATAATGGATTAAAGAATAGAAAATAACTATTAGAATGCAAAGAGCTCGAAAAAATATGCAGTTTTAAAAAAAACAACACTGAAAACTGATTTCTGATGATGAAGTTATGCTTGATCAAAGAAAATGTTGAAGATGTCCCCAATAGTGACGTGGCAGATATTAACTTGACCAATTAAAAAAAGAACCCCTCTCTTCCCAAGATCAACTTTTAACAATCATTTTACAATAAAGTTACTTTTAAGTGAATCACTTTTGTAGAATAAGTGATGTTCACTTTTACAATAATGTTACTTTAAATAGTGCGGCAATAAATTAAAAGACTTAAGTGACTCACTTTTTATTTTATTTTATTTAAGTGAGATGCACTTTTACAATAAAGTAACTTGAAAATAGAAATTCCATGCACTAAAAAGTAGCTTAATAAGACTTGAACTCAAGACCTATTAAGGAATAAAGCAACTTTCGACCAAGTGAGCTAAGTTTAAAAGCTACATAAAAGAATGGAAAGAGGAAGGGGTTTTTATTTTATTTTTTACACTTCTCTCTCATTCTCTGTGCTTGCCTTTTTTCCCTACAAATCACAAAAACAAAAAAACGACAAAAACAAAAAAAAAAATTCCACACAATGGGGTTAGATCTTGGTTAGATTACCCGGAAAGTCTACATTTTCAAGTTTTCTCGTTGTTTCTGATTTGCCGTGATCGCACAAGGTGCACGATAAAGAGCATACGTAGCCGAAAAGACAAGAAAAAAACTTTCCCTTTCTGTTTCTGATTCGCCGCAATCGCACAAGGTGCATGACAAAGAGCATACGCAGCCAGGGAATGCAATAGTCTAAGACTAAAAAAATACATATCTAATAATAAAACTAATAAAATATGATATATTTAAAAAAAAATTAAACAAATTCGTCATTGTAACATTATACCTTCAGATTTGCTGAAATGGGTGTTTCTAAATCAAACAAAAATGGTTCTCGATGAAACGAAAACTATTTCCCAATGGAAACGGTTCTCTGGATGCAATGGAATAGCTTCCATAGGCCACAAATGCACAGAAAATCTAGAACCAGAAACCATTTCAAAGTTTCAGCAACACCGGTTTTAGATCTTTATCAAAACTGAAAGCGGCTCTTCATAAACGCTCTGATATCATGTTCGGGTACACAGGGTACTCCCAAAAGACCAAACACCTTGAGAAACTGCTTCACACAAATAGATCACAGATCAACACACCGATGTTTGTCACGTGGTTAAAACCCTCGAGAGGGAAACAGTCCATGGCCCGAGCCAAATAGCTACTTGGAACAATTTATTATGCAAAAGAAAGAAAGTTACATATGAGCTTCTCACAATCGATCAACTAGCCAAGGACCCTCCATGCTCTTTAAATAGAGATCATGGAACAATCGGGTGCTACACCATGGATCAATGGTAGGTATGATCTAAGAGAAGTTGAACCATCAGATCACTTTATGTCTAGAGCATATCGTAACCATCGGATTAGAATATTTACAAATGCATACTAATGCATACTAAAGAAACACACTTTACCTAAAGGATATATTACACAAGTTGATCTTAACTAACTCTTAAGTGTCTAAATATCCTAACAATCTCAATAAATAACTTAAAACAACCAAACTTTAATTGAAATGCTTAAATAAAAATACCAACTATAAATATAATCCAAAGATTGACAAAACAAAATGAGAAACAATCTGAAAAATACATAAAAACAGTAAAAAAAACTAAGGGTTAAATGACAGAATGAACAATAGGTCTATAAAGGATGACTGAATGGCAGACTAAATAGACAGTTCAAATGGCGGTCCATACATTAAAAAATGGTAAAAATTAATCTAAATGAACTAATTATTCAGCTGAAGTTATGCAGTTCTAAACCTAATGCATAGTATTAATAAACAAACCTATTTAACCAACAAATTAACTTCAAATTAATTCTTAAACAAAAAGAAAACATTGCATTTATAAACTAATTAATAAATTGGAATTTAAATTAAACAAACTGGAAATTACATTAAACAAATTCATGACAGAAAAATAAATAAACAAAACTGAATTTAAATGAAAGCAAACTATTCTATATAAATAAATTAATAACAGGAAATAAATAAATAAGACTACATTAAAATGAAAACAAACTATTCTACTTAAACCAATTCATAACTAATCAAAACTAAATTGAAATGGAAATAAGCTATTCTACTTATCTGAAACTAAAAACTGAAAGCAATACTGGAATAAAATAGCTAACTAGAAACAACTAACTAAGAACAAAAGACTGAAAGTAAATGACTGAAAGCAAAACTATGCGCGCATCTAATTATTTAATTATTGAAATAAAACTAAATTAATGCAATACAGGAAATAAAATACTTGTTTAACTACTGAAAGAAAACTAAACTAATACAATACATGAAGTAAAATAGCATCCAATGAAAAAAATTTGGAATTTAAACTAGATTAACTAAAGCAGAAAAGAAATATCTGAATTAAAACTAAACTAATGAACCTCTGGTTGATGAGGGTCCCTCTCAACAATCAAGGATGAAGTCTGTTAACTCCTAATCAAACGCAATCTTCAATAGCAATGCATACAGCCATTTATTTAGATTCAAAAATAGAATTACAGTGCTTATAAAAACTATGTCTAACTCTGGCTCTGACTAACTAACTTTCTCTTGATTTAGAGACTGATATATATAGTTTTACATAAGAGATGAGAAAGTTGACCCTAAAAGTCAACTTCTCTCTAATTTTAGGCAATCTTTAAAGCACATAATTGATTTGCAACCAACACATGGTATGGCTCTTCATTCAGTGTGATCATGGCATAATGTGATGATTCTGCTCCTTCTTTAGCGTGGACAGGATTCTGCAGTGTGCTTGATGTGGCGTGATACTCTTCCTTCATGTGGGAATATCCTCTTCATCGTGGCATGAATCCCTTCGTTGGTGTGGAGGATGGATTGGTGTTGAGCGCGAGTTTGTACACAACAACAAGTTCTGGAACGTAGGTCCCTTTTCAGTGTGAGCGTGCAAACTGGTGGTATTGTGGAGAGCAGGGGCAGCGACACAGTCGGTATTCTAGAATGCAGGCCATGACTTAACATCAAATGTTCAACCCTTTAAACATGTGCATAACAAGCAGCTAGGTGGAGATCCTTATAGAGGATGACTTAAATGCATCGGTCCAGCACAGAGATGGTTGGCGTGATGGTGAGGAAAGGAGATTTACAACTTTTTCATGTTTAAATGCCCAAAACTGATTATGGACAGCATGCAGGTTGATGAGCACTGAGCTAAATGGAACAATGAACTATGAGATGGATGTATAGTGCATCGGTCTAGGGAACACATGGCAGATGATCAGTGAATCTTGCGCAACTACTGGACGACGAGCTAAACACCAAGTTGGATCGTGAGTTGAACGCCAAGCTGGATCATGAGCTGAACATATGGTGCAAAAGGAAGGCTGAATACATTTTATTGTTAATTTTCCCAAACGAATTATAAAATCTGCAAACAAATATACATATTAGATAATAAATTTAAAAATGATTTAAATAACATAGTTTTGAGTTAATAAAATCATAAAAATGATATTAATAACCACAATTATAATAACATCAAATTTGTTCTTACCTTGTGCCGAAATAACAATCTGTATGACATAAAACATACTAAAGATAATAAAATATGTGTTTAAATATGTTATTTAATTACCAAAAATGATAACAAAATGAGGCTCAACATTCCCCCAAACCAGAGAAATGCCAGGTCCCACTGAGCAAAAAGAAAAATGATTAAGGAAGAAAGAAAAGTTGCACTAGTAACTACCTTCTACTTGGCGAATGAAAGAAAGAATTTAAACTTTAATCTTATTAAAGGAATATTTATTTTATGTCAAAATCGAAAAAAATGATGATGAGATAGTAGAAGATTTAGATTTCTGAGGAGACCATACTATTATAGAAGAATTCAAGATATGTATCTTTTAACAAGCATATGCATTTGATGAATAAATTTATAAAGTTTATAAGAAGTTCAACCATGTCCAAAGTAAAACTTTGGACAACTTGAACATATATTGCAAATGCATAAATGACATTCAAGAAAAATAGTTTTCATGTGTATTTAGATAAAAAGATGCTAATAGTAAAATGATAAAAAAATAAATTTTAAGATCAAAGCATCCATATAGAAATAAAACTATATTCAAGAAAAAAAATTTGGTTGACAAATTTCAATCATCCATGCTATAATACCACAATATCTCATTCAAACCATTATCTGAATCATTAGTCAGATCCTTCGTAAAGTCTTCCATCAAATTTCTCACATTTTTTTGTAAAACCATGCTTCATGTTATAACCTGAAAATACTTTAAAATTTGTCAGAGATAAGCAATTTTGTCAAAAAAAAAAGATAAAAGCAGGCAAATATTTTGTTCCAAATCTTCCTAATCTAGTCCTAATCCTCCCCCAAACCAAGGATATGGCATGTCCTTATGCAAAGGAGAAGAATAGTTTATTTTAGATAACGAAAAGTGCAAGTACGCTTTCATTATTTCATAAAGAAAAGAAAATTTAACTAGTAAAGGAAAGTGATCCAGAGATGTATATTTATGAAAAATAACAATGCAGAGAAAGACCATAGAAAGAGATAATAATATAATCAAAAGGATTCCATAGGAAAATATAGGCATCTATGCCTCATTGTAAAGATATCTTGTCATCATCAAATACTTTAAGTTTGCCCCGAAGTGTGTGATAGATGTAACTATGGGTCCCATTTCTAGGATAATGACTTCCTAGGTATGGATTGAATTAGATGGCCAGGTCCAAGCCCAACTTACAACAATTCTCAAGTGACAGTAAAGAGAATGGACCTTAACATTTTATTTATAATAATTTTTCAAAAACTTCCTTTATATGATCATTTTTTTATGAATCGTGTGCATAGTAGTGCATTAACCATACTTCTTTACCTAATATTGCCCCACTGCCAGCAGGCCTGTTCAGTACCCCGATGGTTTTATCTTTGTTACAGTTGATTTTACCACACATGGTGGATCACACTTTTATGGCCTTCCCTATCCCTCTGCAGACTCTTTAGACCCCATGGACCATTTTTGTACCTTTGATGTTTCCAAGATCATCCCTAAAAACATGCAATAATTGCCATACGCGACTTTTAAATCATTTCTCACGTATATATGTGGATTTGACCCTTAAACTCGCATACATCGGGATGTGTGTAAAAGGCCAAATTATTTTGGAGTTTTCCTTGATGTAGATCCAAAAAAATTGTCTCTTGGCCTTCCATATGCCTTGAGATTGCTTAGATTCGACCTTCCATTACCCCATTGAAGAGCTATATAAGGAACCCTTTGGATACATTGAAGGAGGAGGAATTGAAGAGCAAGAAAACTATAGTCCATTGTTGTCGGAGCTTATACTTGAGTCTACATCCCTTTGTCCCTTGGAGCACTTTGTGTTCTTCCCAAGCTTTCCTTTTGCTTGTGAGCTTGCTATCAAGATATGGAGGATTGAAGTGGGGGACTCAGTTTCTCTGATTCACAGACGTGTCGATAGAGGTGGTCACTATTGTAATCTCTGTTTTATATCAATAGAAATATCTTTTCCTATCCAATAATGTGTATTTAAATGAGTATTTGATCCATGGATGATTTTAAATGCTTATATGTTATTGATTATATATGCAAGAGCAGGTCTAACACAATTATATATAGCATGCTTGTCTTGTTTGCTGAATGTTGAGGAAGCAAATTTCCAATACAAGCGGGAGTGGAAAAGGTCAATGGGGATCTACATCAACCGTGAGGAATAAGGTACGAATCGAGATCCTTTAGTGTCAGATGTTTGGTTTCCCTTGCATATAGGAAAGGATTGATTTCTGGAGTTAATATTTCTATTGTGGTACTCGAGGCCATAGGAATTTCTCTCCGTAACAGAATTGGAGACTCCACTAGGGACGTTCCTTGTTTTTATTTGGGGTTTGGGGGCACAATGTGCTTGATATTCTTGACTTGCTCTTTGTTTCTCCTTGTTTCTGTGTTGAATTTTATAGTATGTTCATCCATTGACACTCCCCTTTATTGGTTTGACCCTTGGCCTACTTTTTACCAATTTCTTCTCTGTATACACAGGTTTTTGGCCAAAAGTCGCATACATACACAACTGTTATTTAAACAGTCACGTACATTCTCCCTTTTGGTGAGTTTGATGTTGTGGGAAGTTGTTGGGTGGGTTGTCAGTGTGGTTGAGTCTTCCTTGGGTCTGATGTTGTTTGTTGGATGCTTCTTTTGTGACCAGAGACCGCTTTTTCATTGATTTTTCTTTGAAAGTATTTTTAGTCATTTATCGTTTTTGTTTTGTCATTAGTGCATTACTCTTTTTTGTCTTGGTGTCTTGTTGGGATTGTGTTTTATACTTGCTGTAGAGACCGAGAGTTTTAGATGACTTTGATTGCATTTTTCATTCTTTTATATTGAAAAATACAAGGTAGTTGCATTTTTGCATATGGATTTGAGGAGGTAGTTGCATTGGATTGCTTGGATGAGAGTTCTATTTAGGTTTTCATATAGGAATGATTGCACTTACATTTGAAGGAAAATTTTTGCACCTCATGTAGTGGCATACCCTATTTTTCATTTGACAAATATTGCACTTAGCATTGTTTGTTATGGTGTGCATATTTACTTCACTGCTGAGACATAACTTCATTAGTTGCACGATCATTTCCCTTTGAGTAATTAAATCCAATTAAAATCAACGCGAACAAAATAAATTACACTCTTTTATTTTATAGGGTGCACCAACAAGATTAAGTTTTAGGGTCTTGGAATAGTTCATTATGAGTAAATTATCCAAGACCACTAAATGAAACATTTAGGTGTCTGTCTAGGTGAGAAAGTGAAATACTTGGTATAATTAGTGATTTTCAGGATGCTCCTCTTACAAGGGAGTTAAGCATGAGGCAGTGTGAGCAGTTATCGATTGGGATGACCCCTAGTCATAACTGAGTAGCACCGAAAATATTTCTAGGATTGTATTCGTATCAGGGGGCTCTTTCAATAGTTTTTGGCTTTGATACCCTGCCCATATGATCAATCCCACCTGCGAATGTCTGCTTGAGCATTGATTATATTGAGGTGACCTTAGTTTCCTTACCTAGCTTATCGAGGGGGTACTTCACAAAGGTTATTCTGCAGGTGGCCTGGCCAGGTAGGGGTCGGACAGCACAATCACTTTATGCTTTGAAGCTGAGGGCCACTATAATTGGTTACGTACCTCCGCTTGTAGTTTATGGGATTTTCAAGCCTCTCTTAGGTGAGAAATGCCTGCTGCATTCAGGAGCTCACATATCCTCCCCTTGGTTTGCTTGTATTTTGGCTGTAGATTTTCCTAGGAGTGTGCTCTTTGTGCACTAGTTGGCCATTGGGATCATGGTTACTTGAGTATATTTATGCTCTCTTGAGTTCAGGTCCTTTTATTTTCGGCATGCCTAGTATCCTATCACTCATCCTTGGTCCTAGTATGAACCCTGGTGTTGGACTTGGGGTCATCATAGCCCTTTACCGTGCTCGTAGTTTTGGGAATGGTCATATTCCATCCCCTACTCCATTTGTGGAGGATTTTTATTCCCTTCGCTCGGTCTTTACACCAGTGGTCACCCTCATGGGGGTGGTAGTGGATGCCTAAACGTTGGATCTACACCTTACTTTCCTTTTTATGTCCCATCATTCACTGCATTGTTTCCTTTGGGTGCATTTGTCATGATCATTCCTCCCTATATCCTATAGTTTGGATTCTTTATTGACTATTTTGGGTTGTTTTTTACTAATATGGTTGTCATGTAGGATCCAGTTTTTGTACACTCTCTTCGAGGTTTTGACCCATTCGTGCCTATCATAGGTATTATTTCTAAATTGGCATATAGGTTAGGATATCACATGCACTTGCACTTATGCATTTCCTTATGATCGTTCCATTTTAACCTTAGGTATGAACCCATTCCAGGGTATCATGGAACCTTCATGCTATTGTTAGAAGTGGTACTATGTGAATGGTAGAGATTTCCTATACATGGGTGTCCTAGTTAGCTCCTTTTTTGCATTTGGTACCCATGCTGTGAGTCCTCTCTTAGGTTCGGGAGTCCCTTTTAGTCCGGCATGTCTTTGAGCAAGACCTTCATACTCCTCTTGAACTTTATGTTGGCCATTCCCCTGGGACTCCCTTGTATATGTCAAGTTGTAATTGCACTATCATGAGTTTTGCTTGCCTTATTGAGCCTTATGTCAGCTTCCCTGACTTTGAGTATCAGCCATATAGCCTAAGCTTGTCTCATGTCTAGCCACACAGAGCCATTTTGTATATCCTTTGCAGCTTGATTCCTTATTTTTACCAAGAGGGGAATTTCCCCCGAGTGTCGCTATCCTACACTTGTGTCCTTGCATTGAGCATAGGTATGTTCCGCTGCTTGGAACTAGTTTGTTTGTCCCTTGAAACTCGTCTCCTCCTAGTATGTACCTATAATGCGATTTTATTCTTTTTCAAGATTTTCAAATATTTGAAAATGTCCAAAAAAATCAAAAAACCAAAAAGCCAGACAAGAAAATATGTTATCTTTGGCAGCAGTCGAGTCGTGTCGCCTTCGAACAGAGCACTATATATCACATCCGTTGGTTGGGTTAGTAGTTTGATTTTAGGAGCTGTATTCGTTTATCTGAGTTTATCTCCACTGACTGGTTAAGCTTCCAGTCCCTATGGAGCCTCTGTCGATGCCTCCTATGTCACAGAGATGTCCCAATTTTGTATATTGAGTCTATGCTTCCTACATTTAGTCACCATTCACCTTTATGCTCTTGTTCGAAGGAAGTTGAAACCTAAGTCGGACATTCCTCAGTTATCTTGACTTTTCATGTCGGTCATTCCCAGTACAGTTACTGGTTCGGGCACATTATGATTGAGTCCTTCCACATTATATAGCTTTGCTAAGTACCTCGTGTTGGATGATGGCGGATGCCTTAATTCCCTCCTTCCAGCATATTTCATCCCATCGACTTCAGATCATTTATTCTAGGATAGAAATATAGAGTCATTTTTTAGTGCCTTGAGACTTGCAATCATTAGTGGCAGGTTCTCTTGCTATCGACATTTTTTGGGAATACATCAATGTCCCCTGATCGATGGATCCTCTCAAGTGTTCGACCTCAACACATTTATTCATACTTTTTAGTTTGTACTCTAGTACCTTGATTCCCATTTTCATTATTGGTGGGTGATCTCACGTCTGTTAACGGTATACATCAATGACTGGTAATCAGACGATGGACTACTATGTTCGACCTCAACACCTCTATTCACATAGTAGGACATGTACTCGTAGCGGTTTGTGTAGAAGACCTTCCAGATTGGTGGTATCTCTTATATGCTACCTCCTTGATCGTGCCAGTGTTCATGAGATTTCAGCTCTCGTGACTTGATTCCGGTATATGTTAGATGTTTCCAGCCATTATGGAGATCTTGATCCATTATATATCCTCAGCTTTTATGGAGATCTTGATCCATTATATATCTTCAGCTTTCATGGATATCATGATCCTTTGTATATCTTCATCATGGAGATTCTGATCTATCTATATTGTACGTGGCGATGACCACACATGTCATATTTTGTATCATGCCTATTCATGGCCATTGTACTCTTATGTATCCAAGACTGCTACATTTACATGTAGTTATGTGCAGAGTTTGATTATTGTATTGTACTGATTGGATCGATGGTTCTTCCACTAGATTCTTCGTCACTCCACTTATGGGATGGACTTATAATGTATTTTGGCCATTGTATGACCCCTCTGACCTCACACATTAGGGGGCATCTATTATAGTTGATTTTACCACACATGGTGGATCACACTTTTATGGCCTTCCCTATCCCTCTGCAGACTCTTTAGACCCCATGGACCATTTTTGTACCTTTGATGTTTCCAAGATCATACCTAAAAACATGCAATAATTTCCATACATGAATTTTAATCCCTTTCTCGCGTATATACGCGGATTTGACCCTTAAACCCGTGTACATCGGGATGTGTGCAAAAGGCCAAATTATTTTGGAGTTTTCCTTGATGTAGATCCAAAACACTTACCTCTTGGCCTTCCATATGCCTTGAGATCACTTGGATTCGACCTTCCATTACCCCATTGAAGAGCTATATAAGGAACCCTTTGGATACATTAAAGGAGGAGGAATTGAAGAGTAAGAAAAATATAGTCCATTGTTGTCGAAGCTTATACTTGATTATGCATCCCTTTGTCCCTTGAAGCACTTTGTGTTCTTCCCGATATTTCCTTTTCCTTGTGATTTTGCTATTGAGAGATGGATGATTGAATTGGTGGAGGCCCAAGTGGGGGACTCAGTTTCTCTGATTCGCAGATGTGCCGACAAAGGTTGTCACTATTGTAATCTTTGTTTTATATTAATAGAAATATCTTTTCCTGTCCAATAATGTGTATTTAAATGAGTATTTGATCCATGGATGCTTTTAAATGCTTATATGTTATTGATTATATATGCTAGAGTAGGTCTAACACAATTATATATAGCATGCTTGTCCTGTTTGTTGAATGTTGAGGAAGCAAACTGCCAATACAAGTGGGAGTGGAAAATCTCAACGGGGATCTACATCAACCATTAGAAATAAGGTACGAATCGAGATCCTTTAGTGTTAGATGTTTGGTTTCTCTTGCATATAGGAAAGGATTGATTTCTGGAGTTAATTTGTCTGTTGTGGTACCCGAAGCCATAGTAATTTCTCTCTGTAACAATCTTGGTACCATGCAAGTATAGTCCCACTGCCAGCAAGCCTGTTCAGTACCTTGGCAGGTTTACTTGAATTTATCGAGCTTCTTGTTTTTAAATTTCTTTCTTATCATTGACCCACTACCAGCAGGCTTTTTCAGTACCCCAGCGGGTTTGCCTTGTATATAATGATATTAAATATATGGAAGCCGATTGGTACTAGAGCGTGCTAAGCCCTATTAAAACACATAATTCAATTTTACAGTATAAACTTACAAATATATTTTCATACCAACCTTAACCATAAATCATGTCAAAAGAGAATAACTTAAAGTTGTTCTTTAACCTTAGAATCCATCCTTTTCAGAACAGATAAGTAATGTTCCCCACTCTCAAGTTATCACAAAGAGATATTTGAGAGACAAGTTTTGAGAACAAGTACAAGATGAACTAGTAATCCATAGGAACGAGATGAATGATAATGAAAATAGGTCTTATCAAGCACTATTTGAAATAACAAATCAGAATTATACATGTCTGAATCAAAATACCAGAAACTATTTGAATCATAAAAGGAGCGGTTAAAAATGATATGCAAGGAGTTATCTTTTAATTGTCACTACAAACTGCAAATTAGGAAAAGTGAAGATACATTATGAGTGTAATTACCTTTTCCAGATAATACTTCATGAGCTTCTTATAGAGATAAAGTATCCATGATCAAAGTGCAAAACCACTTGTTAGACGATTCAATTTATTCATAAAAACATAGAAAGCAAATGAGTCGCATGTAATTTATTTTATCAGAAATGACTCTCATTTATTCATAGAAGCAAAAACATATCTACATATATACAAGTGATAATAACCCAAAATAATTTCATGGATCGGGAGGAGGAGGAATAGATTCCTCTTCAATCAATTCCATTTCTTTGTGCTGTAAAACATTTTGTACGAAATCATGTCTAGATGTGGGTTGATGATAAATCCTAAGTTTGTGTCCATTCACTGTAAAGGAAACTTCTGATCCATCAATTGGTTTAATTTTTACTGATCCATTTTCAAAATATGTAACTACCTCATAAGGGCCCAACCAACAGGTAGTTAATTTTCCTTTAAATTTTTCAAACCGTGAATCAAATAGTAATTCCCAATATCCAGTATTAAGATGCTTTTGCTTGATAAATTTATCATGTCATTGCTTCTGCTGACTCTGTATTAGCATGGTTCTTTGGAGTGCATCCTGTCTAATTTCATCTAATCCAGTAATTTATAGGATTCATTGTTTTTGCGCTTCATCCAAATACATACCTAATTGTGCTGCCATACAAAAGGTTTTAACTTGAAATTCAATAGGTAAAAGGACTTGTTTTGCATATACTAACTCATAGGGGGTATGTTCGGTAGTATTTCTCCATGTTATTCTATAGGTCCATAAAGCCTCAGGAAGTCTATCCGCCCAATCCTTATGATGTAAGTGAATGGTCTTGGTTAAAATAGCTTCTAATACTTTATTGGTCGATTCTACCTGGACATTAGCTTGAGGATGGTAAGGTGAGGAATTAAAATGCTGAATACCATACTTCGTAGTGAGCTCTTGCATTGATTTGGAAGTGAATTGGGTACCTTGGTCTGTGACAATTTATCTGGGTACACCAAACCGAGTAAATATTTCTTCATATATGAATTCTACTACATATTTCTTTGTAGCCCTAAATAAATATTTAGCTTCTACCTATTTCGTAACATAATATTTACAAACCAAGATATATTTATTTTTACGAGACATGGGAGAGATTGGTCCTACACAATCAAGAGCCCATTTTTTTAAAGGCTCAATCATGACTTGTGGTTGTAAATACATTTGGTTTGATGTTGTGGGTCTACCCATTCTTTGACAACCATCACATCCTTTGACATACTTGGCAGTGTCATTAAAAATGCTTGGCCAGTAATAACCAGAGTGCAGTACTTTGTATGTTATCCATTTATCCAAAAAGTGGCCTCCACATGGTCCATCATGGCATGCTCGGAGGATGTCTATCATTTCATCCTCTCACACACATATTCTAATAATAATATCTGGGCTAGTGCAAAAGTTGCATTATCAACCCAAGAATAGTTAGAACTCTGTACTATTATGTGGTGTTTCTCGTATGGAGCCAAATGGTGTGTTACTTTTCCAGTCTCTAGATAGTTTGCAATACTAGCAAACCAAGGGGTTTGATTAGACACAACAAATAGATGTTCATCAGGAAAAGTATCATCGATAGGTTTAGTATCACTATCGTGTGGTATACGAGAAAGAAAATCTGCTACTAAGTTTTCTTTACCAGGTCGATCAATGACGGTAATATTAAATTATTGCAATAGGAGAAGCCACTGGGTAACTCTACCATTGGTGATCGGTTTATTCATTAAGAATATAATGGCAGAGTGATCGGTGTGCAAAAAAAATTCATACCCTGTAATATAATGACAGACTTTATTAATAGCATAAACTACTGCCAAAAATTTCAGTAATGGTATAGTTTAGTTCGGCAAGAGAAAGATTTTTGCTGATAAAATAAATGGCATAAGGTGATTGTACTTATTTTTGGCCCAAGACTCCTCCTATGGTTGTATTGGTAGCATCAGTAGATATATGAAACTGGAGGGTCCAGTCAGGGCCCCTAAGTATTGGTGCTACTGATAGTTTAGCTTTTAAAATCTTAAAAGCATTTTGACAAGATTTTGTCCATTGGAACTCTACATCTTTTTTGAGCAATTTAAATATTGGTGCAACTATCTTTGTAAAGTTTTCAATAAAATGGCAATAATAGCCTGCATGACCCAAAAATATTCTAACCTCCTTCTGGGTTTTTGGAGAGGGAAGGCCAACTATTACTTCGATCTTAGCAGGGTCTACCTTAATTCCTTGAGAAGAAATATGGTGTCCTAGAACTATAACTTATGTTAGTAGCATTTTACACTTTTCATGACTAAGAGCTAAGTTTTTCTATTGACATCAGATCAAAACTTTCTCAAGGTTGTCAAGAGCTTCTTGAAAATTATTACCATAGGCTGTAAAATCATCCATGTATACCTCAACACAGTCATGTATAAGATTATAAAATATGCCTAAGAATGCTCGCTAAAAAGTAGTGGGTGCATTACATAAGCCAAATGGAAAAACTCAATAAGAAAATGTCCCCCAAGGACATGTAAAAGTGGTCTTATCCGGATCTTCAGGTGCTATTAGGATATGATTTTATCCACTATATCCATCAAGAAAGGAAAAATGATGCTTAGCTGACAAGGTATCTAATACTTGGTCAATAATAGGCAAAGGAAAGTAGTCTTTAAGGGTGGCTTTATTTAGTTCCCTAAAATCAACACAAATACCCCATTTCCCTATAACTTTCTTTGGAACTACTACTAGAGGAGACACCCATTTGCAATCGAAAATAGGATATATGAAACCGGCAGTAAGGAGTATTTGTAATTCTTGTTTTACTATCTCCTTCAAAGCAGGATTCATCCTCCTCTGAGGTTGTCTTACAGGTGGTATATTTGGATCCATATAAATGTGGTGAATACAAGTGTCAAGGTGTATACCCTTCATATCAGTGTATTCCCATGCAAATGCTCTAGCTTGTTTTTTAAGAACCATTCGAATCAAGGGAACTCAAGTTATTCAGCTGTTGGAACCATATAAAGAGCTGACATATAAAGAACCTACAGATGATCCAATAGATGAAGCAGCCCTTAAGTAGTTGATCTTGTTGATCTTTACTTAATCCTGCATTTATGTGCAGAAATTTTTCAGGGCCAACTTCATAAGGTATAGTGAAAGGTCATGTATGCTCTTCGATGGTGAAGACACAAGGTGCTTCTGTAAACATTGAGAGAGCCATAGTTCCTTGAAACTCATCTCCAAATATTTGATCAAATTTAGCAAATGATTGAGGAAAATCTATACTAGTGGTGGAGGAAATAAAATGATTCAATACATTCTTAGTAGTCTGCTCCTACAATTCCTAGGATAAATCACTAAGAAAGGAAAGGCCATCAAAATATTTGTCCCGAAAGGAAAATTTAACCACCAGGAATTTTCAGTTATTGGTTGTGCTGGGGGATATAAAATAAGTCTTTGGGTAGACAACCCATTGGAAATGGTCATCACCCCATCCCTACATCCTATAAAAGCATTGGCAGTAGCTAACCATGGTCTTCCCAAGATGATAGGATGTCCTTTGGGAGGATCCTTTGATTCTATGACCATGAAGTCAAAGGGGTATTCCCATGAATCTAATGAGATAATAATGTCGTCCAGGAATCCAGGAGGATTTACTGTAGTACGGTCTGCTAGTTCCAAGATGGAAGGGATAGGTCGAAGAAATTATCCCAATTGTAAAACTTCTAAAACTGAGGTGGTCATCATATTGATGGATGATCCTAAATTGATTAATCTGTTGCCTATGGTGGTATTATTTATGACTACAGTCACTACTGGGGCTCCTGGATTTGTATATTTTGCAATCTGGGGATAATCTGTCATATATTCAGACATCTCTCCTATGACATGAATTGTAAGGGGTTCTTTTTGTTTCTTCCCTGGACATTTAATGCATAATTCCTTTATCACCTTACTGTAAATTGGTATGTCTTTAATAGCTTGTAATAATGGTATTTTGATACATATATGCTTTAATTCATTCAAGATATCATACTCATAGTGAACTACGGGTTTTTCTATTACTAGTGTTGTTGGAAATGGAGGAATTATTTGTTCTTGAATAAGTTCTTGGGGAGGATGGGTAGGTACTAGAACTTTTGAGATATTCACATCCTCCAAAATGGCATCATTCATGGGTTCACTTGAATCTTATTCTTCGTCATCTTCCTCAAAAATGATGACTGATGTTCTAGGTTTATCATTAACAACTCTTCCAGACCGTAATTGAATCTCATGTATAGGTACAGTTGAAACAAGGTAGGATGGAAGAGTTTGCAACCCAATATTGTTAAGAGCTTGAGTTGGCTTATTATTCGGGTTAGGCATTGGTTGTGCAGGTAATAATGTCGGTCGTGAAGGATTTGTATTCTGTAAGTGATGAGGTTGTTGTGTAATGAGAGGAAATGGAGGTAAACATCCAAGAAATTGCTGCTAGAAATTTGATTGATGGCAGGGATAAGGATGACTAGGTGGAGGGATAGGTTGTGACTAAGGATATGGCTGTCCTCTCCACCCTTGTGACCAATATTGTTGCTGTGGAAATTGAGGAGGAGGATATTGAGGTGGCTAATTCTTCCAACTAGGATTGTTCCATTGTTGGAGCTATTGGTATGAAGAGTAATAGGGTCGGGATTGTTGTGGAAAATTCTGGTATATTGGTTGATCTCTAGATTTCCAAGGATGGATAGTTATCTGTCGGATGGCTTGCAATCCAGGCAAGGATGGATAGTTATCTGTCGGATGTTCCTCTGTATAGATGTGACATACAAAAATGTTTTTTAATGGACATTCCCTTTGGGTATGTTTTGTTATACACCTTGGACATAAAATACTCTTTGATTCCTGTTCTTCATCTTTCCTTTTATTTTCTTGTAAAGCATATAATTGAGAACCCATGGCTCCTAAGATGTAAGTCTTAAAATTCTCCAATAGGTTACCTAATTCCATCCTTGTAACTCCTCCTAAACTAGGGACATTTCCTCTTATGTTTCTACTATAAGTCTCTCGAAAGTTTTTCCAAACTTTCCCCCTACTTCGAAAATAATTTTTACAAATCTCATTGATTTGTGCAAAAGTCTTATGAGAAATATTGCTAGCTTCCATGAGATTATGACTCTCTAGCAAGTATTCAGAGATTACTTTGAGAAAAAGTGTATGTACAGCCTCTTCTAGAAGGTCATGATACTTTGATTTATGAAGGGTATAAATGAACCTTTCGAGATAATCCTCTAGGCTTTCATCTTCAAGTTGTTGTATCTTGAATATATTGCGTTGAGAGTCTTTAGGTTTGTAGTATTCTTGATAATTTCACAAGAATGAGGTTCACATGTCATCCCAAGTCTTGATAGTGGATTCACCTAATCCCATGAACCATCGCAAGGTAGAATCTTTCAATGTAGCAGTAAAGAGTTTTAGTTTGTGAGCATCTTGTAGGTAATTATAGCTCCTACAAAGAATATCAAACTCGAACAAGAATGTGTTCAGGTCCTCATTAGGTTTTCCATAAAAGGTAGGTAAAGAAGAAGGAGGGATGTTTTTCATATTTACATCCAGTACAGTATCTAGGATAGGAAACCCGGAGGTAGCCTCAATTTGATTTTCTCCTTCTCCTTCATTATTTCTAACTTTGTTACGATATTCGTTCTCTCCTAAACCCTCCATATAGGTTGGGTTTTTAATATAAATATAGCTATTAAGCTCCTTTCGAGGTGATCATGGAGTGTCCCAACACTCTGTTTCAGGAGAGATCTTCCCCTGGTCAAGCGTCTTCTTAATGAACCCTAGAGGGAGAGTAGGTTCTATTGTGAATGTCTCAATTTGTGAGATAACTGTATCTATGGGGTTTACAAAGAGGGATTTTACCTGCTCAGGATCAACAAGGTCAACAAAGTTCATACTTCCTACTAGTGAAAAGGTTGTATCCTTTGGTTTTGTGACTAGTGGAGAACTAGAGGTTACTAATGGTTGATCCTTCTAAATTTCTTCTTAAATGAGGTCCTTAGGATCTCCGATCAAGGTTTCTTCTCCTTCTATGGTTCCCTTGGTAAGATCTCTTGGAAGAGTTTCTTTAGGTTTCCAATCAGAATTACTCCCTTCAGGTGTTTTTTGATACCTTTCTGGTGAGTTAGTAATTGGGATGTTACGTACCCTGGAAAAGTTAGCAGAAATGTCGATATATTTTCCTACCTTAATAAATATACCCTGAGGATCTCTAAGTCTGTTCATGAAAAGAAAATTAAATTAAAGGAAAATTATGCTATACTATTGTTGCGGGATTTAGGGGCGCCTATTATAATAGATGCATCGGTTCTAAAAAAGAAAAACAAGTATATGACAAATGAAGAAAATAACACACTTACAAAAACAACAAGGGAACAACAAGGCTTTGGGGCACCCCACTATAGTGGATGCATCTGGCTGTTAGACCATGAAAATTCCATAGTGAAGTCATCTTTGTGTCTTACTGTTATCCCCTAGCTCTTGTTTTGTAATATAAAAGTAATCTATCTATCTATCTATATAAACTTCATAAAGGAACCCTATTTATTCTACCTTATAAAACAACTCCCCGGCAACAACGCCAAAATGTTGGGTGTTATATCGACTAGATTAATTCACCTAATATTTAATTATCAACCGGGGTTGGTAAGCTTAGAGTTGATACACAATATATGCAAAGGTAAAAAGGCTCCTAGGGTGTTGTGGAGATATTTTAATAAAAAAAAGATCAAAATATCAAAAACCAATTCAAACTCCTAAAGTTATCTAATTAATTGGACTAGACTGGAATATCAAATTCTAAACAGCTACTGAAAAGAAAAACATAAACAATAATACGTATAACTTCAGACACTAACTCATACATAAAAAGAAATTATAACAACTGAACTGACAAATAACCAGTTCTAACTACTCCTTAAGCAGAAGGCTGGGGTAAAAGACAACTTATCTTATAAAGAATAAAGAACTAAAAAAAACAAGTAGAAAACTTAATAAAGATAAAACTTTGAAAGAAGCAAGTAGAAAACTTAATACAAATAATAAACATAAGCAACTAGAAAACTTAATAAAGATATTTAAACTTGGTTTTTCAATACACACATAAAAACATGAATGATTCCTATGATAACAAATAACTTAACTTTCTCTTAAAAATAGTACATCTAACCCTAAACTCTAAATGAAAACGAACATGGCCATGACATAAAACAACAGTAAAACAAAATCAGTATTTAATATTGAAGGAATAAAACAACTTAGTTCATATGGAAAAGAAAAATGATAAAATCTTAATCAATAACTTAAAACAACCAAACTTTAATTGAAATGCTTAAATAAAAATACCAGCTATAAATTTAATCCAAAGATTGACAAAACAAAACAAGAAACAATCTGAAAAATACACAAAAATAGTAAAAGCAAAACGAAGGGTTAAATGACAGACTGAACAGTAGGTCTGTAAAGGGTGACTGAATGGCAGACTGAACAGACAGTTCAAATGGCCGTCCATACAGTAAAAAATGGTAAAAATTAACTAAATGAACTAATTCTTCAGCTGAATTTATGCAGTTCTAAACCTAATGCATAGAATTAATAAACAAACCTATTTAACCAACAAATTAACTTCAAACTAATTCTTAAACAAAAAATAAAACATTTCATTGTAAACTAATTAATAAACTGGAATTTAACTTGAACAAACTGGAAATTACTTTAAACAAATTCATGATAGAAAAATAAATAAACAAAACTAAATTTAAATGAAAGCAAACTATTCTATAGAAATTAATTAATAATTGGAAATAAATAAACAAGACTACATTAAAATGAAAACAAACTATTCTACCTAAACCAATTCATTACTAATCAAAACTAAATTCAAATGGAAATAAGCTATTCTACTTGTCTGAAACTAAAAACTGAAAGCAATAATGAAATAAAATATCTAACTAGAAACAACTAACTAAGAACAAAAGAGTGAAAGTAAATGACTAAAAGTAAAACTATGTGCACATCTACTTATTTAATTACCTAAATAAAACTAAACTAATGCAATACAAGAAATAAAATTCTTGTTTAACTACTGAAAGAAAACTAAACTAATACAATACAGGAAGTAAAATAGCATCTAATGAAAACAAACTGGAGTTTAAACTAGATTAACTAAAATAGAAAAGAAAGAACTGAATTAAAACTAAACTAATGAACCTCTAGTTGATGAGGGGCCCTCTCAACAATCAAGGGTGAATTCTGCTAACTCCTACTCAAATGCAATCGTCAATGGCAATGCATATAGCTCTTTATTCAAATTCAAAAACAAAATTACAGTGCTTATAAAAACTATGACTAACTCTGGCTCTAACTAACTAACTTCCTCTTCATTCAGAGACTGATATATATAGTTTTACATAAGAGATGAGCAAGTCAACCCTAAAGGTCAACTGCTCTCTAATTTTAGGTACTCTTTAAAGAACATAATTGATTTGCAACCAACGCATAGTATGGCTCTTCATTCAGCATGATCATGGCATAACGTGACGAGTATGATCCTTCTTTAGCATGGACACGCTTCTACAACATTCTTGATGTGGTGTGATACTCTTCCTTCGCGTGGGCAGAACCTCTTCACCGTCGTGTGAATCCCTTCCTTGGTGTGGATGATGGCTTGGTGTTGAGCGTGGGTTTGTACACAACAATAAGTTCTGGAATGCAGGTCCCTTATCAACGTGAGCGTGCAGACTGGTGGTGTTGTGGAGAGCAGGGGCGATGAGACAGTCGGTCTTCTGGACTGCAAGCCATGAGTTAACAACAAATTTTCAACCCTTTAAACACGTGGATAACGAGCATCTAGGTGGTGATCCTTCCAAAGGATGAGTTAAATGCATCGGTCGAGCACAGAGATGGTTGGCATGATGGTGAGCGAAGGATATTTACAAATGTTTCATGTTTAAATTCCCAAAACGGGTTATGGACAGTGCGCAGGCTGATGAGCGAGTTGAACAGAGAGCTAAACAAAACACTGAACTGTGAGCTAGATGTATAGTGCGTCGGTCTAGGGAACACATGGAAAATGATCAGGGAGTCTCACATAGTAGCTGGATGACGAGCTAAATGCCAAGCTAGATCATGATCTGAACTCCAAGCTAGATCGTGAGCTAAATGTATGGTGCAAAAGGAAGGCTGAATGCATTTTATTGTTAATTTTCCCAAACGAACTATAAAATCTGCAAAAAAATATACATATCAGATAATACATTTAAAAATGCTTTAAATAGCATAGTTTTGAGTTAATAAAATCATAAAAATGATATTAATAACCACAACTATAATAACATCAAATTTGTTCTTACCTTGTGCCGAAATAACGATCTGTATGACATAAAACATACTAAAGATAATAAAATATGTGTTTAAATATGTTATTTAATTGCCAAAAATGATAACAAAATGAGGCTCAACAATGCAGTCACATGTTTGAGTCAAAACTTAAGATAAGTGGTAAATTAGGATAATTAAGCCAAATAATGATGTGTGGATGGAAAATGACTCGAACAATACTTTCCTTACCCAAATATTCTTGTGCACAATTAGTTGAACTATGGTGACATTGTTTACATCCTTCATGCATTTCTAAGATGTATTCTTCACCCATGGCTTCCTATGAACAATTGACATCTGCTTCTGTGGAATATTCTCTTTCAAAAAGTTGTGCCAGACAAGTCTTTTTCACTATTCTACTCACATGAAACAATGTGAAGCCTTGTTCCCATATTCATCACACACATAGAATCTAATGGTGTGGCAGTATTTTTCTATATGTACGGCATAGTTACATCTCCAACATTTTACAAAATTGAAGCTATTTTTATATTTGAAGGAGTTAGCATACTTGGGTTTCTTATTCCTTGTAATTTGTTCATATTTTCTGCAAAATGTAACATGTTGATTAGAACCAAGTCCTCCTTTGTTGCACACATTGTCACTTGCCTTTGTATAGGGACAAAAAATCAAGATTTGGTAAAGTTGCCATAACATTATCTAGGGTCATCCAAATTTCTTCAAGGATGTGAAATTATAGATAGGACATATCAAAATAATATAGGACAAAATTTCAAAATTGGAGGGGCTAAAATTTTAGAATTATCTCAAGTTAAAGGTCGGTCAACAAGACAATTTCAAAATTAGGGCTTAAAAAGCTATTTTATTTTTAAATTAGCATATTTTTTTACTGGAAGGTCTATCTAAGGTGATTTAAAAAAATTTGTAAAGAGGAAACATAAGATAATATGTTTAAAAAATCATATTATAACTATTTTCAGTATATTGAAGTTGGAAGTTGAGGGTTTTGGATTATACCACAATTTAAAAAATGGTGATACCTATGTTTAGGGAAGATGAAGATAAGGGTGAAATCAAGCCAATGGAATGGCTGAGGATGATAAATAAAACTAATCTAAGTCCTTTTAGGGAAGGTTTTTGTATTAAGGCTGAAGATTATAAGTGGTGGATGAGTATTGGTAAAAATACTAGAGAAAATGTCACATGGGAAGAATTTGAAGAACTGTTATTAAAAACATGGATCAAGGAATCCTAAATAGAATACATGAATAGATTCAAGATGAATGAAAAAAAGAGTAAATTAACAAGAAATCTGAGGTTTGTCCAATATACAATCCCTTAATGAATCAGTCATTAATGAAATTGATAAATTCAAGAAAGAAAATAATAAATTCAAGAAAGTAACTCTATAAAGGAAAGTGGGAAAAGTATCAATGAAAGGAAAATATTGAAAAATAAGGATGAATAAATATGTATATTAAGAAACCATAGTAAAAATATATTGGATGAGGTCAATAGATTGAAATAAGAAAATAAGCATGGTCAAATCAAGAAAAATAAAAGATCTTCGATGAAGAGACTACAAAAATACTTAGAAGAAACATGCAAGAATATTGAAAAATATATAAATGCTAATGAGTTAAAATTAGAAATGTAATATATAATTCAAGGGCATATGATTACAATGGAAAACATCACATTGCATCTTCAAAAGGAGAAGCAAGACAATATTTGAGAAGGTCACAAGAAAATACTTGAAGAAGCTGACATGTATCTTGAAGATATACATGTCAATTATTAGGGTATTATTTCAAGGGAGAGAGTAATCAAATACCAATGATAGAGGATAGAGGATGACATTATCTATGAAAATATGATTGATGATATGGGTGTGCATATTGATGGAAAACCATGAAAGGTGAAAGCATATCAACATCCTTAGAACCAAGAAAGTTTCCAAAAAAGACAAGAAGATCTACATTGACACTACCAAGGAATAATATGGAATAATTAAAATTATACATGGAATAAGGCATCATAAAACCATTACTTAACAAAATATTGTTAGGAATCAAAAAGTACAATAAATTGGATAATTTGCAACAAGAATAGATGGAACCAAAGGAAATAAATTTTTGTAACAATCAACTATCAACAATTAAGACAAAAAAAATCAAATTTTGGATGGATGGATCATCATCAATGGAAATAGGAAAGTAGAAAAATAAGGATATATTATTAATTTGTTTCATCACATGTAAATCCCTTAACTACAAATATTTGAGGAAAAATGTTTTTAAAGGAGTGTACTATGTTATGAACCAAGGGGGGAATATATGATTTTAAATGTATATCATATAACCCCAAGGGGGAATATTTGGGGATAAATGTATATTCTATAGAGTAAAAATACATGTAATAAGATTGATGTAATGAAGGGACCACTTGTAAAATGAGTGAGTAGGTATATATAGAGGTAATGAAGTCATTGTTGAGGGAAAATGTGAATTGGATGTATGAATATCTTAGAATATTTGGAGGAGTTTCTCCTATTCTTTAAGGATTTATCTTGTAATTCATTTCTCTTATCTATCTTGGAGTTGTGCTCCATGTTTACATTTTTGTACATGTTGTGTACTTTTATGTATTATGATACCTTAACTATTTGCTGCATAATAATATGTAGGTGAATGTCCAAAATTTAACAAGACGTTCCCACCTATTATTTACACATATTCATATCAATGTTCAATGTTGCAATCACAAACTAGTAAACAGAGTAAACAAATGATTTATGTGTGTGTGTGTGTTTGTGATTAATTAATTGAGACAACCTCCAAATAAATCCATAATATGTACAAGGAAATTTTTTTGACCTACTTTATTCATTTACTATAATGGAGTTCAAGGAATGCCCAATGTCAATATTGTCCTCCATGCATCCATATTAAAAAAAATTAGTGAAATCCTATACCTTGGCCATTATATCCCATTTGTCTTAATATATTGGAACCAATTTCTCTAGTATGATTTTCAAAATCACCCAAGTTCATTTGAGAAAGGTCAATGGAAGGTGATATTACCACCTTGTCTCAATCATGATGTTGGATTTAGAAGTAGAAATGTAAGGATTATTTTCTTACTTGGTCTCTTGGAAAACTACCTGTAACATGGATAATGCATCCACTTCATTCTCGATTCCTAATGCATTTGATCCATAATTTGAGTGAGACTCTCATCTTTCCAATTATCCATCTAAATTACCTTCTCTCCCAACTAAACATGATTGAATACACTCTTGTCCTATTCTACCATAACAACAGTGAGGATATCTTGGAATTAAATAAAATTAACCTTTACAAATTATAACAATTTTTTAGAGGTACCAAGATCATTTTCGAAATCCATTATTCTCTATTCAAACATTTGTGTGTTCTCCTTCAAGTGTTCACTGTTGAATATGCACATAGATGGACCCTAGGTATTACTATATATCTACCTTCAATGATCTAACCATTTTGTGGCTACTGCTTTCCAAATTATTGGTATTAGTGTCAAGGTCAATGATTCAAATACTCTAATATTAATATGGTTCTTAAACATTGGACTTATAGATCTCATGTCTCACCAACAAGAATCCTCTACATAAATGAAATTTGGTGTCTTAAGTCTTTTTTTAAAATTAATTACAAGGTTTCTATTGTATATTATCTGCCTAGAAAGAAAAATCTATTCTCACCTTTGGGCTTCAATACTTGGGTTGAATGGATAACCAAAAATTTTCAAAGTACTATGCATAAGTAGTAATTTTCCCATACAAATCTACATGCACAATAGTCAATTAATGTTACACCTACTCTTTGGTATTTATTATATCAAATGAATTCACCCATACAACTCAATATCCTATCACTTTATCACTATTTTTTAAGGATTCAAGCAATACGTAATGCATGTTGTTCCAAAGGCCAATTAAATACACACATACTTTTCTTTATAATTGGCTCCAAATGATTGGGTTTGTTTTTCCAAGTTCGGATAAGTACATAATAAAGAGCCAACCGATTATGTAGGATATCAAAGCAACAACAAAACTACTTATGTAAATTCATCCCACGATCCTATTTAATAATACACTTGCACTACACCATTCCCATGAGCAATTCCATGAACAATATCAGTTTCTTCGAGCCATTGATTTGCATTATTATTTCTTACAACATTACTAAGAACTATAACATGAATGTATATTCATATGAGACCAACAATTACCACATTCTTTTCTTTTCTTTTTTCTCAAAAATGAACGAAGGAATGAGAATGTTTTTGTTTGTAAAAGAAGAGATATTATGTAATAAAAGTATATACTAATTTGTTTTGGTATTCTTTCTCTACAAATTACCATCCCATCTCTTATAACAGAACATAGGTTATAGTCTCCACTTCAACATAGCTCACCCATGAAAGGATACCCATGACATAGTATATAACTTTTTGTTTCCAAGGGATGCACTACTACAAATTTAGTGAAGATATACTATTGAATAGATGAGAATTTGAGCTAATTCCTTGGATAAATATAATTTGGTGAATGCATAATAAACCCTACATATTCTCCGAGTATCCAATGGTCTTCAGAGTTGATTAATTACTAATTATAGGGGGGTCAAAATAATAATAAGGCTAGATATTAAAGTTGGTCAATAACAAATCTTTAATGCACACCTTTAATTTCTTGTAGGGTTGGAATGGATGGACTATATTCCTGTGATTTCCAAGCGCATAGTCTAACTCAAGGGAGAAAATATATTTAACATTGTGTATTATTCCAACAAATGTTGACACAAACTAATGGGAGAATGTGGTGTATATTAAATGAAGAATGATAAAGTTGGGATTGACTTAGTATGCGACATATCATTCTGATTTTATGCTTGTATATGGTAATCAAATGAACAAACTAATATAAAATTGAGAGGTGGAACTATAGTTTTTAGTCAATCACAATACATACAGTGTATATTCATGTTTACACAAAAAATAATCAAATGGATTGGAATCCCAAGCAATATATCATCAAACAAATAATGATGATGGTAATTAATAAGAAATGATCAAGCTAACAACAATTCATCAACCACTAAAAAATTATTTGCACAATGGACAACATATTTTGACCCTGGAAACATAAATGGGAAACCACATTTGAATTGTGATCCTTATTATTTATTTTCAACAAGTGTAGATTTATAATATAGTCTCTTGGATATCTAGGCCATTTAGCAATTACACAACAAATATTTTCCATTTCCTTTTCTTCCACATTTGTAAATACCCTCTCTAAATAAAATTTGTAGAAGATATAGACAACTCTGGGGTAGATGGAAGGATAATAATCAGTGTCCCTTCATGTTTGATTTTCCAATATTATTCTCTTATATTTCAATGTTCCTCACATTCTTGTATTCTTTGGTTCTTCACTTGCACTTTTAGTGGGGATTTCTTTCCTACTACATGCAAAAGAACCTACCCTAGATCAATCAAATCTAGGGGTAGATTTCATGGTGCAAGGGATTTCTCTACCTCGACTTATAACAAGAAATAAAAACAATTTTATATTTTTATCTAACTATTGCAAAAAACTAACATAAATATCTTTAATTTGGGCCACTACAGACGTTTTAAGAAATGGTCTATAGGCTCCCACGATCCTGGTCTTTGTTTATCTCCAACAAGGGTTGTCACTGGGAAAGGGATCAAGGGTTACACAGAGAGAAATTAACTTGCAATGTGGGATAGTGTGGTGAAAGGTGTAGGACGTGAGGAATTATGGAAAAATAAAAGTTCAAAAATTTATGAAATTAAGGAATTTTTATGGGGAGACCTTCACAATGTATTTATCGGATGATCCAAGGTTTTCTTACCCATGGTATTTTTTTGTGCATGGTGTTTCTCCATGGTTTTTGACCCATTCTAATTTTAAGGTTTTTTGGTCCTTTTTGGAGAGAGTGGGGTTATGTTGCAATAAATTCCCATCTTCCCTATATTTATTGTGGAAGGAATAATAATTTTTTGGACCAATTTTGATGGAATTTAATTGTGAAGGTAAAAATGGAGGAAATTGTGGTGGGATTATGATGTGTAATTATGGTTTGGACCATAGAGATATATGTGGACAATTTTGGTGTTAACATATTCCCCCCTGATGTGTGAGGGCAAGAGCTCATCGTATGTCTGACAACCATCATAGGATCAAGGAAGAAATGGTAAAAACGATGGAGAAATAGGAGGTAACCATGGAAGATTCAGAGTTTCCTCATTCAAAATGCAATGGATTTTGATTTGTAATACTTCTCAAAATTGGATGAGGTACACATAATCTCAAACATATATATGGACGAGGCAATAATACCCATGATTGTATCAATGTCTCAAGATACAAACGGGGATCAAGGCTCAAATAGTGGGAGTTGATCATTACATACAATTGGAAGTACATAATGATGGCCTTAATGGTAGGTTGAATACAAATATTGATATGAAGAAATGGTACATAGAAAAAATGGAATTCTCTTGGAATGCATTATCACAACAACTGATGCTCTGTTGAATCTGAAGTTGTACACAATTGTATTCTCAATGACCGAGAGTTAGAATCTCCGAGGTACAATAAACAACATCAAATATTGTAGATACACAGAAGCATGATACTAAGGGGATTCCAAACATTGTTACCAACGCAACCCAAAGATCACAAGGGACATGAAATTGTATGGGTCCCAAAATAGACTCACCAATGTGCTAGATTTAGGTGACAACCGGGGTCTTCAACTAAATAATGAAGGAACCAGTACCCTATACAAATATCAATGGTGCAATAGTGTGGATGAAGTCGAGCACATGAGACACAACCAACCCAAAAGGAACTACGTACTCCTTTCAACTCTTTTCAAGGAACTCATCAGTGATGTGGATGAAACCAAAATACAGGTACCTATGGGTATATCCCATGGAATATATGTGTTGACGTTGACAGAGGGAGACCTACAACTACCAATAAAATGTGGTTTCCTTGATAGAATCACAAGGGTGACAACCATAGATATAGAACAATAATGGGATTGAGACACTGAATGGGGAATAGGTGAAAGGGAGTATGAGGGACTCAAACTTCCTTTGTTCAGAGTATAATGACAAGGTTGACCTAGAAGAAAATGATATTGACTTGTGGGGATGGAACCATAGTTGTGGGATCGGGGAGGTGACTGCAATGGGAGATACTTGGGGAAGGTACTGGAAAACTGATATCCATGGGATCCAAGGGAGACTCATCACATAGTACTGTAAACAAAGGTGACCCAACGGGGAAAATATTCCATAATGGGAGACAATATGCAATATATGTGGGCATCGAAATGCACTGTTTGGGCCTTATTCATAGTTTAACAAGCTCGAATAAGGGATATAAGTGTGCTCAATATGATACTATATCATGGATTTTTGTTGATCCCAAGACATTAAATGCTCGATGGTATTTTCATGTTTAGAGAGTCTAAAAACATGAAGAAGAATCCAATGGTATCTCCTTTTTATACAATATTCTCCTAGTATTGAAAGGGATAAAAGTGTATAAAGGAGATCTCTCCTAGCTGAAGGGGGTAGAGAGACTTATTTTCCGTAGATAGTCCAACCAGGACAAAAAAGGCTAAATTTATACTGATTGGACGGTCATTCAAATACTTTTTATGAGCATGAACGAAACCAAGTTTTCTCGATGATATTTTCTTTATGAGAGGGCTGGAAAAGAGCTTAAATACAACCCATAAGTGCACTTTTTCATAAGTTACAGTCCCAAAGTAAAAAAAGGTATAAAAGGATACACAAGGAACTGCTCCTATCTTAAACTGGTGCTAGTGTGGTCCTTTTCTTTAAATTTTCTATGTAGTCTGAAAAGGGGATCAACGAAGCCACATAGATGCCCATTCAAATAGTTTAATGAGCTTGAAAGGAAGTAAGCATGGTCGACAATATTTTCCTTTTTTAAGGAGCAATAAAAGAGCTTAACAGAAACTTTGTAATGGTCAGTCAAGAAAGGAGGAAGTTTTCGATGTGCCAAAAGGGGTGATGTTGTGAACATGGATGATATGGGTAAAAAATAATAGTGAAACACTAGTGGGGATTCCTTGCAGGATGATGAATGGTAGTATCATAAGGGAAATTATTGCAGTATGGATGTGTAATACCCTCGGTTTTGACCTCGGTTGCATTAAAAGATACATGATGTGTATATTGTAATTAATCGTGGTGTGGAGCGAAAGGAAAAAGCCCCACCATTGATTTGGTTGTGTTATGTTTCGGAAATTGGGATCGTTGTCGATGGTATATCGTGCAATTTGGAACATAATAGTTTTGGCATCATGTAAATATGCACATTAATTAAAATGAACCTACAGCCAGCTATGACGGTGCAACATTAATGAAAAGGGCATGATTTCCTAAGGTTAAGGGGGGGATTGTCTAACCCGTGGGAGCCATTGGGATATTGCCATGTGTCGACCACCCATTTAAAACTCCTGTTGTTAGTTGGGATTAGTTATGGCTGGGAAGTGGTGGGTGGTAGGACTGTTAGTCTTTGCCCCACATAGACTCCACCAGTGGGCTCGCTCTTCTCACGTGGAGGGTAGGGGGCCAGTATCCATTCTCTCCACTCTTCCACTCATGGTTTCATCTTGTTCATCTCACGCAGGAACTTGGAAGGTCTACTCTCAAATTTTGGTCGATTGTAGTTTGTGCAAGTTTTCCCCTTTCACGGAGGGAGTATTGTTGTGTGTTCTCCTGTGGCGAGCTTGAAGAGCGGCCTAAGAGGCATGATTTCAGCTATGTAAGTTTTCCCCTACTGATTTGTGGTCTGCGTATGTGTTTTCCCCTGTCAATGCTAGGAGTTTTGCTTCTCTCCCATTTGTGGACTGTGTAATGCTGCTGTGGTTTCATTGTGAGATTGGTGCTATTGTTCTTCCCCCAGTTTTGGGTTGCTGTGTGTGCAAGTATATTTTGGGTTTTTGTTGAGTTGTTTTGGCCATGCTAGGGCCAAGAAGAACTTTGAATCACCTTGTTTGGCTTGAGCCACGTTCACCATATTTGGGTTGTCACCCTGTTTCCTTTGGTTTTCTTCACAGAGCTGTGAACTGATTGTTTTACCGTGGGTATGCAGTGGTTGGTATTCGGACTATGTGGAGTGGGATTGAATGCTAGGTATGCTTGAGAAACCTGGGTTTGGAGCCACACAGAGAGAGTTAAATGGCTAGATTTCTTCTCCACAACCCTGGAAGAGCACTGGAAAGGGAATTCAAGGCCTGAGGGACTGTGAAGCAGAGAAGGGACTAATTCCTGGTGTCGGGTGTGTGTTGGTGTCTTAGAAGTCAGGCTAGCTCCGATGTAGGCATCCTTGGTGTTACAGAGAGAAATTCCTATGGCTTGGGGTACCACAATAGACAACTTGACTCCAGAAATCAATCATTTCCAATATGCAATGGAAATCAAATATCTAACACTAAAGGATCAAACCTTGTACCTTATTCTGGATTGTTGAACTAGATCCCCATTGAGATTTCCAACTTCAGCTTGAATTGATGAATCACTTCCTCAACAACAAGTAAACAAGACAAGCATACTATATATATTGGTGTTAGATCTATTCTAGAATATATAATCAACAATGTATAAGCATTTGAAATCATCCATGGATAAAATATTCATTCAAACATACATTATTGGACAGGAAAAGATATTTCTATTAATATAAAATTAGAGATTACAATGGATACAACCTCTGTCAGCACATCTACGAATCGGAGAAACTAAATCCCCCACTTGGGCCTCCACCACCTCAATCCTCCATCTCTCGATAGCAAGCTCACAAGCAAAGGGCAAGCTTGGGAAGAACACCAAAGTGCTCCAAGGGACAAAAGGATGCAGACTCAAGCACAAGTTCCAGCAACAATGGACTATAGTTTCTTTGCTCACAATTCTCTTATTCCTTCAATGTATCCAAAGATTTCCTTATATAGCTTTTCAAAGGGATAATGAAAGGTCGAATCCGAGCGATCTCAAGGCATATGGAAGGTCAGGAGACAAGTGAGTCGGATCCATGTCAAGGAAAACTCCAAAAGGATTTGGATTTTGTACACATCCTGATGTACACGGTTTTAGGGGTCTAACCCGTGTATATACACGATTAGGGGTTTAAAAGTCACGTATATCAATTTTCACATGTTTATAGGGATGGTCTAGGAAACATCAAAGGACAAAAAATGGTCCAAGGGGTCTAAGGAGTCTGTAGAGGGACAAGGGAAGGCCATACAAGTGTGATTCACCTAGAGTGGTAAAATAAGCTATATAGATTCCCCCTAATGTGTGAGGTTAGAGGGGTTATACGATGACCGAAATACATTATAAGTCCATCCGAGAAGTGGAGTGATGAAGAATCCCAAATGGAAGACCAGCCACCCAATCAACATAGTACAATGATACAACTATGCACATAACTACAAATACATATAGCAGTCTTAGATACATAAGCATACAATGGCCATGAATAGGCATGATACAAAATATCACATAAGTTGTCATTGCCACGTACAATATACATAGATAAGAATCTCCATGATTAAGATATACAATGGATCAAGATCTCCATAATAGATGGAAATGTCTGACATATACTGGAATCAAGTCATGAGAGCTAAAATATCATGAACACTGGCACGATCAAGGAGTTAGCATATAAGAGATGCCACCAATCTAGAAGGTCTTCTACACAAACCGCTACAAGTACATGTCCTACTATGTGAATAGAGGTGTCAAGGTCAAACATAGTAGTCCATCCTCTAATTACCGGTCATTGATGTATATCGTTAACAGACGCAAGATCACCCACTGATAATGAAAATGGGAATCAAGGTACTAGAGTGCAAACTAACAAGTGTGAATAAATGTGTTGAGGTCGAACACTTGAGAGGATCCATCGATCAGGGGACATTGATGTATTCCCAAAAAACTGTCGATGGAGAGAGAACCTACTACTGATGACTGCAAGCCTCAAGGCACTCAAAAATGACTCTCAATTCCAATCCCAGAATAAATGATATGAAGTCGATGGGATGAAATCAGTTGGAAGGAGGGCATTAAGGCATCCCCCATCATCCAACACGAGGTACTCAGCAAAGCTGTATAATGTGGAAGGACTTGATCATAAGGTGCATGAACCAGTAACTGTACTGGGAATGGCCGACATGCAAAGTCAAGATAACTGAGGAATGGCCGACTCATGTTTCAATTTCCTTCAAACAAGAGCATAACAGCAAATGGTGACTGAATAAAGGCAGCATAGACTCGATATACAAAACTAGGACATCTTTGCGACACAGGAGGAATTGACAGTGGCTCCATGGGGACTGGAAGCTTAACCAGTTGTTGGCCTCCCAACAAGATCCCTTTCCAAGCTGCAAAGGAAAGAGAACCCACCAGAGATAAGTTTTGGAAAATTTTGAATTTCTGTAGCTATTAGCTATAGAAATTATTTCTGTATCTTTTAGCTACAAAATTACCATACGAGACTTTTTCCTTGGTATTTTTTCATTATACTTTTGGTTTTGAATTTGTAATTATTTTCTTTTGACTCCTTTAAATAAATTTTTATCATTGAAAAGATAAAAATTTCAAAAAATTGTTCAAAGAGTGTCTTAACCAAAGGATGATCAGTTCTTCACTCAAAATTGGTAAAACCTGGAACCTACACAGCATAATCATGAGTTTAATCAGAGAGATTTGAATAATGAAACCATACAGAGAAAGGAAGTCAAAACATAGATGTATATCCAACAATTGTGTTAAAAATTGCATGATTTTGTCATAAAAAATCTACTGAAGACTAAGATGATGATTAAATTATTATCAATGCTTTAACACTCTATCTTTACCCTATCTTTGGACTTTCTATTCATTTTTTCTATCCTATGGTTCTTTGACATTGTGGATTTTTCATTTTATTTCAATTTTTTTTAATTGCTTGACAAATGGGATTTCATTTCTCAGAGTTTCTGTTAAATTCCCATATTATTCCTTTGTGAGAAATGGTCTACACATTATTCATATTCCTGAAGGCGTTGTGGGGTAAACTAATAAACAAAAACTTAGTCTGGGCTCTCTGGGAAATTTCCCTGGCTGCTAACTGGTGTTCATTTGGTTCTGCAAAATTGATAACAACGAATTTCTGGTAAATTTAGCTTTGTTATACAACTTAATGATCGATTCGTTGAATACAAGAGACCGTGAATTTCATTTCTGTTATGGAGATACTGTAGCCATATCACTTGGAAATTTATCGTTAGAATGCATAGATGTCATCTGAAATCATTTCATTTAAACCAAATACATGCTGGGAATTATTGCATTGTTTTATACAGTTCTCGGAGTCTTGTCTCGTCCTTGTTTGAACAGATTCCTGTATTGAAGCTTCGGCACTTATATCATTGGTTTGATAAATGACAGTCTTGTTCTAGTAAATTGAAGTTATGAAAGACATAGTTGACATGATGAACTCGATATCATTTTGGTTTGAAAAATAAGCTGCTCATTGTTTGAAATCAATTATGTCTATGCTTTATGAATGGAATCATATCTTCTTTTTGACTGATAACTCGATTGATATAAGTCAAAAGTAAATTCATGAATGCATGTGAAGTAACTATGGGTATGAATAGTTTATTGGAATGTTGTTGATTCTGAGAATGATGAGAATATAAAACAGGAAATATCTGATACATAATGAAAACAAATGAACTGTCTTTTCCTACTGTTTCCTGTTATGAGAAATGCTTTGTGATTGTTTAGAGAATTGAAGTCTGAAACTTTCAAAGTGTTATGATCATTAAAAGACAGTCACATTTAAATTCCATTTAAATTCTCTGTTATTTGACTTCACATTCCCTTTTCTAAGATCTATTCATGCCTCATTATCAAACTGCTATCAATGATACCTCTGATTAATAAATAATCTGTTTTGAGTCTTCTAAGAAATGGGGATCTTAATCTGATGAACATAACAGTCATATGACGAGTCAAGTCGAGAAAATAGTTCTGAGTGTTACTTTCCAAAATTGATGGAAAAAAATTAATAATGAAGAGTCAAGTTTAAAAAACATTTCTAAATTCTGCTATTCACAAAATTGATGAAAACAGGAAAAAGAATAGGATAATTACTCATTGTTTTTTTGAAAGCTTTTGTTTTTGTCAAGATTAAATAAATGAATCTGAAAATTTCAGCTATCTTTGAGCAGTCAATAATACTTCTAACTGAAAGAAAGCTTATCTTTACTCTTCTATCACTATTTTAGAGGGTTGCACATTCAGGATTTTCATCTTTTGGAACTCACTGGAAAGATTGGATGCCAAGTCAAAGGAAGAAAGTCTTGCCACGAATTTCATTTGCAGCTGGCAACAGAAAAAGCGTAGCTAAATAGAAAGGCATTTTTTCGGGCCACATTTTGAGCAAATGGAGATAGATATCAAAAATCTGCCACATGGGTTTTTTTCAAAACGGGCCAATTTAGCTTTATTTACGACGATTTCCTCAGAAAGTGAGGGATTGTGGGACATTTTCATGGATCTTTGAACACGTTTTTTCAGTTGCGTCCAGCAAAGCAACAGAGTTCTGTTTATACTTTTATTTTTTGTTTCTTATTTAAGGGAGATGAAAGATCAGCTACTGGAGTGACCTGAAGGGCAGAGAGTGGAGGATTGCTCTTCTTGAAGAATGATTTCTTCAATTAGGATCAAAATGCTTGATTGCTGAGAGCCCAGTCTTTGAAGAACAAATGATTTTGGTTTGAATATGAAACTCTGTTTCCTGAAAATGAGTTTTTGAGGAATTGGGGTTTGTGTGTTGGAAGCTGGAGCTGTCCATTGCTTGTCAGCTAGGTCGATCTTTGGGTTAGCAGGAGCACATTTTGAAGATACAGCTTGTCACATTGGAAGTGCATTTAGACGAGTCATCTATCAAATGATTTTGTGGTTGTTTTCATCTTTCGACTTTCAAACAGTTGGTAAACTGTAACATTTTCTTTTCAGTTAATGCAAAGTGAATTTTTTCCCTTCTTGTTATTTATTCTGAAAAGATTCATCTTGTCTCTGGTTACCTGAATTTGATGACAGTTAATTATTATACTGAGTTTTATCACATGCAATTATTTGTATCTGATTTTGAGATTTGAGTAAATTGTTTAAAAGAATCATTTCTAATTTAAATACAATTTATTCAAATTTGACTCACACATTAAAATATTGCTGTCAAGTATTGGTTCTTTAATGCTATTATTCAACTAGAAATATTATTAATATCTGAAGATTGAACGATTTCTCATTTCAGATTTATAATCATTTCTATTTGCATCTGTTAAGATAAAGAAACGAGTAAAAGATTTATCTTGATCAAGAATTAGATTGGGTTTTTATAAGTTAAGTTAGGTTTAATATTACTTTTTCTCTGATACAATTAATGAAGGATTATTCTATTTATTGGTTGTAATCAGATTTAGAATAGGTTAATCTTTTCTTTTCTTAAAAATACAAAAAAAAAGTTTAAAACAGTCCTATCTTTCATCAGACAGCATTTGATTCCTGAATCTCATGCCTTGTGAATCTTTAGTCTTTCATTAGTTAGCTTTTACATCGGAATAATTAGATTTACATTAGTTACAGTTAGTTAGTTTGATTAGTTGTTAGTTTTATTATCGAGTTGATTTAATTTTATCTTTTAAATTTGATTTCCTCCTTAGTTTCTTTAGATCAATTCATTGGCTAACGGAGCCGTTAAACTTGTCGAGGATAGCCATTCCAAACAGCTTGGAGCCTATTTAAGGATCCCGGACTGGGCTATTTCTCCCTGTTGTGAGCAAGTCACATTTGCCCGTCAACACCAGTCGGTGGAGATAAACTTAGATAAATGAGTACAGATCCTAAAGTCAAACTATAAACCCGATATGCAGTGCTCTGTTCGAAGGCAACACGACTTGACAGCTATCAAAAGATAACATCTTTCCTTGTCCGGCTTTTTGTTTTTTTGATTTTTTTGGACTTTTCCAAATATTTAAAAAGCTTGAAAAAGAATAAAACTTCTTTATAGTTACAGACTAGGAGGAGATGAGTGTCATATGGGCAAACAAACTAGTTCCAAGAAATGGAACATACCTATGCTCAATGCAAGGATACATGTGTAGGATAGCGACACTCGGGGGAAAATCCCCTCCTGGTAAAAATAGGGAATCAAGCTGCAAAGGATATATAAAATGGCTCTGCATGGCTAGACATGAGACAAGCTCAGGTTATATGGCTGAAACTCAAAGTCAGGGAAGCCGACGTAAGGCTCAAGAAGGCCGGCAAAGCTCATGATAATGCAATTACAACTTGACATAAGGGAGTCCTAAGGGAAAAAGGAAAGCAAAAATATCAAGAGGAGTATGAGGCTCTTTCGAAAAGACATGGCGGTACTATACAAAGAACTCCCAGACCTAAGAGAGGACTCGCAGCATGGTTACCAAATGCAAAGGGGAGCTAACTAGGACACCCATGTATAGGAAAGCTCTACCATTCACATAGTACCACTTATAACAATAGAATGAAGGTTCTGTGATACCATGGAATGGATTCGTACCTAAGGTTAAGATGAAACAATCATAAGGTCATGCAAAATGCAAGCGGATGTGAAATCCTAACCTATATGCCAGTTTAGACATGATACCTGTGATAGGAACGAATGGTTCAAAACCTCGGAGAGAGTGTACAAAAATTGGACCCTACATGAAAACCATATTAGTCCAAAACAACCTCAAATAGTCAATAAAGAATTCAAACTATAGGATATAGGGAGGAATGATCATGACAACTTCACCCAAAGGAAACAATGCGGTGAACGATGGGACATAACAAGGAAAGTAAGGTGTAGAACCAATGTTCATGCATCCACTACCACCCCCATGAGAGTGACCACCCATGTAAATACTGAGCGGAGGGAATAAAAATCCTCCACAAATGGAGTAGAGGATGGAATATGACCATTCCCAAATCTATGAGCATGGTAAGGGGCTGTGATGCCCCCAAGTATTACACCAGGGTCCGTACTAGGACCAAGGACGGGTGATAAGATATTAGGCATGCTGAAAATAAAAGGACTCGAACTCAAGAGAGCATAAATATACTCAAGTAATCGTGATCCCAAAATCCAACTAGCGCAAAAAGAGCACACTCCTAAGAAAACCTACAGCCAAAATACAAGCAAACCAAGGGGAGGATATCTGAGCTCCTGAATGAAGCAGGTATGTTTCACCTAGGAGAGGCTTGATACTCCCATACACTACAAGTGGAGGTACATAACCAATTATTGTGTCCCTCAGCTTCAACATGTAAAACGACTATGCTTTCCAACCCCAACCTGATCGGAACACCCGCGAAATAACCCCTGCAAAGTACCCCCTCGATATCCTAGGTAAGGACACTAAGGCCACCTCAATATAATCAATGCTCAAGTGGACAGTTGTAGGCGGGATTGGCCGTATGGGTAGGGTAGGAAATCTCGAAACTCTCAAAAGAGCCCCCAGATATGAATACAATCCTGGAAATATCTCTGGTGCTACTCAGTTATGACTAGGGGTCATCCCAATCATAATCGCTCACACTTCCTCGTGCTTAACTCCCTTGTAAGAGGAGGATCCTGAGAAACACTAATTATACCAAGGAATTTCACATTCTCATCTAGACAGACACATACATGTTGTTATTTAGTGGTCTTGGAGAATTTACTCACAATGAACTATTCCAAGACCCTAAAACCTAATCTTGTTGGTGCACCCTATAAAAGAAAAGAGTGTAATTCATTTTATTATGCGTTGATTTTAACTGGTTGTAATTAATCAAAGGGAAATGGTCATGCAACTAATGATATTATGACTCGGCAGTGAAATAAATATGCACACCATAACAAACAATGCTAAGTGAAATCTTTGTCAAATGAAAAATAGGGTATGCCACTACATGAGATGCATAAAAAATCATTCCTTCGATGTCAATGCAATCCTTCCTATATGAAATCCTAAATAAAACTATCATCCAAGAAATCCAATGCAAGTACTTCCTCAAATCCATATGCAAAAAATGCAACTACCTTCTATTTTTCAATATAAAAGAATGAAAAATGCAATAAAAGTCATCTAAAACTCTTAGTCTCTGCAGCTAGTATAAAACACATTCCCAGTAAGACACCGAGACAAAAAAGAGTAATGCACTAATGGAAAAACAAAAAGCATAAATGACTAAAACTACTTTCAAAGAAAAATCAATGAAAAGGCGGTTTCTGGTCACAAAAGAAGCATCCAACAGACAACATCAGACCCAAGGAAGACCCAACCACACTCACAACCCACCCAGCAACTTTCCACAACATAAAACTCACCAAAAGGGAGGATGTACGTGACTGTTTAAAGAACAACTACGTATATACATGACTTTTGGCCAAAAACCTACATGTATACACATATTTTGGCCAAAAACCTGCATATATACATGACTTTTGGCCAAAAATCCGTGTATGTACACGAGTTTTGGCCAAAAACTTGCGTATACAGAGAAGGCAGTGGTAAAAAGTAGGCCAAGGGTCAAACCAATAAAGGGGAGTGTCAATGGATGAACACACTATGAAATGCAACATAGAAACAAGGAGAAACAAAGAGCAAGTCAATAATATCAAGCACATTGTGCCCCTAAACCCCAAAGAAAAACAAGGAATGTCCCCAGTGGAGTCTCCAATTCTGTTACGGAGAGAAATTCCTATGGCTTGGGGTACCACAACAGAAAGCTTGAGTCCAGAAATCAATCCTTTCCAATATGCAATGGAAATCAAATATCTAACACTAAAGGATCAGACCTCATACCTTATTTCAGACGGTTGAAGTAGATCCCTGTTGAGCTTTCCAACTTCAGCTTGAATTGATGAATCACTTCCTCAACAAGTAAACAAGACAAGCATACTATATATATTGGTGTTAGATCTATTCTAGCATATATAATCAACAATGTATAAGCATTTGAAATCATCCATGGATAACATATTCATTCAAACATACATTATTGGATGGGAAAAGATATTTCTATTAATATAAAATCAGAGATTACAATGGATACAACCTCTGTGGGCACATCTGCGAATCGGAGAAACTGAATCCCCCACTTGGGCCTCCACCACCTCAATCCTCCATCTCTTGATAACAAGCTTACAAGCAAAGGGAAAGCTTGGGAAGAACACCAAAGTGCTCCAAGGGACAAAGGGATGTAGACTCAAGCACAAGTTCCAGCACTAATGGACTATATTTTCTTTGCTCACAATTCTCTTATGCCTTCAATGTATCCAAAGAGTTCCTTATATAGCTTTTCAAAGGGATAATGAAAGGTCGAATTCGAGCGATCTCAAGGCATATGGAAGGCCTGTAGACAAGTGAGTCAAATCCATGTCAAGGAAAACTCCAAAAGGATTTGGATTTTGTACACATCCCTATGTACGCAGTTTTAGGGGTCTAACCCGTGTATATATGTGATTAGGGGTTTAAAAGTCGTGTATATCAATTTTCACATGCTTATAGGGATGGTCTAGGAAACATCAAAGGAAAAAAAATGGTCCAAGGGGTCTAAGGAGTCTGCAGAGGGACAGGGGAAGGCCATACAAGTGTGATTCACCTTGAGTGGTAAAATCAGCTATAACACTTGGCTCTTACATGAGCACACCAGTTTAGCATTCAGCCTTTCCTAGCTCCTTGACGGCCTGATAAACTCAACTATGTTGACTTGGCTGTATTATGTATCCTTGGCTATGTGTAAGCTTGCTTAGTCTCTTATTCCTTGGGGAATCATGCCCAGCTCAGGGGTGGTAGTGTTTCTGAGAGATTGATGAGCACACTGGCCTATGGTTGGGTGGAATGTTACAGCGATGTAGCTGGTTGCTGGATGAGTTCTTACAAGATAAGTATTCATGACCATTTCATCTCTCTAGTTCTATTTATTGTTAATGAATAAAGATGAACATGTCGATGCTCGAATGTATGTTTGCTTCCAATGTATGTTGAGTAATTATGCATCCTTGCATGTTTTCTAGTTTAAGCATTTTATTTCAGCATTATATGCACGTTCTTGTTCATGGGGCTAGTTTCCCAGAGGTTTTTGATGGTTCGGTAACATCCTCTTCACCGGTCAGAGGGTTGAGGACCTGACAGTGTGGTATCAATGCTCATGTTGCAACATGGGACTGAATGGGATGTGAAGATGCAGTGACAGAGCCATCATTGTAGCATTGGGCCTCAGAAGGCCATGAAAGATCAGCTAACAGAGGCAGGTTGTCTTCTGCCTAGCAGAGATCACAAATTATGATAGAAATTTTCTTGAAAAATTTTGTTCAAAAATTTGTCTAAGTGCCTGAATCGTCAGCCCATCAAAAGACTAAGTGGGAATCTCCTCCGATGTAGCGGAGAGCTAGATGGAAGGTCATCCGATGAAGGAAGAAATTTGTGAATTTTTCTCTAAGTGTTCATCGGACGTCGGCAAAAGTTAGTGGAAGTTGGAGCCGTAGTTTCGGCAGAGAACAGCCGAAACGTCGAACCTTTTTAGTTGAAAGACCGCCTGAAATAGGCCATTGACGATCGGTGAAAGTTAGTTGATTGGATCAGTGATGAATAGTGGAAAGAAGAGCTGACAAAGTGGTGGAGAGGAAACTTCCATCGAAAGCCATCTGCGGAAGACCGCTGAAATGGAAGCACAATTTAGTGGATGGAGTACCCGTAGATTCGACCGAGATTAGTAGATTGATCGACAAAATTTAGAGGATGTGAGCACCGAAATGTCAGCAAAAAAGACAAGATGCTAGTTGGTGAAGCGATCAATAGTGGTAGTGGAAAGAAGGATAAAAAGAAAATCTTCTCGAAAAATTTTCTAAGTCATGAAATTATCGACGATCGCCAATGATTAGAGGATTGAATCGCCGATGATTAGCCGATGAGGTCACTGAAACGTCATCACCATCAGCAAAATTTAGTTCTTTGAGGAGCCAATGCATAGAAGGAAATTTTGCGAAATTTCTAAGTGATGGAATCGTCGACGAAATTTAGATGATGGAAGCACCGAAACAACGACTTCGTATGGATAGGAATTGTTGAAATGACGACGGGAATTAGATGAACGGATTGGCGAAAATTAGGTGATGGGTTCACCGAAACATCATCGCCATCGGTGAAAGTTAGATGATTGGAGCACCGATCGGTGGAAGTTAGTTGACAGAACCGCTGAACCTAGTCGGGACCATCGACAAAATTTAGAGGATGGAGCCATCGATGCGATGGCCGACGTCAGGAGAGATTAGTTGTTTTGGATGGACATCGAAAAAATTTAGTTGTTTGTGCATCCTTCATTGCAGCTATCTAGTGGAATATCCTTCTAACGGATAGAGGCCTCGATCGTTAATGCCATAGTGGTTAGTTGTTCCAACAGCTGATGAGTTATAGTTCGTGGAACCCACAGTGGTATTTCTACCTATCGTTGTGGCTGCCATGTGGACTAGCACTCTGACGTTTAGAAGTTAAACTTCCAATGCTCTGATCAACGCTACTGCGTCCTATATCATTTCATCGTCGATGCCACAGGGGTTGACTGTTTTGACCGCTGACAAGGCTAGGGCCACAGAATCCACACGGAGTTTACTTCCTGTCGTTGCATCCCCCTAAGGGACTACTTCCTCGATGTATAGTGCATCTGATTGCCGATATGCAACAAACCTTATCCTCATCGATAAATGGTCCGAAAGGCTCACATCGAAAAACTATAGTCGATGGAACCATCGATACGGTGGAAAATTATTGTTGATAGGGCCGCTGATGAGTGCCGGAGAAATTTTTTGCTTAGATCGCTGAAGTGTTGGAATTTTAGATGGGATGAGACCCGATCTGAAAAAGGAAATTTTGAGTTTTTCAAAGTGGATTTTTCAGTGATTTCAGCTGTTTTAGTGGAATTCTCAGAAGGATTTCAGGTCTGAAAAAGAGAAGAAATTCTAGAAGGATGAAGTTATCATTTCAGACAAAAATACAGTTGTGTGTTTTTCCTAAATTTGATGATAATCATCATTTTAGAAGTGGTGTTGTTTTCACACCTGAGGTCAAAATGAAGCATGGAGATAGGTGTTGGAAAGCTTATCCAGTAGGGAACACAGAGGAATCACCTAAGTTTGAATGCAGATCTACAAAGTACTAGTGATTGTTTGAAAAGGAAATGTGATGTTGTCAATATGGACAAATCCAGGAATTGCATGCCTAGAGGTAGCAATACCATGAAGTCAAACCAATTGTTGTGTGGAAGAGGAGTTTCATGCAAGAATGAGGGACTTGAAAAGGAAAATTTCCTTAAACCCTGTCTTGATAATTATAATTACATTTTATAAGTTTTGTACATAAAATGTATGAGGATATTCCTTACATGCATAGGATATTACATGTTGGTAAGAGTAGTGAGAATTATACATTTATAATGAACCACTAATGGTAAATATTGAATTGTTGTTGGCATTAGTGGAAGAACCAACGACAACATGGGAATGGATGAATATGTTGTTGATGCTGATGAATGTGACCAGAAACCCTATGGAGAAAGGGATGAGGCAACAAGTCTAGAATCAAAAGTTGGTGAGCAACTTCTGCAATCTCCTGCAAGAGACCAACCAAACTGGTAATGTCAAGGGTGAAAGTAGGACCCATGCAGGTAATGGTTTAATTATGACAATTGCATGGAGTGGTAAAAGCAAGAGGTTTCATACCATGTGGTTATTTAAAATTTATACTACATCCATATAGAAAGATATCATTCCTGTATACGTTGCTATGAGCTTAGTAGCCTAAAGAAAGTAAGTACTGATGGTCTTGATTATAGTAATGCATCCTATATGAAGTAGTCATGGTGAGTCCATGCATGGTATGTTTGACTGCATAGCATTCCTAAATCAATGCAAGATATCATTGACTAGATATGCATTAAAAGATTTCATAAATCTTGTGGTTATGCATTGAATAGATGCATATGAAAAGTATGAGTAAATGTTGTAGATATGCATACATAAGTATGGGTGCAAATGTTGTGATGCATTGCATGAATGCATCGAGATAGTGCATGTGTCATTATGAATAACTAATGGATGAAATGATGAATTGATGATAATTCTGGAACCATTTCAAGAGCTCTTATGGATGTAGGATAGTAAGTGCATGAAAAGGGTAGTTATGATCGATTAGCTACCGGAAATGCTCTATGGAAGGGAAAGGTGGTACAAATGATGCGTGAAGTAAGGAGTATCTAAACATTTCATTTAGATTGCATAAATGATGTGACCATACCTTGCAATTTTAGTATGATAATGAATCATGTCAAGTAAAATGAGTTTTGGTAATACTGATGTGATTAACAGTTGAAAGTACTTGAATTCTATAATTCTGAAAATGCTTCAATAATTGTTGCAGCAATGAAAAAAGTTATATGCATCAAGACTTACCAAGTGTTTGGCTGATTGAAGTTTAAATTTCAGGTAGATTGTTTGGGGCATGGCAAAGTGGGTAATACCATGACAAAGACCGAAATCTACCATGTAAAAGAGCCAAACATCGAAAAACTATAGTCGATGGAACAACCGATACGGTGGAAAATTATTGTTGATAGGGCCATTGATGAGTGTTGGAGAAATTTGTTGCTTAGATCTCCGAAGTGTTGGAATTTTAGATGGGATGAGACCCGATCTGAAAAAGGAAATTTTGAGTTTTTCAAAGTGGATTTTTCAGTGATTTCAGTTGTTTCAGTGGAATTCTCAGCAGGATTTCAGGGCTGAAAGGGAGAAGAAATTCTAGAAGGATGAAGTTATCATTTCAGACCAAAATACAGTTGTGTGTTTTTCCTAAATTTGATGATAATCATAATTTTAGAAGTGGTGTGGTTTTCACACCTGAGGTAAAAATGAAGCATGGGGATAGGTTTTGGAAAGCTTATCCAGCAGGGAACACGGAGGAATCACCTAAGTTTGAATGCAGAGCTGCAAAGTACTAGTGATTGTTTGAAAAGGAAATGTGATGTTGTCAATTTGGACAAATCCAGGAATTGCATGCCTAGAGGTAGCAAGACCATGAAGTCAAACCAGTTGTTGTGTGGAAGAGGAGTTTCATGCAAGGATGAGGGACTTGAAAAGGGAAATTTCCTTAAACCCTTTCTTGCTAATTATAATTAGATTTTATAAGTTTTGTACATAAAATGTATGAGGATATTCCTTACATGCATAGGATATTACATGTTGGTAAGAGTAGTGAGAATTATAAATCTATAATGAACCACTAATGGTAAATATTGAATTGGTGTTGGCATTAGTGGAAAAACCAATGACAACATGGGCATGGCTGAATATGTTGTTGATGCTAATGAATGTGACCAGCAACCCTATGGAGAAAGGGATGAGGCAACAATTCTAGGATCAAAAGTTGGTGAGCAACTTCTGCAATCTCCTACAAGAGACCAACCAAACTGGTAATGTCAAGGGTGAAAGTAGGATCCATGCAGGCAATGTTTTAATTATGACAATTGCATGGAGTGGTAAAAGCAAGAGGTTTCATATCATGTGGTTATTTAAAATTTATACTACATCCATATAGAAAGATATGATGCCTGTATACGTTGCTATGAGCTTAGTAGCCCAAAGAAAGTAAGTACTGATGGTCTTGATTATAGTAATGGATCCTATATGAAGTAGTCATGGTGAGGCCATGCATGGTACGTTTGACTGCATAGCATTCCTAAATCAATGCAAGATAGCATTGACTGGATATGCATTAAAAGATTTCATAAATCTTGTGGTTATGCATTGAATAGATGCATATGAAAAGTATGAGTAAATGTTGTAGATATGCATACATAAGTATGGGTGCAAATGTTGTGATGCATTGCATGAATGCATCAAGATAGTGCATGTGTCATTATGAATAACTAATGGCTGAAATGATGAATTGATGATAATTCTGGAACCATTTCAAGAGCTGTTATGGATGCAGGATAGTAAGTGCATGAAAAGGGTAGTTATGATTGATTAGCTGCTGGAAATGCTCTATGGAAGGGCAAGGTGGTACAAATGATGCACTTGTGAAGTAAGGAGTATCTAAATATTTCATTTAGATTGCATAAATGATGTGACCATACCTTGCAATTTTAGTATGATAATGAATCGCGTGAAGTAAAATGAGTTTTGGTAATACTGATGTGATTAACAGCTGAAAGTACTTGAATTCTATAATTCTGAAAATGCTTCAATGATTGTTGCAGCAATGAAAAAAGTTATATGCATCAAGACTTACCAAGTGTTTGGCTGATTGAAGTTCAAATTTCAGGTAGATTGTTTGGGGCGTGGAAAAGTGGGTAATACCATGACAAAGACTGAAATCTACAATGTGAAAGAGCCAAACCTCATGAGACTCTCATGATTGTGAAAATAGTCTGTATGCAGAATGAGTTGTCAATTTGAATTTGTAAATTTTAGATTTGAGAAATTGCTGACAACTACTAATCACTATTGGCTTGCATAGAATTGTGAAAGGAGGACGTGTTGTAAGTGGATGTTCAAATAGTAAGCATAAAATCATAATGGGCATAGTGGTGTTGCTTACAAGAGACCCACAAATGAGGATCACCTCATTGCCAAGCAAATCAATTTCTGGAGTAGATAGAGTTGCAAATTCCTATTGAATTTAATTACTAATGTCATTGCTTGGTTATGGAACAATCAATTTGGATTGTATTATCATATAATGATTGACTATTTGGCTACTTGATGAATGTGCTAGGGGTACACATTGTAGTAAGACCATGTGTGATGGCCAGAAGGAGCCAAAATTTATGGGGAGGTTCTCCCCTATCTTGGAAATGGGTTTCGGTTGAAACTCCATTGGACATTTTGGAAATTTCTCATCTGCACTACATGTTTGGTAAGCAACATGAGTGAGATGGTATAGATTATGTCGGTAAGACATGTGTGGATATGAAATGTAAAAAGGAGTTGGGATGGCAAACCAAGAGACTGTCAAATTAGAGAAGGGAGCCCCCATTCCTCCTTAATGAAAGAATACTGCATCGGCAAATGGATAAGTGTTCTGTGACCCTAGCTAAGAATATGCATGTCAAAATTGTTAAATTCCATATGTAGAGCATGTTTTGATTTTATTTCCATTTGTTTGAGTATGAATAGGGCCTACATGGCACACATCGAAAAAGGGTGCACACTTTCCCGACGTCAGATCATGAAAGGGTTTTCAATATTGATTACACCCTAGGGGTTGGACGCACTCCTGGTGTCTTAGTACTTGATAGTGAATGATGTGAAATATGATTATAGTTTTAGAGCAATAACGATGATGAGTTTTCTTATATTGCTTGTGTTGTCAGGCTAAACAGATGCAGTCTGGTGTTGCACACTAAATGGACAATGGCTTGGGCTCATCCTCCCTTCTACTGAAGAGCACAAAGAAGGAGACATTCCCGGGGGACTAAAGAGCAGAGAAGGCAGTGGTTTCTTGTGTTGTATGGGGTAGTGGAATTAGAGCTCACTGCTGGAAATGAAACCTGGAAATGGTAATGGTAAAGTTCCAAGCCCAGTCAACGTGAAGGTGTACTGGCTGGATGGTCTGATAAACACAACTATAGGTTGGCTTGACTGTGCAATTATTTGATGTTGTGGAAATTGTGGAAATGTTATAGTGTTGGCTTGACTACCTGTAGTCCGATAAACCCAACTGTTAGCTGGCTTGGCTGAGTAGCCTGATAAACCCAGTAGTGTATTGGCTTGATTACCTACAGCCTAATAAACCGAATTGTGTATTGGCTTGGCTGGATGGTCTGATAAACCCAACTGTAGGTTGGCTTGACTATGCTTGATATATATAAAAGGATGTTGTGAAGCAGCCTATGTGATGACCTAACATCCAAGTCCATAGGAAATTCCAAGGCTTGCAAAGCAAAGCAAGACCCTGTGGACCAAAGAGGAAACGCACAATACAGATAAGTATTGGATTATTTTGCAATTTCTTGCTTACGAATATACATGTGTATATGATTTGGTTATGATATTATAAGCTCTTGTTTAAGAGATAAAAACGATTGAGAATAAAAAAAACATGTGAATCTATTCAATGTTTGAATATAGGTTTCGCTAGGAGCGAGGACTATGAGAGCATCCTAGGGGTGCATGTGGACATGTGACTATCCTGGAGAGCTCAGAATGAGCAGCAATGAAAAAGGTTCTAGTGAGACTATGGAGGTCATAGCAGCCAAGACAAACCATGTGGGGAGGCTCCATGGTTGATAGGTCTGAAATAGATGGGAGACACTAAGTGTCATGACCAAGAGGGATTGGTCTAGCATTCACGGTGAAGTGAAAGAGGCTGAGAGCATGAAAACCACAGTGGTGGTGTGGGTTCCAGGATGGAACAAGACAAAGAGTGGAAAAACTCTTGCTGCTCTCTCTTTCCTTTTTGATTATATATATATATACTTATGCATTGTGAAAACAAAAGGCTGTTGAATGTATGTATGACTGAAAATAGAATGTGTGTATTTGCTTAAAGTAAATTATGAATGATGGAATAGTTAATTCCCTACCCAAGAATGGAAATGAATGAGCTCATGTGCCTGTTGGGAAGGCATGAAGAGTATGAAAGTCTCCTTGAAAATACTTGGACTGTCATTCCAACTGGGCAACTAATTGACTGATTTTAATGCCTATATTATGCTTGGTCTAATAGAATTTCAATGATGCATTTCACAAGTGAGAAAAGTGAAATCCAGTAGTCCACATTGATTATGGCAGCAGAACAGAAGCTGTTGGATTTCGTTGGAATTCTGCTTCAAACAATTTCCAAGACCCAAGATAATCTTGGAGAGATGCTCAAGATACAGAAAAGGCAGAATGAGATGAACCGCCAGATTTTGCAAGACTCTATTTGTTTGTAAAAGGAGGTAAAAAGCCTTTTGGGAGCAATCTGAAAAGGAAGGGAAAGTACATCAATGATGGGACATTCGTCCAAGCGATCTGTTAAGAAATGTTCCAGGCATGAAGGATCAAAGGAAATTGACCAATTAAAGATGAAGCAGCTAGCAAAATGCTCTAAATGCGGAGGACATCATTACTGCCGATATTTCCCAACAAGGGAACATAAAGAGGGTAGCACCCACAAAGTTCCTAGACTTGGGGATGAGCCGAAAGCTGAGAACCAGCAAGAGAATCTTGTGGAGGCTGAGGGGCTTGGTCCTGAAAGTTCAAGTAAATAATTGAATGTGGAACAGATCTACAAAATTTTGAAATTTTGGATGTGCAAATTGTATATGTGTTCCTATGTATTGGAACACTGAGGACGGTGTTATTCCAAGGGGGAGGGGATTGTAATATCCCCAGTTTTGACCCTGGTTGCATTAAAAGATACATGATGTGTATATTGTAATTAATCATGGTGTGGAGATAAAGGCAAAAGCCCCACCATCGATTTGGTTGTGTTATGTTTTGGCAATTGGGATCGTCGTTGATGGTATATCATGCTATCTGACACATAATAGTTTTGGCATCATGTAAATATGCACATTAATTAAAATGAAACTACAGCCAGCTATGACGACGCAACGTTAATGAAAAGGGCATGATTTCCTAAGGTTAACAGGGGGATTGTCTAACCCATAGGAGCCATTGGCAGATTTCCATGTGTTGACCACTCATTTGAAACTCCTGTTGTTAGTTGGGAGTAGTTATGGATGGGAAGTGGTGGGTTGCAGGACTGCTAGTCTTTTCCCCACGTACACTCCAATAGTGGGCTCTCTCTTCTCACACGAAGGGCACGGGGATGGTCTCCATTCTCTCCACTATTCCACTCATGGTTTTGTCTTATTCATCTCACACAGACAGTCAGAGGGTCTCTTCTTGAATTTTGGCTGATTGTAGTCTATGCAAGTTTTCCCCTTTCACGGAATTAGTATTGTTTTACCTCACGCGCAAGTCGGGGGTGTGTTCTCTTGCGGTGAACTTGAAGAGCGGCCTAAGAGGCATGATTTTGGTTGTGTAAGTTTTTCCCTGCCGATTTGTGGTTTGCGTATGTGTTTTCCCCTGTCAATGCTGGGAGTTTGGCTTCTCTCCCATTTGTGGACTGTGTAATGCTTCCGTGGTTTCATTATGATATTGGCACTGTTGTTCTTCCCCTAGTTTTGGGTTACTGTGTGTGCAAGTATCTTTTGGGTTTCTTCTAAGTTTTTTTGGCCACGCTAGGGCCAAGAGCAACTCTGAATCACCTTGTTTGGCTTGAGCTGCATTTACCATCTTTGGGTTGTCACCCTGTTTCCTTTGGTTTTCTTCATAGAGCTGTGAACTGATTGTTTTACTATGGGTATGTAGTGGTTGGTCTTTGGACTGTGTGGAGTGGGATTGAAGGCTGGGTATACTTGAGAAACTTGGTTTGGGAGCCACAAGAAGAGAGTTAGATGGTTGGATTTCTTCTCCACAACCTCGGAAGAGCATTGGCAAGGGAATTCAGGGCTTGAGGGACTATGAAGTAGATAAGGGACCTGATTCCTAGTGTTGGGTGTGTGTTGGTGTCTTAGAAGTCAGGCTAGCTCCGGTGTAGGTGTCCTTCGCTCTTCCATGAGCACACCAGTTTAGCATTCAACCTTTCCTAGCTCCTTGACGGCTTGATAAACCCAACTGTGTTGACTTGGTTGTATTGTGTATCCTTCGCTATGTGTAAGCCTGTGTAGTCCCTTATTCCTTGGGGAATCATTCCCAGCTTGGGGGTGGCATTGTTGTTAAGAGATTGATGAGCACGTTGGCCTATTGTTGGGTGGAACGTTGCAGCAATGTACTTGGTTGCGGGACGAGTTCTTACAAGATAAGTATTCTTAACCATTTCGTCTCTACAGTTATATTTATTGTTAATGAATAAAGATGAACATGTTAATGCTCAAATGTATGTTTGCTTCCGTTGTATGTTGAGTAATTATGCATCCTTGCATGTTTTCTATTTTAAGCATTTTATTTCAGCATTATATGCATGCTCTTATTCATGGGGCTAGTTTCCCAGAGGTTTTTGATGGTTCGGTAGTGTCCTCTTCACCGGTCAAAGGGTCGAGAATGTGACAGGATGGAGAGGAGGGCTTGTGAATATGCCAATACATAGGGGGTTATATTCCCCTGGTGGCATGCAAAGCGAGGTAACTCCAAGAAATTTCCTAAAAAATGATAGGGATAGCATTAGAAGTCAGCCCCATAGGTGGAAAAATGGTGAAAATCTAAACCTAGGGGTATCAATGGTGTGAAAAATGGATGCCAGATTACTCTATGGTGCACGAAAGGAGGAGTTGACTAAATGAAGGCATATAAACAAAGCGGGACCACATGAGCCTTAGATGAGGCAATTATGTGTGATGATGATCAGGGAGGGATGTGTCTTGGTGGGTTTTTTCTTCACCTAGGATTTTTTTTCAGAGTGATGATAACTTCCTATCATTATATAGGACTATCCATACATAGGAACGGACTACCGGTGAGATTCAGAGATGCATCAACCTCTAGGATGGGTCTAGGGACCTGATGGTACATATACATGATGCTTTATGGTTTCAGTCATATATAGTTAACTAGCATAGTGGTATCTATCTCATACATGTGGTATATACTGATGGCATACTATGTGCACATGTAGACATGGGACCGCACCCTATAGTGGGGTAGTAATAACATAGGGGCATGGTGGATAGATTAGATTCACCCACTCAAGGTCAGAGGAGGTGGTGGAGTGCTATGTTGGAATCACTGTAGTTGTACATGGAGTAGATATTAGAGGGGACACCAAAAATGGGTGGCAGTACCTAAGTAATGATCTGATCATTGCGTGCTACAGAGATCCTCCAGAGTGGATCTATTTGATGAGGAGGATTGTGGTGTTTGCTGAGTATGTCAGAGCGACATAATAAGAGACATGATGATCAAGGAGGAGGACACTGATTCAAATGAGGATGACTCAGACTAACAACTTGTTATGCTTCCCCCAATGCATTTGGGCATGGGGAATTTCGTATGATATGTATTATCAGACAACAAATCCTCTGGAGCTTCTCTTTTTTAACTAAATATGGTGATATGATGTGAATGCACGTGGATGCATATTTTTGTTTTTTTATGGGTTTTTATGAGTCTCTTGTTGTGATCATGACTATGCATATATGATGTATATGCCATATGTATGCATGACTATATGATGATGCATGATGCATTTTATTTCCTAAATGTGATGATTGGTGTGCCACTCTAGAACATCATTATCCATTTCATTTGCTACACTATTGAGTCTTCTAGGAAAATGCATGAATGCAATTGATTTGAAATGTCTAAGCAGGTGTCTAGTGCACATGAAATTTCTAAAGAGGTAGGGATCATGAACCCGATAGTAGTTATTCAACTGGGTGACAAGCAATTGGGATTATAGGAATACATCAAGATGATGAATACCCAAGTGAAGGGTGTCTTTCAAGAGACCAGCAACATCGGCGTACTCATCCTGGTTATTGGTAGCAATAGTAACACATATTTCATTGACATGGATCGAATCATGTGACAGGGAATAAATGACCCACGTAGCCGAGGCAAGATTAGGAGACCATCTACTTACACCATCAGTGAAGCAAACATAGGATGGAAAGGTAGGATTAATATGGAACAACCAAGAAAAGAAACAAACTGTGACACTTGTAGTAAAAATGATGCAAAATAAGAAGGAAAAATTATGATACAAGGGTATGTAGGTTGGTCGACTTAGGCATAGAATCTCTTGAGGTAAAGCCCATTGTGGGGATTCTTCAAGAGGCGGTCATCGTAGTTAGAAAGGAGGCATGCCCCCTTGTTAAGAAAAAATGGATGATGTAAGGTCCATACCACATGGATTCGAGCTTCCCTTTTCTATTATTATTATGGGCTTGGTTATAGAAAAAGATGAGGTCCCCCTTGCTAAAGGTGCATGGGTGGACATGGAAGTCATAACGGTACTTCGATTAGGTCTTACCTTCTTTGATAATTTGGAGATTAGTGTGACGGTCCTCATCCATTTCTTTAAGCATAAGTAGGAATTTTTCCAAAGGTGAAGTATTAGGTAGAATGTCGATGGCAAGGTGGAGTGATGGAATCTGGCATTCAATGGGAAGGACCGACTCCACATTTTGGACTAAATGAAATGGTTTAAAATCATTGTCAATTTTAGTTGATGTTTGGTAGTCCCATAGGGAGGAAAAGAGCAAGCGGTGGTAGTTGGTCTTATGTTTGTCCACCATTCATTGGAGCATTGTTATAAGGCTCTTGTTGACAACCTCAACTTGGCCATTTCCCCAAGGGCAATAAGAAGAGGAATAATGGTGTTCAAATTTCAACATAGTAGATAGCTCTATCCAAACAACATCCTCGAAGTGAGAACTAGGGTCTGAGACTAGCTAGAGGGGGCCACCGAAATGAGCTATAACATGATTAAAAAATAAGAGAGTTGCAGTATCAGCCTTACAGTTGAAGGTAAGCATGGCTTTGACCCACTTGGTGAAGTAATCAATGACCACAATGATGTATTTATTGTCACTGACCAAAGAAGGGTTACAATTCATGAATTTAGTCACCCATTTGCAGAAGGGACCGACTATGATGATGGGATGTCGAAATGCAAGAGGTGTTTCTTACCTTTGGGGGAAAGAGATGGAAATTGCAGCAGTGTTTAACTGAATGAACGCAATCGCCAAAGATGGTGGGACAAAAATAATTGGTGCAAAGAATATTTTGGGTGATATCCAAACCAGAGAGGTGGACACCACAAGATCCACTATGATAGTCATTCAGGACTTGTTCAACTTCGTTATGAGCGAGGAAACAACTTATTATTGAGTCTACACCGCGGCGATACAAGAAATCATCGATAAGGATATATTAAGTAGCTTGGTTTCATATTCAACAATGATCTTTGTGTATTAAATGGGGCATGAATTTATGTGTGCGCAAGTAAAGGAGGATTCCCACATACCATGGGTCCTCCATAAAGATGATGGATAATAATTCATTAGGGAGATTGATTGTGATAGGAGGTGAGGTATATGAAAATGGGAATTTTGTCATCAAGGAAGATAACACAAAAGATTTGGTTCTTTTGGGTGTGATGGATTCCAAGTCGTACTCTTGTAGAACGAAAATCCACTTGGTGGCATGAACTTACACAAGTAGGTGGCTTAAGAGATCATGCATGGGGTTGGAATCGACCATGACTCGAGTTCAGATCATCAAAATGTAATGGCATAACTTATGCACCAAAAATACAATGACAAGGGAAATTTTCTCTTCATGGGAGTAACGTAAAGGTGGTCCATAAATTTTCTTACTCACATAATATATCACATGCTCTTGACAAGCATCATCTTCTTGTACTAAAACTCTAGTGATGGTATTTTCAGATGTTGACACATAGAGGATAAACTCCTTGGTGAAGTCAGGAGGAGAAAACAATGGAGAGGAAGTCAAAGCTTGTTTCAATGCATCAAAAGTGTCTTTCACTTGCTCATCCCATACAAAAGGAATGTTGGTACATTGCAAGAATAAGAATCCATGGAATTTCATTGCATAGTCCGAAATAAACCGACGAAGGAAATTAGCCTTGCCTTGAAGGCTCTGCAATTCGTGCAGAGTACGTGGAAGGGGATTATTCATTATGGCTTGAAACTTTAAAAGGATCCATTGTAATACCTTTCTGAGATAGGATGAATCCTAATAAGAGAACAGTTGGGACACATAGAAGACACTTGAAGGGGTTCAAGTAGATGTTATATTTAGGACATCACAGGAGGACTTGTTGCAAGTCGTCCAAATGTTGAGAACAATTCTGAGATCGAGCCCTAATATCATCTAAATAGACTAGGATAATGTGAATAAGGTCATGGAATAAAAAGGTCATGGGTTTTTGAAAAGTGGCTACGGTATTTGTGATTCCAAAAAGCATGAAATGATACACAAAAGTTCCCCAAGGGGTATTAAAAGTGATTTTGCATGGATCTTCTTTGCGGATCCGGATTTGGTTATAAGCAGAAAAACTGGCCATGAAGGAAAAGAATCCATGACTAGCACATGCATCTATTATTTGATCAATAAATAGAGTGAGGAATTTGTCTTTGGGGAAATACAAATTCAAGTCATGGAAGTCAGTAAAGATGTGGATAGTACCTTGTTTTTTATTGATAGGAACAAGATTGGAAACCCAAGTGGTGTACCCGATGGGGTATATGAAGCCTGCTTTGCATAGTTCTTTTATCTCAACTTTGACAGTAGGGTCATTTAACGAGTCAATGGGTCATTTCTTTTGGTGAACTAGGGAAACATCGGGCCATGTGTCGATACGATGTTCAACGATAGATGGATCAATCCCATGCGTCTTGGTATAGGACGAAGCAAAAATATCATGAGGTTCCTACAAAAGTGTTTTGTAGGAAGTGAACTCCTCAAGGGAGCATGAATAACTGAGCGTAATATCCTTAACTATCCCAAGGTTTGTTGAGATATCAACTTTAATGGTTGGTGAAATATTAGCCATGTTACCTTCTTCAAAGGCGATAGGTTCCACGATTGGGTTTTTAAACTAATCGACACTTCCATGGATGAAGTCTTTCACTTCAATAGAGAATTGGTTTGACGATGAGAAACGTTCATCGAGGATGAAGAAGGAGCCATGGTATAGATCATCCCAAAGATATTCAGGAGCTGAAAGAGATTCAAGGATTTTTTCATCACTGTGAAAGTAACACGTAGATGGATCAGATGGATATTCCATGGACAAGGAGGGGAAGGGCTAATAGAGGTAGAGATCATATAAATGGTGTTATTGGTGTCCAAGGAAGAGGTTGGGGGGTGGATCTTGTTAAGTCCAGTGATTTTAGAATCATAGTAGTGCTTTTGAAGGTCACTAAGGAGCAACCAATACTCAAGCAAGTTTCGGAAATGGTGGGAATTGTTAGCACTCAGAATCACACCAAAGGTTGAAGGAAGCTGGACCCCGAGGTAACAACAGAACTACTTTAGGAAAGGGAGTTGGATTCTTCGATTCCACAGAGGGATCTCTCACAAATACATAACAAGGCCGGATATAGTATCATGGAAAGGATTTCAAATATCGGTGGTTGAAATGAGGTAAATATGTATTGGGCTATGGAGTCACAAATAACAATAAATACAGAGAATCTTGCATAAGAATCATTTGGAATAGAAAGGTAGTACTTCAATCACGGTCGATATGTTTTTGGTCTGGCGGAAAATGAAGAATGATGATAGTCCATCAATGTAGAGCACCGCAGGGATGAATTCTACACCGAATTTGGAAGAAATATTTGGTGAATGTCTAAAACAATGTCCAGAGCATAAGAACATGAATTTCGTGTTGTATTTTTAACATTAAGCTAGCATAACATTAGGATATTTAACTGAGAGAACAACAAGCACAACAATCAAACACAAGAGACAATTAACCCATTTTTTTTCCTCGGGGAAACCATAAATGGAGAAAACCCTACAACTTCCTCAGAGATAGAATGAGCACCAAAGTAAAACCCAAAAATAGTAAGTTGATCTCCTGACAGCAGTAACCTCTTTCTACCTTTCCCTAGTGTCTTTCTCTTCCTCAGCTATATGCTACAACTGAGTGTGAGTGAGTGTGTGATAAATAGAGAGGCTAGCTCTCTATTTATACTAATTCCAGACTTGACTAAACCCAAATAGGGCTGAATTCACTAGGTGAGTCTAATAACCCTAGTGCCCCGAAATTATGGGGACTTTAACCCTTGATCAATAGGAGGTTTACCCACAATGACTTGACATGACTTTTTTACATTATAGAACCTCCTGATAGGAACATCAGGGCATGACATGACTCAAGTACATCCCAGAATAAACATCGGGTTACAACATATAAGAAATACAAGTGAATACATTCTGAAGTTACAATTACATCAACACTCCCTCTTAACTAGGAAGGTATTCTCTCAACACAATTTTCATCATTGGTCTTCTTCTCTGGATCATCTCGTCATCTGCATATTCAAGTCATCTTCACCTTCAAGTCATATTCATCTTCAAGTCATCTTTGTCTTCAAGTCATCTTCATCTTCAAGTCATCTTCATCTTCGGATCTAGATCATCACTGGATCTGGATGATCATCACTAGATCTAGATCATCATCACTGGGCGTCATCACTGGATCTAGATCATCACTGCTGGATCATCATCACTGGATCATCACAGGTGCTATCTCATGATTCTTCTTGTCACAGGAAGTTTTACAGAGCCATCCCTTTTTCATGCTGGTTGTAGGTCTAGCCTCCATGTAGGTCTTCTTCAGTGCTTACATATGATACCAACTCAGAATGGCCTGCCCAACACTTACATCTAACCATGAGAGGAACAAATCCAACACCATGTCAGAAAGGCACGCCCAACACTCACATTTGATCATGTAGGAACCAATCCTATAATCACATAAAAAAGGACCAGCACTCACATTTAGCCATGTGGTAACACATCCTAAAACCATGCTAAAAAGACTCTGCACTTCCAACCATGAGGGAACATATCCTGCAACCATGCTGGAAGACCTCTGCAATTACATCCACCCATGTAGGAACACATCATGCAACCATGATGGAAGGGCTCTGCACTTACATCCACCCATGTGGGAACACATCTCGCAACCATGATGGAAGGGATCTGCACTTACATCCACCCATGCAGGAACACATCCTGCAACCATGATGGAAGGGCTCTACACTTACATCCACCCATGCGGGACCACAACTTGCAACCATGATGGAAGGGATCTGCACTTACATCCACCCATGCGGGAACACATCATGCAACCATGATGGAAGGGCTCTAATATTACATCAACCGATGTGGGAACACATCCTGCAACCATGATGGAAAGGCTCTCAACCCCAGGTTGAGGTTCCTAGTAACTAAACATGTGCCTCCATTCTCCAAGAAAATGGCAACATCCCTTATATATGATCAAGTGGGAACACATCCCTCCATCACATCAGAATGGCCATGCGCTCATATCTGATCATGTAGGAACACATCCTACAATCATATCAGAATGGCCCTCAGTCCTAGACCAAGTATTCCTAGTAACTAACCAGGAACCTCCATTCCAAGAATGGCAATAGCCCTTATATCTGATCATGTAGGAACCAATCCTATAGTCATATCAGAATATCTTAGCACTCATATCTAACATGGAAGGAACCAATCCTCTCGCCATGACAGAATGGCTCAGCCCTTACATCTGACCATGGAAGGAATCAATCCTCTCACCATGTCAAAATGGCTCATGGACTCATCACTTCCCCTTGGAAGGAACCTCGATCTAGAGAACACGAAGCTTCTCCCTGAAGTACTCAAACTTCACTCTGGTTAATGGCTTCATCAACACATTAGCTATCTATTCGTCCATCGCAACATACTAGAGCTTCACTGCTCCCCTCTACACCATATCCTTGATATAGTGATATTTGATCTCAATATGCTTCAACTTGTCATGGAAGACCAGGTTCTCCGACAACTTCACAAAACTCTGGTTGTCACAATATATACAAGTAGCATCTAAATTGAGATCAAATAAATCAAACAGTAGCTTCCTCAGCCATACTACCTCACAACTAGCTGAACAAGCTGCGACATACTCTGCTTCAACTATACTTAGTGCCACACAGGATTGCTTCTTGCTAAACCAAGAGATCACACCTAATCCCATACTAAATCAACACCCTGAAGTGCTCTTCCTATCGATGGCACTTTCTGCCCAATCTGAATCAACATAACCTTCCATGTTAATCTTCTGATTCGCATCATACTTGATCCCATAATCAATTGTACCCCTCAGGTACCTCAAAATATGCTTTGTAGCAATCAAGTGAACATGTCTCAGATCTGTCAAGAACTGGCTCAAGGTGTTCATAGCATAGCAAATATCTAGTCTCATGTTAGTCAGGTACATCAAGGACCCAATCATTTGATGATACATCATAGAATCAACTGTCTCTGATGAAGAATCACTCAATAGATTCAGGTTTGATGCCATAGGTGTGGCCATAGCCTTGCAGTCCATCATCCCAAACCTCTTCAGGATCTCTACTGTATATTTCCCTTGTCCTAGGGAAATTCCATCTACATTCTGCCACACCTCCGTTCCTAGAAAATAGTGCAGCAATCCCAAGTCCTTCATTTTGAACTCGACAGCAAGATTCCTCGTCGTATCAGCAATCAACCCATCCATACCTATTACAAATAGATCATCTACATATAGTAGGAGAATCACTGGGTTTCCATATTCAACCTTGTAGTAAAGGTTGGAATCCACTTTACTCTTAGTAAAGCCCAAATAGGATAGAAAGCTATCAATTTTTCTGTACCAAGTCTTAGGTGCATGTTTTTAATCGTACAAGGCTTTCTTCAATCTGCACACATGCGACTCCCTGTCATGTGTCTCAAAACCAGGTGGCTGTTCTACATACACTTCCTCTTCCACTACACCATTCAAGAAAGCAGTATTGACATCCATTTGGTGTATCTTCCATTTCATCACTACAGCCAGAGCAAGTACTAATATGATGGAAGTGTATCTGGCTACAGGCATAAAGGTTTCTTCATAGTCTATTCCTTCTTTTTGTGAGAAACCACGAGCCACGAATATTGCCTTATATTTCTCTATGCTACCATCTGTAGCATGTTTGATCTTGTAGATCCATTTGGAAGTTACAACTAACTTCCCTTCTGGTCTTGGGACAACATCCCAAACATCATTCTTCATGGTTGATTGATACTCTTTGATCATAGCATCTTTCCATTATTTTCATTCTACCACTTCCTCATAATTGGAAGGTTCTTTATCGATGAAATCACATAGTAGTGCTACATACCTGAAGCAAGAACTAGTCCTCTTTCTTTCTCTGTGATTCTCTTCTGGAGCCCCATATCTTTCTGCACTTTGGATATCTTCTTGTACCCAAGCAGGTTTCCTCTTATGAGGATTATTTTCTTGAGTTGGATCTACAGGTTCTTGAGGTTCTTCAAATTCTTGATCTTCTTCTTGAACTTCTTCATTCATGGTTGTATCATGAATTTTGGGTGCTCCTTCTTCTTCAGGTTCTTCAGTAGGTTTCTTTCTGGATTTGTTGTAAACTATGTCTTCATCAAATGTTACATCCCTGCTGATGTCGATCTTCTTGAATCCTAGGAAGTATATTCTGTAAGCCTTCAAGCTTTCAGAGTATCCCACAAATATACCCTTCTTTCCTGAAGGATCTAACTTTGTCCTTTTCTCTTTTGGAATATGTATGTACACTAGACAACCAAATATTCTGAGATGGCTGACTTCAAGTTTCTTATCGGAGAAGACTTCTTCAGGAGTCTTGTTCTTGAGTACTTTGTGTGGAGTATGGTTCTGTACATACACCGCTATTCTAGCAATTTCTGCCCATAGGAGCATAGGAAGATCTTGATCATGAGGCATTTCTCTTGTAGCTTCCATGATGGTTCTATTCTTCCTTTCTGCAATCCCATTCTATTGTGGGTTATATGGGGTGGACAACTCCCTCTTAATCCTTGAGTCTTTTCATAACTCTTTGAATTCATTTGATGTGAATTCTCCGCCATTATCTAATCGAAAGGTCTTGATCTTCTTTTCTGTGTGATTCTCAATCAAGGATTTGAATTCTTTGAACTTGTTGAAAACTTCATCTTTGTTCTTCATGAAGTAAATCCATGTCTTCCTGGAAAATTCATCAATAAAAGAAACGTAATACACATACCTGCTTAGTGAGCTTGATGACATTGGTCTGCATACATTGGAGTGAATGATTTCCATAATTCCTTTTTCTTTGCTCTCGCTACTTGGAAATGTCTTCTTTGTGTTCTTTCCTTTTGCACATCCTTTGCAGAACCCATCATGTTTTGCTTGAATTTCTGGAAGACCTTCAATAGATTTACTTGCAATTGGTAGTGCTCTGTAATGCACATGTGCAAGCCTTCTATGCCAAAGTTCATTTGGCTCTACTGTGTCATGGACCAAGGCTTGTTCTGGATGGCCCTTCAATTTGTACAATCCTCCTTCTTATTCTCCAATCACTACTGCATCATCAATAGTCTTTCCTTTTGGCCACATGATGAATTGACCATGTATAAATGAAACCCTCATTCCTTTTGCATCTAATGCAGATATGGAGAGAAGGTTATTCTTTAGTCCTGGTACAAACAATACCTCCTTCATTGTCATAGACTTTCCAGAGTCTAGCTTGTAGGAGTATTCCCCACTGCCTTTTATTGGATACTGGTAGTCATTTCCTAGCTTCACCTTGTGAGGTGATTCATGTTCTGAAAGTTTCACAAAGGATTCCTTGAATCCTGTCATATGCTTGGAATCCCCACTGTCTATAAGCCAATCATTGCTTCCATGAGTAATTTTTCCCATAAGAGCAGAAATAAAAACATATTCTTCATCACTGGAAGATTCTTCACTTTCATATCTAGTTCTCTTCTTGGAAGGTTCATCATCCTCTGTAACGTGAGCATGATGTATTCTCTTGTTTCCCTTCTTCTTATGAGAGTTAACCTTGTTTATAGGACAGTCTTTTGCAAAGTGTCCTCTTTCATCACATGTATAGCATCTTAGTTTAGATAGGTCCTTTCTAATGTTATCTTTATGGTGAAAGTTTTTATCTCTGGAGTGATGAGAACTTCTTCTGGTTTTCTTGGAGTGTATTGTGAGAGCTTGAAAAATTCCTCTTCTATGAAAATCCCTAATTTTCGACAGTAGTGTTGGGTCCAAAACTGAAAAACCTCATAATTGGATTATGCTTCGACAGAAAGATGCACCCTAGGGAGGAGATTTATTCCAACCTTCTTTTGCTGAAAATCTGTGGAGAGAGATCCACAATGCAGGAGCCCTAGTTCCCGCAGCTGCATAGTTTCTTCATCTCAGGTTAGCTCTGATACCATGTTATATTTTTAACATTAAGTTAGCATAACATTAGGATCTTTAACTGAGAGAACAACAAGCAAAGCAATAAAACATAAGAGACAATGAACACGGTGTTATTCCTCGAGGAAACCATAAATGGAGAAAACCCCACAACTTCCTCAAAGATAGAATCAACACCAAAGTAAAACCCCAAAACAATAACATGATATCCTGACAGCAGTAACCTCTTTCTTCCTTGCCCCAGTGTCTTTCTCTTCCTCAGCTATGTGCTACAACTGAGTGCGAGTGAGTGTGTGATAAATAGAGAGGCTAGCTCTCTATTTATAGTAATTCTTGACTTGACTAAACCCAACTAGAGATGACTTCACTAGGTGAGTCTAATAACCCTAGTGCCTTGGAACTGTGGGGAATTTAACCCTTGATCAATAAGAGGGTTACCCACAATGACTTGACATGACTTATTTACATTATAGAACCTCCTAATAGGAACATCGGGGCATGACATGACTCAAGTGCATCCCGGAATAAACATCGGGTTACAATATATAAGAAATACAAGTGAATACATTCCGAAGTTACAATTACATCAACATTCCGAACCATTATACACTAGTGAAAGACATGAAGAAAACATAATGTAAAGAAATAACAGGAAGTACATGCATGTAAACAAAATAAAATTGTAGACTATAATTGAGAAATACACAGGAATTATTGCTTTCAAATAACCAGCATTCAACTTTGTAACTTGTATTAAATAAAACTTTCATAAACACAACAGTTTTAGAGGTCCCAACCAACCCCTTAGACCTCTTTGGGGAGCATATTTATAGTGTCTGGGCCCCCGAGACCAACCTCAAAATGGGGCAAAAATTAGTTACAAAATTAGCAACAAACTTATAACAAACTGCGTCATGGCATTTTATCCATGGATAACATAAAACAAAAAGTGATGGAGGTAGCACACCTGCTGAACCCAAAGAGGCGCTACGTATTCAAAATACAAGCTCGCTTGATCACTCTACTCCTGTATCTTCGGTTAGAGTCACAGTTCATGTGCATCATCATTGGTGCAACTTGTATTTAGACTTGCCATAATTATCAATCACCCTCCACTGGTTGATTTTTTTCATTTCTAACTTTATCATTTCTTATTCCAACACGTTGAGTTCTAGGTACTCTGTATAGGAAGGCGTTGGCAATTTCATGCACATAACTCTGAAATCAAATAGTAATTCATATTCACTACATAATTTCTCGACTACAATTTTACTTGAAAGCAACTGTTGGATCATATTTTCAAATTTCCTGTAGTATTTTCTACAGCCGATCAATCTGTCCTGATATTCTTTCTGGGATAGCATTTCTCCTTTTTCTTCCCAAAATAAGGGAAGCCCTCTTTTGGCCAGAGAATTAAAAAGTGAAACAAAGTCATTAACCTGCTTTTGCATGAAGTTCCACTTCACTTCGACCATCTTTAAATGATGGTGTTTGTGTACCACTCTCCTATCCCATGTGATTACCACAATTCTATCTTGGATATTTACCCTTTTGATGTCTTCTTCAATTAAACTGTTCAGAAATTTGATCATACCTTCAGTTGTGTCCAAGGGATTTTTTTCAAGTCTTGATTTTCCATTTGAATATACGTTTTGGTCACCTATGTGGAACCTTCTTTATCCTGGATAAAATCCAAGTAAGGTTGTAACTTGGCTTCTTCTTCTATTATCATATCCCATATGAGGTGCTTCGCTCCTTATAGAGAGGCCTGTCCTGAAGCGTGTTTTATCATTCTGTTGTCCTTCTCTATTAATTCTCTACACTAGTCCTCAAACTCTTTCCTTGCTCTCTCCCCGTTCTCCGCCATGTCTATCAGATCCTCGTTTTGTTTCTTTAGACCAATGATTTCTAGGGCCTTAATACTTACTTGGGACATGGCTTTAGAGAGGGATTCTTCACTAGATACCTCAGAATATAGGACCACAGGAATTGGTTGATCTATATCATTTTCCTTCAACTATTTCAACTCTCTTTACAACTCAGCATGCCTTACTTCAAAGGCTCTTTTTTCCCTGACCCGGAGCTCTGCTTTTCTCTCCCACTACTTTTATTTTTCTTCATGTTTCAACAGTATAGCCTTACAATTGATCAAATCAATATTTAAGGCTTCCTTCTCTTTGCCAATTTTGATCAGTTGAGTAGTTCGTATGAGCCGAGTAGCTGGGATGTCTAGCTTTTTCTTTAACAGTTGAATTATACCTTACTTGTCCTTTAGTAAATTTTTTGTGGAAACAACTTTGTCTCCCAAGCTATCTGCTATCGATATATCCACCATGAGCTTCTTGATCTGTTCTTGGTGAGCCCTATTCTCCACTTTCTCCTTTCAGAGCAACTCTTCAACTCTTTTCTTACCAGTTGTTAATTTGGATATCTACAATGTATCTCATAGCAGATCACTGTAAAGGATGTCACTTATCCCTTGTTGTAAGTGGATCATGTCAATTTTAGGGACCCTCTTTGGATTTACCTTCACCTCAGCTACTTTTTCTCTTGTAATCACAGCCAAATTCAATGTTCCCTTGGCTTGGTCTTTGATAGTCGTAAAGAAGGTACTCTAGCGTGATAACTTTTCCACTTCATCACACAACTTCAATCTTTCCTTAAAATCCTTTTCACCAGCTTCTTTGTATCTCTCCAGTAGCTCATCTTTAGACTTGTATTTATCCACCACCTCCTTAGGGACATTTCTAGACGTATATTCCTGGATTTGAAAAGTTAGACCTTTGACTTTTACAGTTTTCTTCCTTCCTTTAGCCTTTGCACTCTCCATGAGTTTACCCAATTCTTTAGTTTTTTGGTTCTTGGGTGTTCTAGTTGTGTCCCCTTCATCCAATTAAAAATCATGGAATGGCTCTCTGTCATTGATCTGCTTCATCCCTTTCTCACGACCGTTGAAAAGTGCTTCACCCTCTATTAGCCTCTTGACTGGAATTTCTTCTTTCCTCTCATATGACCGTCCCGAGGGACTTATTTGTGACTCTAGACCTTGATATTTCCTTCATTTGATGGGATTGGGCCTGTGAGGGTCATTTTGTTTCTTATCATCTCTCGGATTTCTTTCTTTAGAGCCTCTCTTTTCTTTCAAAAACCCATTATAGCTCCTAAGGTTCCTTGTCATGAAAATTTTGTAGGCTTCATTTCCTCCCTTATGGGTCCAAAACCCCTTGTTGGCCTAGGAAAGGATCACAAGGAAGAAGCTCAGGCACTAGCAAATAAGGTGTGCCATGAGTGCAACTGAAACAAAGAAAGATCACAAAGGAAGCAAAGGACCCACACAGGCAGAATGGAGAGGTGCATAGAGAAAAAAATGAAAGCACAGGAGTGATAATGGCTGGAAAGCGACAAGTGCAGAATCCAAATCATGGCCATTTAAGGTGGTGTAATCCTGCAGCTACACACGTATGAGGGGATATTTGTAATTCAGGCTGATAGTGTATCATGTCAAGTCATAATAAACACAGCTGTAACCTGAGGGGCAGCTGATGGTGATAGTTAACAGACTTCCTGTATGTAGTCGGCCCTGCGTGGCCATCTAAAATAGTATAAATAGGAGGGATTCAAGGGAAAAAGGGTTGTTAAGTGGGTTGTGACTACTTTTAGTTGATTGTAACCATGTCTAGGTCAGTTTTCTAGTGATTGTTAGTTTGTCATTGGTAGTCCATGGTGAAGGACAATGGTTTTTTGTAATGTTGTAGGGATCAGAGGAAGGGAAGACTCGGGAAGAGTTTGGTAGTGATAGGAGGCTGTTGAGCCATGGATATGGCTGTTATGTGTGCATACCGCTAGGAGTAGAGGTAGGATAGAAGAAAAAACTAGAGACCATGAGAACCATAAGTCTGAGTCGTAAAGACATATGTCAAGATCAGTTTGTATCCTGCAGACTGCAAGGTACTATATCTTGTTCTAATGCCAAATGAAGAGCACCTTGGTGGTTTCTCCCAGATGGGTTTCCATGTCATTTCTTTTGTTGAATGGATGATTAATGTTGTGAATGATTATGTGAATGGTAGTTATTTTCTTTATGTATAATGATGGAATATTTCTCAAGTGTATGATGTTATACTGTAATCAATAGATAAATTCTTGGGAAAGTACCATTGAATTATGGATGTATAGTGGCTTGTGTGTCTCTATCTTAAACAAAGTAGTAAGTCATAGACGGTCTATTAGTAGGAATTGGATGTGCCACATGGGTTGCGCCAGTTGTGAGGTTGAGAGCAAGGATACGTTGCACACGATGACATATATTTGTGCTCGGTCGTGCACGATAGAATCCTCTGTCCAACCCTCCTGTTGCCTTCATTGAGCTCCTTGGTTGCAATCCAAGGCACTATAATCCCCTGACAATCATAGAAACATGGTGTCGGTAGTTACCCATTGAAGAGATATCTTGGGTGAGAATGCACCAGCTTCGTAGGTGTTACCAATGGGGATTTTTCTATCGGGCTGGTATCTCGGGTGTTTGTTGGGTTGACATGCTGTGCAGAATCTGGGTCGCGCAAGTTAGAAAAAGTGGCCAACAAATTGTTCTATTGTTGGGAATAATTGATCAAGTTGAGGGAAATGTTGTGGCACCCGACGAAGAAGGAGATATCAGACTGGGTGGATTCTAAAACACTAGTATTTGCACAAGAAGAGAGCACAGGGACACGGTTGAGCACAGATAACTGGATACAAGAATATATATATATTCTGATATTCATGAGATCTTCTTTTCTGAGTTCCCCATTTTACTTCATGAATGGTTGTCAATATTGGTGACTAATCAGACAAATTTTCAAAGAAGAGAGACTATCAAATGGGGCGATCAATTGGTTCATGAGGTAACCAGTAGAAGTAACCCTATTTCTAGAGTTGTTGATTTTTGGGTTGACATCATATTGCAACGATATATTACTGAGTTTGCAGTAGATACTATAACCTCATATAGTGAAGATGAAAGAAATGTTTTCCAAGGACCCCGAAGAAGATACGTGTTACGTATCAGTACATGGATAAATATGCTTGCCTATGAAAAGGGTATTTTACAGCTGAGTAGTTGCGTTGTGTGGCTAAAAATAAGGCTATGTTGTAACGACCTATTGAGAAGATGGGAAAGGGTGAGTTGAAATGTTCCTAGGAAGCACAAAACCTAAAATAGAAGTTGGAGTCCTAATGAGTTGGAGAATACTCAAATCAGGGAAAAGAAGGAAAACCGAAAGGGGATGATTGAATCCTAGCTTGTTCGATGGAAGTGAACACAAAAATCGGTCATATGAAGACAAAGGGTCTTTCTATGAAGAGGAGGACTATAGCCCGATTTCGGAAGGAGCAAAATATTTTGAGGGGACGTCGAGGTAAGGACGTAACTATATAACCCTAGCAATATCACCAGAGGTAAGATCTAGAGTTTCATCCCCATAAAGGAATTTGAATACATGTAGTGTTATTCCTACAACTAATGTGCGAGAAGGCACACCCCCTGTGAATTCTGAACCGGAAAACCTCGATGCCAACTCAATGGCTGCAACAGATGTTAGATTACCCACATTTAATGGGAATGGAATGAAAGACCTAGAGAAACATATGCTCCTATGTGAATCTATTTTGATGGTACATTTAGTCCATAATGCAAACATAAAGAAAGCACAGATGATCACTACCTTAAGGTTTCATGCACTAGACTGGTTCATGAATTTATGTGCTGCACCAATCGAAACACCCTAGAAGACCCTTAAAGAGATCCGAGCTGCCATGATCTCTAATTTTAGGAAACCTAAATTGGAGTCACAGTGTATTACTGAGATTAAGGAGATTAAGTAGGCTCTGGTGAAAACCGTGTGGGACTTTGATCAACAGTTTAAAACCCTGATGGCCAAGGTAACATTTCAAATGTCATATGTATAGCATAAAGAGTGGTTTATTGTTGTGCTATTACCCCACATCTGAGGGCTATTAATGCAGCAAAATATTGAGTCACAGACATAAGAATTAGAATTGGCAATGAAGTTGGAGGCCTCACCAATTGGCAATCGTGCTACAGGGATGGTGCAAATCTAGTCACAGCTAGCCAATATGATGATACAACTTTAAGACATCAAGAAGTGTAACGAAGCACAAGAACATTTATGGTGCACAAAATGTAGGACGGATGGACACACTAAGGATAACTGTCTAACCTTCTTGAACTATATCGCATCAGGTGCACCCAACCCATTAAACGGCCATGGGCTACCATGTTGTCATATATTCTAGTCAAGAGGCCACCACGACGAAGAATGTTTATATTTGAAAATAGTTGTAAGTACCCCTACAAACATATTCTGTAAATGTTGTAAATCAGTAGGACATGATGAAAAATATTGTAGAGCATATTAGCTCTTGAAAGAAAAGACTGTCGACACCTACTTAATGAAAAATGAAGGGTTCACTTAGGATGAATAGGAGCAAGCCTTGTATCAGCCTGCATAGTTCCCACCTAGTCAGTATCAACCGTAGTACATGCTTCAGCATCTGTACGCACAAAAAAATCCCTCTCAGTCACACTACCAGCAAAACTAGTATGCACCACAACAACCACAGCCGCAGGGAAGGGGTGGTGCAAACTTTAGAGGAATAGGTGGAGGTGGAGGATTTGGCAAAGGAAGAGGTCAAGTTACATGCTAAAAATGTGGAAAACTAGGTCATTATGCCAGATATTTTTTAGATCGTATGAAGACATGTTCGTACTGTAAGGGACAGGACCATAATGTTGAACAATGTCGTCATCTGATCGCAAAGTGGCAAGTAAAGACCATTGCAACACCTAACCCTCCACCGAACCCAAACCTAAATCCAAATGTGAATGTTTAGATGATTTTGGCTGAACCACAAGACCTGAACATCACTGTCATAACTTGAGGAGGTGTGACGACTGGAGAAGACCAAGATAACCCACAAGAGCAACTGCATCCCCAAATGAGACTAGCGGTGCAGAAAAAGGAACCACCGATCATCCAAAAACAAAAAGAAATATTATGGGATGTACAATCAAAATTCATCATCCCAGAAGTACTGTCGACTTCTATAGAAGTCAAGGACATGCTTGAATGGTTCAAACACATATTGCAGAAGAAGGCTCCACCAAAGGTTAGTAAGCTAAGAACCTTTATGTCAAGTTTTTCAACACTAATGCAAGATAAAGATGCTATTGGAGAACTGCAAGCAATGATAGAAGAGATTTCTATAGAACTGCAACCTGAGAATAAAGTTAACCAAGTATAGAAAAAATGTAAAACTGGTCGCGAGTTGAGGATGAATGTGTAGATAGGTGACTATGACATGGACTATATCATCTTGGATCTGGGCTCAGATGTCAATATTTTGACATGACAAATGTGAGAAGGTATGGACAAGCTACGCTTGGACTGGTCTCCAATCCAATTGCGACTTTCCAATCAAGGAAAGGTCATACCCATTGGCTGGTTGAGCAATGTACCGATAGATGTTGAAGGATTGCGCACATTCGTAGACTTTGAAGTCATTAACATTTTTTATGACATGAATCGATGCCCCGCTCTGCTGGGAATATATTGGGCCATAGATAATCATAAAATTCAAGAAAAGTATCCTCTCATTTGAAGATGAGGAAATGAGGGTAGTATCACCCATCGATCCATTTAAGGGACAGAGATACGTTGAGCCTATCCATAATGAGAGACAGGGTGACTACCTTGACCAGATATGCAATGTCATAGCTATGCAAGAAGATTATACCAATCCAACAGCAGATGGAAACCTGAGCTGGAGATGTGCAAGTTCATGTACATCTGACTCAGGTGAGGCTTTAGAGCGTTGGAAAAATAGATTACATGAAGTCTCTATGAGAAGGTGTGCAATATTTACAAGGTCTGTGTGATGGGTGGAGACTAAGTCAAGGGAGCTACCCACCTATGAGGGTTTCATATATACACTAGAAATGACACCTGAAACCTCATATACCTCTGCAGAACTGTGACAAGGATCCCAACAGGTTGTGCATATAGTTGAATTTGCTGACAATCACACTACAATTGGTGCTACGCTTTAGAAGGAAAAAGGGAGTATAGTTGAGGAGATCCTTGACAAAGAGGCTAATTCTCACCAATGCAGTGCAACCATTCAGCAGTACAGTATAACTAGAGACCTATATGATGATTTGATCAATATTAGAAGACCAAAAGTAGAGGGAATATGAGAAGTAGAAGGAATTAGCATTTCAAGTGGTCAGTTCATCCAACCCCTGCAAATCAAGGAAGTACATATTGGATCACCAAATAACCCAAATTTTTCCAAAAGCTGAAATTATTGGGATGATGAAGCAGTTCCAAAGATCGCAGATCTACTGCATAAGTCTCAGAACCTATTCCATACCAACTTCATAGAAATGAGGGGAATAGTGAGAGACTTAGGGGAGATGAAAATGCCCCTATGAATAAGTGCTCAACCGAGTAAGCAGAAATAAAAGGCATGGCATGATCAATATATCATGGTTAATCCATCTGAAGAAGGAAGACTTGTCTTACAGTATGACAGAAATTTGGTCAATCACCAGAGCAAGCTGAAAACACATTGGCTAAGGCCATATAGGATTTCACATAGTACTGTTGTGGGTGCAGTATAAATCCAAAATTTAGATGGTACCTATGTCGTGGGTAGGGTGAATGGCAGCAACACTCATTACATCTTGGGTTAAAAAAAGAAAAAGCTAAGAGGCCAAAAGACGTAATCTACTTTGTTGCAGGATTGCGACAAAACTAGCATAAAAGTGCAAGCAACAAGACACACAAGAATCAAGTGTTGGAATATATTAAACCCACTCATAACTTAGGACAAAATAATTAATTATTATTTGATTAATTATTCACCCACTAGCTTAATTAGTTGGCATCCACTTGCACCTTAAAGTCAATACATGCTATGTATATCCTAGGAATGATTTATTTCTAATTCTGGATTGATCTTGACCACCTTTTGACCATCCAAAATTAGTATACAGGAATTTACAATAGATTTTGCTTTATTCTGCTTTTTCTGCTTTTCCTGCTTTTCTATGGATAAGATAAAAGATAGTCAACTAGGAAACTGGCAGCTTTTGTTTCCAACCCATCCTCCATTAGTTTTTCTCCATTTTCTAGGAGTAGCATGTTTTTTCCATCTCCTTGAAAACTCACTCATGCTTTTTCCAACTCGTGAATTCCTTTATAGATTTGGGAAGTGCTTTAGCCACCTATGGGGGTTTGCTATATTTTGGTAAGTCAGCCTTTTTGAGCTTTATGAGTTGTTTCCATACAATTCGATTTTATTATGAGGGATGTACTATTTATGTACACTATTATTCTTCATTATTTAGTGCAAGGATACACACCAATATTCATCTCTTCATTCATGTGATTCAGTCTCTTTTCTTCTCTCTATTTTTCATGTGTATGCTAGTGAGAATTCTTAGTAGCAAGATCTATTTCATGTGCTTCTTCTTATCATCATTTATCATAGCATTGATCTATTATTTCTACATCAAGTCACCACACGAACTCAAGCAAGGAAAAGGAAGCACAAAAAAAGTGAGCAAAGCAAAAGGCTATTACTATGCAGGACAAAGCAAAAGTAGAAACAGGAGGCAAAAAGTAGGAATGATAGGCTGGTTGGCATTAAACTACGAATCTCTAACAAGGATTCTAGCAGCTATGATAGCTATGTGACATTAACTCAATGTAGTACAAGGAACAAGGTGGCATACTTTTTGGTCCCATCACCCATCCTTGGAATAACTACCATCACTAGCTGGACAGGTATAACCCGGAAAGCAAGTTGCAGAAGTTAATGAAGAAGTGTTGGTAGAAGCAAACCGGAAAATTGATTAGACCTTGACCTCATGTCAAATGATGATTGCACGAGAACTGTGTAAATATTCCACTTCCCCATCAAGCATTATTTTATGCAATGAAAACTAGAGGCATGCAATTACAGAGCTGAACCCTGCCATCCTTGTTCAATTATGCCCGCTCCCATGGTAATTAACATCCCCAGTGATAGTGAGCCATTGGACACCACTGTTATATCTGGTTGCCCCATTAAAAAAGAATAATAAATACAATCATCTACGGTACAACTACCACAACAAAAACCAGAGACTGATACCATGGCAAGAACAAGCAACTGTAGTTCCTGATAGAGAGCTGAGGAATCCCAGTGTGATGCAACCATGAGAGGCATCTGCATGCCCGCTACCCCAATGGAGAAAACGCAAGAATATGGCCTCTCAAGAAGAGCAAGGAAAGGAACTTGTTGGAAAACAACCAGAATATATCAGGGACGAAGGCTTGCTACCACAAAGAGAGCCGGAGGCAGAGCGGGTTAATCTGAATTTCCTGCATTACATTCTGCCAAGGAAAACTGATGCAGAGGAGGGGGATCTCCCAAAGAAGGCGGTAACCACTCTTGTATCGCCATGGATTCCTAACGATGTTCTCTTGCTAAAGAATATCCTGCCTGATTTAACTAGGTTGAAGCTCCATGACTTTGACACTCAACAGCAAGAAGGACTGCAGATAATAGACTACATGGTAGTAGAATAGTCCACCACAAGTGATGCCCAGGTACTCAAGCCAAGGGACTGGGCTGAGCAACTTTCTGACTCAGGTATAACCAACATGTTTTTCATGCCTCACTTTGGCCATAGCATACAAGTTAATACGTATGTAAAGCAGTTACTGGTCTGCTTCCATGGAGGATTCCTATGGGTGGATCATCCATATCCGGTCAACATTGAGTAAATTTCAAGAACCACTGGCCTCCCAAATGAAGGCGACAGTCCTACAACATACTTGACCAAGCAAGATGGTAACCACATCTAGTGCAAGCATAGCCTTCAGTGAGAGGGCCAGGGCTTCTTGATTGGGCCCATCTAGGACCAAAGCATGCATGTCACCGCAAAGATCATATCCTGTAAGATATTCCACAAGGTGATGCCCACTCAATGTTCCACAATAGTGGTGGAACTAAAAAATTTATGTCCATTAGGAGGAAAATTCAATTGGTCGTGGTACTTTCTGAATGCACTTATAGACAATGTGCTACAAGCGTAGCATAAGGATACATACAAATTCCACTATTCTTAGTTGTTGATCTTGATTTTGTTCACTGTGTGGGGAAAACCACCAGACTACCTCTAGATGGATGTCCCTCTACCTTTCCTTAGGGAAAGGTACCAAAATATGTGGGAAGACAAGGTGGAAAGTGATCACCAGAAAGATAGTAACATTGCATTATTTTTCCATGGAGAAGCGATGCGTGAAGTTGTCTAATAGTCCCACGGAATCCACGCTGCAATACTACATAGTTATGCTGCATTCATCAAGTTTCAAGCTCACGTGTATACTATAACCCTACTTCCAACAAAGGACCCACTTAACCAGGTGTACCATGCAGACCTCATGGTCACAAATGAGGATGTAGATGCAATTATTAATATTTGGCCAGAGGAATGGTGTAGCCCACTAACAAAGCTGCTGCCTGAATGGAAGAATGCAAAGGAACCACTACTTCACCAAGTTAATGGTGAAGAGCATGAAGGCAATGAAAACCAAGATGATCCATCGCAAGAATGCAATGAGGACGATGATAATATTGATGACTCAGACCATCATCCATCAGACCTCCCACCAAGTCAAGACCATGTGTAGACATAGATGCATGCACGGCAAGAAGAGGGCCACTCGTCCCGTAAGAAGAAAAAAGATGACGAAAAAATGAACACAAATACGTTGACCAAAGATGATTTGCAGGAACTTGCCGACACTGTTGCTAAGGTCACACAAGATAACCTCGCTAGTCTGAAGATGCAGTAAGTAAATATTTCTTGCCAAGTCAAGTGCCATCTCAATAGTTTGATAGAGGTCATCCAAGATGTTAAAGCTACAATGGAGGCCGAGACATATGGTGTTGATCCCATTATTCCACTAGTTACACTAGAATTAGTGCTTCCAATCAGAGTGGTAATTCAGAAGTAGGCACTAGAGGCAAACATAGAGACAAGCAAGAATCCTGATGATAACAACATGTAGATAGACTTTTCCAAGATAGCCTTGGAGGAAGTCTATAGCATTCAGCAGGAAACCGTGTCTGAAATTCGGCTAAGGGAAAATGCAGTTGCTTGCCAGGTGGAAAAACAAGTAATGAAGTCAAAGCTGTGCAAGGCCCTATTAGAGGAGAAAGAGTAGGAACTACAGGGGTGCATCACCCTTATTTACAAGAAAGAATAGGAAATACTAGCATGTGAGTAGAACCGCATCACATTAGTAGACTCCATCAATAATTCCATTGCAGCGTTCCCACCAGAAGTAGGGAAAGAAGATGAATATTCCCTAGCTAAAGTGACTAGGCTTATGAAGATCACATAGAATCTTTGGCAATAGGTGGAGGATCTGCAAGCTAGGTAGATGCCAACCACACCCTTGGAGTTGCTTGAGGAAAGAAGAAGAACAATGTCTAAACCTGTTGTTAAAATTAGAGAAGGTGAAGCACTCTGCGCAAAGGCTGTAGATGATGTCACTACCATTTGGGGAGTGCTGCTCGAAGATGAGACCACTGAGGACATTAGGAAGAATGTACGAGAGGTAGATGAGAAAATCAGCACTGCAAAGGTAGAAATGAGGAAGCTTCCCTCCAGTAGAAGGTCATAAAAAATGCAGATATCAAAAGACTACAGCAAGAAGTGTAGACCCTTCACGAATGAGAAAAGGCTAGGGAAGCTGAGGTTGAGGCACATTAGTCGAAAGTCGAGCGGCTCACAGACTTTACTCAGTTGGTACAGAAAAAAATTCAAGGCATAATACAATAAATAGAGGTGAAATCATCAGAACATTTCTATCCTGATCGTGTTGAGCAGTTGGTCACACAAGAAAAGGAAGTTGCAGAGGAAGTCGCTAAGGTTCAACAAATGGTGAATACATTCCAGGAAAAGGTTCATCCTATTGTGCAGCCCGAGTTGGAGCTGGAAACTTAAAAGTGTATAAGGAAATCATGCTGAGGAGCACAGCAAAAGAAAATGCAAAAGAAAAAAAAAATTGGAAACCATTAAGAGAGGAATCCCCAGCATAGTGTGCGCGGAAAGATGAAATTGCGCAGAAAGAATAAGTTGCATGAAAATAATGGTGTGCTATAAACCCACCAGCAAACCAGCTAAGAGACAAATGGTGGGAGGTGTGAGACAGCAAGAAGGCCTTGATAGATCATTAAATGCATAAAGATTCCACAAATATTTGGCACCCACAACAAGACATCGCCCTATGTGGAGCAAGTTTGGGAACTCTGTTACGGTAACTATTCATTACGTCAATATTGATGATGATTGTTAGTATGGAAGAATGACGATACTATTAATCATAGCAAATATGAGAGGTGGATCTGTTACACCAAGGGAAGGTCTCGTCCTAATGATGCACTTGGATAAGCCTCCATGGTAGATGACCCGATGCTCCTCCTATAAGATATGGGAACCCCTAGAGAAAACATCACTTGATTGTGCTGCATGAGAACCAATTACAAATAAAAATGGGTTGGGGTGTGTCATGGAGAGAATCCATGTGGGCTAAAGCTGTTGTTGTAGCCTTGATTGTGTCGGGTATCTCTGAAGACAGGAATAAGAAAGATGGTAACAGTCTACAAGTTCATTAGACCTAGCTGGAAGTCTCGAGCAAAGTCATCCTTGGTTATTTATTGTTTAGTAGGTTAGTATACCTGTCTATGGCACTAGAGAGGACCCCAGTAGGGACCAAATTTCTTGCCCCATTTGAAAAAATCTGCAGGGTAAGAACCAGATTCCTTCCCACATTTGACAAGGTCTGCAGGGCTAGCGATTAGGCCCAATTTTTACTAGTATAGGTGAGGCTTGCATGTGGGGAAAAAATAGAGAAGGGATACATGGCCACATAAGGTTTGTAGACCATTATGCTTAGGTGAAATTCGTCAAATTTTGGCATATCACTCACCTCTAATCACTCCCTTGAATTCAGGGATTCTCTGGTTTTCAATATGGATTATGCCTCATGCTTCCAAGATTATACCTTCGGTTGGGCACTAGACCATCCAGTTCTGTAGAATAGGTAGTGGAAAATAAATAAGGTGGGGAAAATAAGGATGCAGAAAATGACAAAATAAAAAAAGAGTAGCAAGAGACAAGCTGCCAAAAGCACCACTAAACCCCAGGAGCATGAGAATGAGAATAAGAATTGGATTGTTTTTTTAGAATGGGACACTAACAACCCTTGGTGAAATTGGAGGTGGACTATGATAAGATGATGAAAGAGTCCCAGAGAAAAAACAACATTATTGTTCGTTGGGAGGTTGGTCTCAATAAGAAGTGCATAGCTTACTTTGTCTTCCCAAGTGAATTCAGAATTCGAACCCCCCATTAAGAATCTTCTGATGGTGCCTAGAAAGAAATTGTATTGGTATTGTAACCTAGAAAATATTCTAAGTGTGGAAAGAATCTGTGGTGCAGGAAACATCATCAAAAAAAAAAAAGGAACAAGGTGCCCAAGCTAGGAGGCAGGAGAAGGTGTGCAAGAAAAAACAAATATTTGCAAAGGCTGCAGTGCAGATCATGCCTCCTCATATTTCCCTTGCTCAGTGGCTCGGGACGAGCCACATGTGAGTGTTGGGGATCTGTTACCCTAGGAAATGAGCACAAGGAAGAAGCTCATGCATAAGCAAAGAAGGTGTGTCGCGTGCGTGATAGAAACAAAGTAAGATCGCAAAGGAAGCACATGACCTGTGCAGGAACAATGGAGAGGTGCATGGTTAAGGAAAGGGTAGGAAAGTGATGGGTGTTGAATCCAGATCATGGTCGTTTAAGGAGGCGTAAGCCTACAACTACACTCGTATGAGGGGAAATTTATAAGTCAGGTCGGTAGTGCCTTGTGTCAATCCATAATCACCACAATTGTAGCCTGAGGGGTGGCTGATGGTGATAGCTAATAGACTGCTTGTATGCAGTTAGCCCTGCGTTGCCATGTAAAATAGTATAAATAGGAGGGATTCAAGGGAAAAAGGGTTGGTTAAGTGGGTTGTGATTCCTTTTAGTCAGTTGTAACCATATCTAGGTCAGTTTTCCAGTGATTGTTCTTCTCTCATTGGCATTCCATGGTGAAGGACGTCAGTTTACTGTAATGTTGTAGGGATTATAGGAAGGGAAGACTTAGGAAGAGTCTGGTAGTGATAGGAGGTTGTTGAGCCATGGATCTAGTTGTTGTGTGTGTAGACCACTAGGAGTAGAGGTAGGATAGAAGAACAAACCATAGAGCATGAGAACCATAAGTCTGAGTCATAAAGACATTTCTCAAGATCAGTCTGTATCCTACATACTGCAAGGTGCTATATCCTTTTCTCATGCCAGATGAAGAGCACCTTGGTGGTTTTCCCCAGATGGGTTTCCACATTATTTCTTGTGTCGAATGGATGATTAATGCTATGAATGATTATGTGAATGGTAGTTATTTGCTTTCTGTATAATTATAGAATATTGCTTAAGTGTATGATGTTATACTCTAATCAATAGATAAATGCTTGGGAAAGTACCATTGAATTATGGATTTATAGTGGTCAGTGTGTCTCTGTCTTAAACCATGGCATAAGTCACAGATGGTTTGTTAGTAGCAATCGGATGCATCACATGGGTTGCACTAGTTGCGAGGTTGAGATCAAGGATACATTGCACACGATGCCATATATTTGTGCTCGGTCATGCACGACAGACTCCTCTGTCCAACCCTCCTATTGCCTTCATTGAGCTCCTTGGCTGTGATCCAAGGGACTATAATCCCTCGAAAATCGTGAAAACATGGTTTCAATGGTTACCCATCCAAGAGATATCTCAGGTGATACTGCACCTGCTTCACAGGTGTTGTCGATGGGTCTTGGTCTGTCGAGTCGGTACTTGGGTGTTTGTTGGGTTGATAAGCTGCACAGAACCTGGTGTTATCACTCCAAGAAACTCCTCTAGGTTCTAGCTTGAGGATTCCTAGTAACTTAAAATGTTTTTAGGGTTTTCTGATATGGATCAAGTCAGTTGACCTATATAACCTTTCCACTCTCAATACATGCATAAAACTCACTCATTTACAAGGCTTTTAGTTACAATTTCTCAGAAGTTGACAATCAGGTGCAGGGATGAAGAACTCATCAAGATGGAAGATTTACATACAAAACACATGCATATAAATGGCTAAATCCCGATAAATATGGAACTTATATATAGGATTGTACTAATAAACCAATAGGATGACAACTATCAACTTTTTAATCAATCTGAAAATAACATAAATACACATTCATGCATAGGTGCAACAAAGAAGGAGATAATGGTTGAATAGATCATAACAAAAGAGCTTATATTCATGAATAAGTAAAATGAGAAGCATGAAAGAATTATACGCTTATAAATCCCCAAAGTTGAACCTTTATTATAAAATCGATCTTAGGCTTTATAGCCTTTTACAAAATGGACAGATCCTAAAACTTGGATCTGTTTTTACAAAAATAATCAAAAGTAACAGTTTTTGCAAATTAGGGTTTGAAACCCTACCTAACTACTTCTCTAACTATAATGAAGATTTAGTTCACTGACTAAACATTAAATAACTGAAGTAGTCGCTAATGATCATTGTTGTTGGTCCATTGTCAGTTAACCCACTGATTTCTTCTTGACAATTTGGGTTGATGACTTTATGGCGTTGTTTTGTCATAATAGATCTAACAGACCCTTTTTTATACTTATGTGAGAACCTTTTATCTTTAACTTATGCCCCTGAGCCATTTGCAGTCGCCAAAATCCGGTTCTTCCTATCAAAAACTTGCTTTTAAACCTACATACGCTTTCAGTGGTTAAGCGACCAGTCTACAAGAACATTTAATAGTCAAAAGGAGGAAATTTTCGTGGCTAAAGGACTACTCCAGCCTGCTTAACCACCGGAAGCCCTGTTTCACAAAATTTATTAGGTTTCGCTCAAAAATTCCTTTCCAGGCCTATTTTCTCAGCCTTCTTCTTCTGAGGGCTTTGTGTTTCGAGTGTTTGCTGGGCCCTAGCTCATTTCAGGAGGCTGTAGACTGATGGCTTCTTCAGCTAGGATTGATAAGTCAAGGTGGCTGCTAGGTTTTGCTTTTGATTCTTTCAACTGCAGCCTTTGGAGCCTCACCATCTTCAGTAACCTGGTATTGTCCTTTAGGTACCTGGTGTTCATCCTTTTCAAGAAGATGTATCTCTCTCTCTGCTCCAAGTAGGACTTGTGCAATAGCTTATTTCTTCTAGTCAATGTTTCATTGTTTCTCTTCAGTTCTCTTTCTAATACCCCCATTTCATAAACCTACCTTAGTAGCTGATTGATATTTTGACTTCTAGGTTTGATGGAGGAAGCCCTTTCAGCTGGTTCTTCTTGTTCCTATGGTGTGGGGAATGGTAATCCTTCAGTAAATGGAACAATTTGTAGAGCTAGGGATGCATCCACTCCTTGTTCTTCCTTAGAATATGAATAAGGTAGGTTTAATACATTCTTCTGGTGTGCTTCTACCCCTTCACCTTTATCACCGAAATTCAAATTCCTTTTTGCATTCTTGGTTTTGGAGGAGGAGGGAGGTTGTTCAGTTGCTGCAGCTACGGAAATGGCCCTCCTCCTTCTTCTCCCACTTCTTCGAGTGTTGGATTTCTTGGCAGGATATTTTCCTTTCTCCTCTGGTTGAAGGCCTATCTCAAAGCCATTCCAGAATGGGAAATAGGGCCAAGCAATGTTTCTTTTATTCAACGATTCCTAGACCAATAGCTGGATAAGACCGTGGTGGCACAACCTGCTAGCAATTTTGGATGGATGGGATTTTACTTGATGGGACATATTCCCTAGACTCCTTTGTAAATAAAAGGGCATATTAAGAAGGTTCTTACCTATGAAGTGGTTCATAAGTTTGAAATGATAGATCATTGCTCTATTGTATCTTCCTTCATAGGTCAAATAGACCACAATGGCCTTTAGCAACTACTGCCAGCTCTCTTCTAGCCATGATGATGTCACACTCTTCTTCCATATCATTCCCCTATGCTCAGGCTTGAGGTATGACCTGAACTCCACATCTTTGGGTATGGTGATCTTGAACCACTTCTCTCCAATGCAAGGGAGTTTAGTCACGTCTGATATTAGTGCTTCATCTATGAGAAATTCCTCCCTTCTTATGACTGCTTTTGAACCATCAAATGAAAGGGCAAAAGCATCAGCCGCCTGCTGATGAAAACCCTATACTTTTTCACAATATTTCTAGCATCCAACCTCCTGGAAAAGTCTGTAAACCTTTGGATGGGTCTCTAAATAACTGAAATATCCTAGCTCCTGTATGATATGTGGTCCACTTTTCTTCATACTGAAGGGTGTATCTCTTGGGTACCTGCAAAACAACCTTTAGACTTTGTATACAGTGTGCTTTAGTAAGCTGCTCCTTCAGAGCTCATTTTTCTGGTGAGAACAATGCTAATTTTGAAAATGAAATTCAATGGGGTCCCAAGACACTAATTATGAAGTATTTTTCTCTTTTATGGAAGTTGAGGTCACCAAGATGATGACAACAGCTTGATCCTTGAGATCTCTTTTCCCATATCTCCGTAAATTGCTTCAGATAGAGCATTCGATGGCTATTTGATGGTCTTCGGGATAGGTGGAGGGAAACTGGAGGCTTGGCAGTCATATCAGTTTGTGCTACTTGCCTAACGACCCTTTTCATTCATTTCCCACACAGTCACACAGCTCTAGGTATTTTCGGTGGGTAATCATGCTCTAAAATGGCCTTTTGCCTTGCTGATGGGGTTGGATGTGACAGTTCTCAACTGTTTCCCTATTTTATCCTTTTGATGGTTTATATCCTCCTTGATTTTCTCAATTAACCACCGAAACACTGGCTTTTGGTGGCTAATTTAAACATGATCTTTCTTCCTTAAACCGCCAGAATCTTTACCCCATCACCGTGGTGAATTTCTGTTTTCAGCAGACAACGACTTTGAAAAAGTGTTTTTTAACCGTCGATTCAAACTACTAATGAACCTGTTAGTGATCAGAATCTCTAACCACTAATGCATCAGAACTTTAAACTTGAATTCTACCGCAGTGTCAGCATTTCAAACAACTAATGTTGCGACAGTTAAGCATCAACAATCGGAAGCTCTAGCCACTAATGGATCGGTGATCGGAACCTCAACCCACTAGACTCTTCGTAGTGTCAGCGAAATAAAGGACTAAACATCTGAAACGTCGATGTCATAGAGGACTAAATCTCTGACCGATGTCAACAATGTTCTTTCGGTGGTCAACACAGATGTCATATCTTTCGCCTAAAGCATCGAAAAGGGTTTTCCACCCTATATTTATCTTTCAGCTTTCGGTGGTTAGTGTATATGTTGCACCCCTTTCTAACCTGCCGAAAATGAACCTTTTCGGTGGCTAATGAGATGTTCTGAGCCTCACCTAATCCACCAAATGCACCTTTCCCAATGCTGCTTGCTCCTCACTTTTGGCGGTTTAAACCATTTTTATCTCTCTTCCTAATCTACCGAAAGTGTCCCTTTCCGATGGCTAATGAGTTTTTTTTAGCCTCACCTAAGCCACCGAAAGCTAGAACTTGTGAAATTTTCATCTGAATAAAAAACAGAGCCTTTCAAACTATCAGTGATATTCATATCCTTCATTGCATGAATTAAATTCTTCATACTATCAAAATAAATTATTTTGGGAGATAACATCTGGCTCCTACTTGGGGATGGGAACCTCCCAGTGAGGTCCCAAGAACCCCAGACCAAAAATGCCTTTCCCTAAAAGCAACTAAGTAACTTAACACTATCATTTACTATTCCATTGGGCATGGAGTTTATTCTGAAAGAAAAACAACCTACTATCTACTAATTTACAATAATAAGGCCTCAGAGCCTCAAATAAAATAGAGTTTCAAGAACCACCCATTCATTGGGCCATCAAATACCTCTTCACCTTCCAAATTCTATAATTTGAAGGTGTTATTTTTATGTACCTGGGCTATCACAAAAGGGCCAATCCACAAAGAGTCAAATTTTCCATGTTTTCCCTTGTCCTGTCTGACAGCATCCCACTTGAGGACCCAATCTCCGACCTAGAAGTTGTCTAATTTTGATCTTTTGTCAAACATGCCCTTTATCCTCTATTTATGAGCTTCTGATTTTCCTACAACTTGCTCCCTTATTTGCTGTAACTCCACCAAATCTATCATCCTTCTCACCATATCATTTGGTTCATCTTCCTCTTCCTGAAAGAACTTTGCCACTGGAAGGATGAGCTGAATAGGAAAAATGGCCTCAGTTCCATAAATGTGATGTCCCAAGTCTAGTATATAGACATGAACACTCTCCAATTCCATTAATTATAATAAAATTTATGAACTTGAATTAATTTACACAATGACTTCTCCAACTGGGAAAATAAGGGGTTTATTCTGGGAAATTTTGCAGACAAAAGGAGTGAGAAGCGGGTAGAAACCAAATACAATAATACATTTAATTTCCTCTCCCCTGACACATCTATATCTGGTTCCATTTAGGGTTCATATTCCGCACTACGAAAACTTACTACCACGCTTCTAGGTAGCTGAACCATGCAACTAAGGAGAGTAGTTCGGTCTGTTTCAACCAGGGGATTCTGGAAACTTGCAAAGGTTTATTCCAGAATTAATATAACATAAATAAATTATTTTTACATTTCATTTATGTTCTTGAAATTTCTAATAATTTTTGGGTGAATTTGCGATTTTTGGCAATTTTGGCCAACGAGAACCTTGCGCAGAGGAGGATGCAAAAGGGTGGTATGAACCAAACCAAAAATGGTTATGGAGATTTATATGGGAATACAGTACTGTTACTGACCTATAGGAACTGACAGAGCTCAATTTCAGTTTACAGAGCCTATTTTGCATCAATTTCAATAAAACTAGTTATTAAAAACTAGTAATTTAGCTAGGGTCTTAAAAAGACTATTAAATCATCTTAAATTCAATTCTGTGAAACTTGAGATTTATAAAAGAGATAGATATGGGTTCTATGAACATGAAAATTTATTTCAATCCCTTCCCCATCATGAAATATTCATTACAACACTCATATTCACTCAATTCCCGCATACACTGATAAAATAGGATCTTTTAATGAAACTGAGATGATATTCTTCAGGGTTTGAGATATATAGACCTCATAAATGTAATTTTCAGAATATACTGATGCTACAGAACATAAATAACATTATTTACTGACCATTACAAGAGGCTTCCAAAATTAAGGGGTAGGAGGCCCGAATCTTGACCAGCAAGGGGCTGTGAGCATAGGTGAAGCATGGGCTTCACTGGAGCTCAACCTGAACTTGATGGAGGCTGTAATAAATTATGGAATAAGCTTCAATGGCTGACATTATCTCTCCATAAACCTGCAATATATAGAAAGGGAGATGGAAGAGAAGGGAGGAGGGATTTGGGGATCATCACCCAATGGTCTGAGGCACAACACTTAGAGAGTATGCTCACATAGCATAACCACAATGTAAAATCATCCAAACTAAGTCAATGGGGTCAAATTAACCTTTAATAGAGTGTTGATTAACCTTCTTAGTAGGTGAGGATCCAAGGTGACCTATGAGAGCAAGTCAACCCTCAAAAAATCCTAACCCTAGCCACATAGGCGCCTCCTTTGGGGAATTTAGCAAGTAGGACATTGTGGAATTATTTCTAAGTTCAATTCCTCTTTCATAATTAGAAACTGTGCCCTCACTAAGTCAAAAGTTGCTTCTTTTGAGTTATGACACCTTTTTTGCTTTTCCAGACTCCTAAGGAAACTATTCTTTCCTTTGAAAACTTTCATGCTTTTCTCTGACTGCTTTTCTGAGCTCCATAAGAGGCAACTGTGCCCTCCTTTGAGAAACTTACCTGCTTTATCCCTGACTTCTTTTTTATCTACTTTTTGGTACTTTCCTCTTTGTTTCCTATGACATCTTTTTTCATAGTGTTTCCTCTTTCCTTCCTTAGCTAGTAGACTTGTCCAATGCGCCCCACCTGACTAGTTGGCAGCTTATTTACACCTCATAAATTAGCAATAATAATTAAAATGGAAAATAAAACTTAGATACATGACTTAATTAATTATTACAAAATTTCCCTAGGGAGAATGATTAATGTCAAATTGAGCCCCTCCTAGGAGTCCAGAATGGTCAACACTTTAATGGCCACCTTGAGGGGACATGATAGTCCTCCCCTCCCATATATGCTTGTCGTCAAGAAGAAGCAAAGTCTGGATGCTGTAAGATCTGCTCACCCTCCCAAGTGGCATCTTCACTCGGCAAGCCTTTCCATTGTATCAAATATTCCTTTATTGTTTTGTTCCTTAATTTCTTTTCTCTGCTCAACAGCACTTTCTCTGGCACCAAGACCAAGTGGCCTTCATCATCTAATGGAGAAATTTCTTCAGAAACCACTACCTATTGACCCACTACCTTTTTCAGACAAGAGACATGAAACACATTATGGATTCTGCTGCTTGCTAGCAAATCCAACTCATAAGCTACTTATCCAATTCTTCTGCTAATTTTGTAGGGGCCATAAAATCTGGGTTGAAGTTTTGCTGCCCCATTCTTCTTCAAGGAAGATTGTCTATAAGGTTGTAGCCTTAAATACACTAAATCTCCCACCTGAAACACTCTATCTATTTTGTGCTTATCTGCAGAAATCTTATGTTGATTCTGTGCCATCTGTAGATTGTCTTTCAGTGCCCTTACAATGTCTTGATTGTCCTACAACCAATATTTAGCTTTCTGTGCCTTACAGTCTCCAAATATTAAGTCTACAAAATTTGGAGCTTCATACCCATATAAATCCATAAAGGGAGTCATGCTGATAGAAATATGAAATGTGGTGTTGTAGCAAAACTCACCCAAGTGGAGCGAAGTTGCCCAAGCTCCTTGTTATCCTGTAACATAGTTACGGAGGTATCCCTCCAGCCACTGGTTCACCCTCTCTATTTTCCCATGTGTCTGGGGGTGATAGCTTGTACTCATGTTCAGATTTGTCTCAACCAAACCAAACAATGTCTGCCAAAAGGCACTAGTAAACTTACTATCTTTGTCACTGATTATGACCTTGGGCAGCCCATGCAATCTGAAGATATCCTTAAAGAATAGTGCAGCAACCTCACTAGCTAAAATGGTGGATATTATTGCAAAGAAATGTGCATACTTTGTAAACCTGTCAACCACTACAAAAATACTATCTTTCCCCTGTGACTTTGGCAGCCCCATGATAAAATCCATTGATACACTTTCCCATTTTTTATTCGGAATTGGGAGAGGCTGGAGGAGTCCAGCAGGGTGTGAGTGTTCAACTTTGTTATGCTGACATGCAGAACATTCCTTCACATACATGAGTACATCATCTTTAAGACCCTTCCAAGTAAATCTCTCCCTTACCTTACGATAAGTCTTCACAAAACCAGGGTGACCAACCACTGGTGCATCATGTGCAGCTCCTAAGATTTCCCTCCTTAGTGTAGATCCTGGCACTAAGAAAATTATGTTTTTGTAATAAATGAGGTTCTCATGGACTTTGTACTCCTCATTCTAATTCACTCCATCCAACACATCACATGAAAATTGATCTTTAGAGTATTCTGTAGCTAGCTAGATCTTCCAATCCTTACATATTTGCAGCAAAGAGAATGTGGCCCAATGAGAGAGTGCATCAGCAACAACATTCATTTTTCCCTTTTTATACTCAATGTCAAAATCAAAAGATTGAACTTTACTCACCCATTTTTGTTTCCTGTCATTGAGTTCCTTTTGGGTAAGGAAGTGTCTAAGACTGTTGTGATCAGTCTTCATAATGAACTTACCTCCTACCAGGTATTGCCTGAATTTGGCCAAGGCATGCATGATGGCCAACATCTCCTTATCATATATAGAGTACAGCCTTTCATGTGGCTGTAATTTTCTTCTCTCAAAAGCAATGGGATGCCTATCTTGCATTAGGACAGACCCAATTCCTACCCGAGATGCATCACACTCTAGCACAAAAGGGTTTAGAAAAATCTGGCAAAGCAAGTACTGGACAGCTGCTCATTACTTGTTTCATTTTCTGAAAATACTTTTCAGCCTCCTCACTCCAACTGAATGCACCCTTCTTAGTCAAATCTGTCAAGGGTGTAGTGTACTGGGAGTATCCTTTGACAAATCTGCGGTAGTAGTTACACAGGCCAATGAAACCTCTCAACTCAGTGAGGTTCCTTGGGATGGCCCATTCCAATATGGCCTTTATTTTTTCTGGATCTACCTTAACCCATTCTTGGAAGATCACATGGCCTAGATACAATAGTTCTGTCATACCAAATTCACACTTAGACATTTTGGCAAAAAATGACAGATTTGCAAGCATAGTAAGTACCTCCTCCAAGTGCTGTAAATGCTCCTCCCATGTCATACTGTAGATCAGAATATCATCAAAAAAAACAAGGACATACTTATGTAGTTGTTTGCTGAATACCTTATTCACGCATGACTGGAAAGTTGCTGGTGCATTAGTCAAGCCAAATGGCATGACCAGAAATTCAAAGTGGCCAAAATGACAGTGGAAAGCTGTCTTGTGTATGTCTTCCTCACTCATTCTGATTTGATGGTACCCTGACCGTACATCTATTTTGGATAAAAACTTGGCCCCATGCAGCTCATCCATCAGCTCATCAATTTTGGGAATTGGGTACCTGTTCTTTATTGTCTTTTTGTTCAAATCTTGGTAATCTACACACATTCGGAGTGTCCCATCCTTCTTCTTCACCAAAACCACTGAAGAAGCAAAGGGGCTGGAAATTAGTCTAATGAGGCCCAACTAAAGGAGCTCCTTGATGGCCTTCTCAATTTCATCCTTGAGTCTCTTTGGATGCTTATAGGGGTGTATTTTGATTGGAAGTGTACCAGCTTCCAACTCAATCCTGTGTTCAATGCCATGGTCTGGTGGCCTGCCATGTGGAAGGTCTTCAAAAACCCTCTTATGCTTCTGCAACAATTTTTTTATGTCTTTGGTCTAGGAGGAAACTTTGGCAGTTGTTCCCTCAGTGGTGATTTGGCATTCAAAATCCCACTCAATATTTCCATGCCTCATAACAGATCTCATACTTTTTGCAGAAATTACTTGGCTGGGATAAGTATTCATACCTTTCAATACCACTGATTTTCCTTCAGCATCCTTGAAACTTATTTGTGGTATTTGGTAATTTATAGAGTTCTCTCCAATAGAGTACAACCATTGCACTCCCAACACCATGTTGGTGTCTGCCACATTGACAACATAAAAGTTGTTTTTCACAGTCTAGTCACCTATGTTTACTTGTATATCTAGGATCCATCGATTACACTCCATGGTATGGTTACCGGGAATGACCACAGTGAATCCTTCAAAGGGCTCAATAGATAATTTTCTCCTCTCCACCAGGGCTGAATAAATGAAATTATGTGTGGCACCCCCTGTTGCCACCTTTCACACACCTGGGTCATGTGGTAGAAATCTTTAAGCCACTCAGTGTGTCCTTGGGGGCAAGTCTCGAGTCAAGGATGTCACCTTGTTCTTGACTCCTCGGTTTAGGCTCAACTCCTAAAGAAGCCAAGGGGGGTAGAACCTATTAAGTTACTAAGGATAATTACTTAGTATGGTGATGTTAAACTGAATGAGTTACTTAGGAGTTTGAAATTTAACTATAGACTAAAAAAAAAGACAACAAGATACAAAAATGAACAAACAAAAGCACAATGCTGAGACACAATATATATATAAAGCAAGAAAATAACCAGTTCCTTAGAATGGAATCAAAAAATAAAATCAATGTACTTGCATGTGCTTGGAGTGAATGTTTTGCAATTTCCTCTTGGTACGTTTTAAGTTAAATTTGAGGTGTGAGTTGATTAAAATTAGGCGAAGGGGTGGACTCCAGATATACCCGAGAGTACTTGGAGTATGTCCAAAACTAAACCTTCACGGCTACCCGCAAGGAATATGTGGGCTGAATGGAGTCTATAGACCTATTATTCATAACGCACCCATTAGGGTGTGACAGAGATCGGCACCTCGATGTCACTTTTCAGAAGTTCCCACTTCCTTTGGGTATTTTGCCACCATGATGGTTTGATCTAGGTTTTGGATTTTCACTTGTTGGTTTGTTAATTTGGGAGAGTGATTCCTAATTATGCTAGTCACTCAAGTGATTTTGATACAGTTTGACTAATCGGATGAACCACAGCCAAGTGCAGAGCATACACACCGGAGTCTTGTCAATTTTATTAAATTTTACAATGGGTGTTCTTGTTTAAAAGAAAACCCTCCAGGAACCTCTTTTGATCCAAGTGGATCTCAATTGGGGAATCAAGGAGGGGTTAATTTTATAATAGCTGAAAAAAATGATAGAAAAGAAAACAAATACACAGTTCCGGTTTTCTAATTATTCCTACCACGAATCTCTTTCCCCTTTCTGGTCAATCGAGAAGTCATGGGGTAAGTATTAAGATTACTTTAAAATATCAAATATGGAATATGAAACTGATAATGAATTAAATTATACTACCCTACAGATTATATCTACACTATATTTAAGAAATATGAACGAAAAAGCTAAAAAAAAGGACACGGACGCAAATCCCCCCAGGGGGGATGGGGAATGGGCTCGAAAGAGCCTATTCAAAAATTATTTTTATTAACAGAGGTTAAAATATCAGAGAAATTATATAATTCCTCTTGATCCTTATACAGAGTGAAATCAAGAGCTTACAAAGTGCGAAAATTAAAGGTTTTAGTCAAATGGGAGACCCCTGGGGGGATTTGAACGCTCCTGAGGCCACTTCCGAACATAATATTCCTTTATTTTCTGTCAAAACTGATAAAAACCAGAAATAATATTATAATTAAATATTCCCAAAATCACTCTGAAAGCACCTTTGGGTCAGCTCACTTTTAACTAAATAAGGTAAGCTGAAAACTAGTTAAAAGGGTAAAACAGGAACCAAGGAAAGCAGGATTTCCTTGAAATATTGGCTTGAATTTTTGGAAGCCAATAAGATGTGCAATTTTATTGCAGAATATAAAATTTTAATGTACAGCAAAGGAAACTACCTTAACAGCAAGCTACGAATTTTCATTAAAATGCTTGCGAAAATATGGTAATTTCAGCTAGATCTCTTAAAATGTAACTCTATATGCAAAACAAAGATAAGATATAGACTTAGAAAGGGATATTACTAACTATATATATGTGTAATTTTCTAAATGATACATATCTAAGCAATAAGAAACCTTAATAGTAACCAGTTTGAAGAAAATTTAAGATTTTTAAAGGAGGAAAAGGGGAAGAGAAGTGCTTGTTGTTGAAGCATATCTGCAAAGGAAAATTGGTAGTGAAGCACCGAGGGGCACGCTATTAGAAATATATATTGGAAACCAATGGATTCAAACCTAAACCATAGATCTTCCAGTCACGGCAAACCTGTAAGCTACACAAAAAATCCTGCAAACAGAACCATTAAATCTGAAGATACATATGAGAAGTAGATGATACATCATGAAAATAATCTTATTTAGCATACATGTACTAGTTCATTCAAAAATATGCAGCAAAATAGAATTAAGTAAGCTTACTTACAATGATATATCACTATGATTCCAATAACCATTCAGGCAAACAACAGTTAAGTGCAAAAAATTGAAAAAATAGCAGTTTCACCTCAAATGCAGCATGATAATGATGATGCACACATGAAAGGTACTCCACAATTGAGCATCCAAAGCTTCTCTTTATTTCAACAAATGATGATCAATACACAATTACAATAGCAAGCCCTTCAATCTAGCTCTAACTAGCTTGGAAGAGGGAGCTATGCTTGGATATATACAAAAACAAGGAGATCCAGCCTAGGGGGGCACAAATCCCAAGGAGACACATCAAATCAGCTGAAGGAGAGTCCATCAATGCCTTATCTATGTCTAGCTGAGCCAGATCTGAATCTCATTGAGTGCAGCTATCAATCGGGGGCTGATCTGACTGACACCTCAACCTGTTGACTGATGCATCCACCAAAACTCATCCAGATGAGCCAAACATGTGTGGAGGAGAGAGGGAGGGTGAAATTCCCCATAAAGGATGTTGACTATCAACTCTGGATCTGATTTGATCACCTCCTTCAGTCAAGGATTTGTCAGATCCAGTGAATCTGCTTCAGATCTGACTAATTTCAATCAAATCGGCTAAGAATCCACTGATCTATGATTTTGGATTTGCTCCATTATTCATCAATTTATTAATTAAAATCATTAATACTTGATTTTTGGGGCTTTCTGACCTGAGTGATGGAAAATCACTCAAAACTAGGAAATAGTGGGTCCATGGGTTTACATGGTGCTCTTATCTTGAAAATGAGCACCTACATGACTGAAACTGATTATTTGGCCCACTTTTATTACAAAATCAATTTTTCCAATTAAACTATTAAAAAATAGCCTAAGTTTTGGAAAAATTAAATTTTAATAAAAAACACTGAAAAAACTAAAAAATTGAAAAATTGAAAAAACCTAGAGGGACTTAGACATGTTCATATGACTCAACCATGATGTCTAGCATGCTTATACATTGACACATAGAATCTAATAACCTCAATAGGCCTAAATTCCAAGCCGACCACCCCAACTTTGGAGGTATGGAGTGAAAAACTCAGAAATTATCAGTCGTTTATTCAACAACCAATAATAACCAAGGGAAAAAACACCCTAGGCTGATCAGATTGAAAAATAAAGTCTAAGAGACCGAGTCTTTTACAGACACTATCATGCTAGAACATTAATTACAATTCCCCCATGGGGTATGAACATGTGATATAGTACAGCACGCACTTCCCAGAAGTACTTCCACAGGTCCTCTAAAGTCCAAACAAGTTAACCTTGTCCGGTTCACCAGGATCACTTGATAAAAAACCACTAAGTACAACTTAGGTGGTAACACCCCCATCAACAACAACTATAATTTTCTGCCCCTGTAGAACTCCCTTCAGCCGTAAAGTGTGGAACCTAGGCACTCCACTGAGCACATCAATTTTTTTTTTTTTTATGAGGCTGCTCATCTTCTTCAGCTGTTTCATAATCTCCATCCCCCAACTCAAATTTTTCTACCCCTTCTTCATCACTTTCAGAAAATACTTCAATATAACGAGCTTTTCCTTTCACACATTTGTGATCAGGAGCCCACGGTTCTTGGCAGGAAAAACATAGTTTCTTCCTCCTAAATTCATCCCTATCCTTATAGGAATAGTCTCTCTTCCCAGAGGCAGGAAAGTTTCTTACAGGAGGTTTTTGGTTCTGAAATTTATGTGGCAGGGAAGGTCTAGGAGGATATTTGGTTCTTGGGATTGCATCTTGCAGGTCTCTAGTCCTGCTCACAGCTTCCTGCAAAGTGGTAGGTCGGTAGGCCTTCATCAACCCCTTCAATGGTTCAGCCAGTCCTTCTGTAAACAAAAGGATCAGCCTTGATTCTGATATGTCAGTGACCATTACAGCCACATTTTGGAACACTGAGATGTATGCTTCTAGAGTTCCAACCTGTCTTATGTGTGCCAGATCCCGGAAAGAGATGTCAGGATCCCTTCTATCAAATCTTTCTATTAAATTTCTGGTGAATTCCTCGTAGGTGATCACTTGGTCATGGCCTAATGTTTTCATGCCATGAAACCACCAGTCAATTTCCTCCCCATCAAGATGTAGGGCTTCCAACTTAATGGAATCCCTTTCTACCATAGGATTCAGCTGGAAATATGTATCCATTTTCTAAATCCAAGAGCTCACCGAGCAATTTGAAGTGCCATCAAAATATGGCAAGGTGATTCTCCCTATGGCATTCTTTAATTCATAATTCTGATATGAATTCCTTCCAGCCCCTCTTGGCCGCCCCCTAAATTGAGTCTCATAGAAATCTCGTAATGGCAAAGCCCTTCTGCATTCCTCACTCAAAGATTGGTAGACAGAAAATTTTTCTTCCCATGTAGCAATGGTTTCAGCGTGGGCTTCAGGATCTTCTTTAGGGGTTTCTACAAATTTGGGCATGGTGGGTATTGGACGCAATTTTTTTTCCTCTCTAAATTCAAGTGGCCTATTGTGAGGCCCATTCTTGGAAAAACACTCCCCCCCATGACCTTTCTTTCTTCATATTGGGAGCCAATACTACTCCCTTCCCCATCTTTCACTCCTAGCTGTTTAGCCAAGAATTCTCTGGTCTCTTGACCAGACTGTATGATGTTTCTAGATATGTCTTGTAGACCTCTCAGCATGTTCTTAACAAAATTCCTAAATTCATCTTTTTCATCTCTTTCTTCATGAAAACTCCCATCTACAGATTCTACTTCCTCCTCCCGAGGAATCTTTCTTTTGGTGTCTGAATTGTATTTTGGGCCCATTGTGTAATATCAAGAGCAGGTATGGAGGACCATGCTCTGATACCACTCTTATTTCCCAATTCTGGTGTAAATACCTGAACACTCTCCAATTCTGTTAATTATATTAAAATTTCTGAACTTGAATTAATTTACACAATGACTTCTTTGACTGGGCAAATAATGGGTTTATTCTAGGAAATTTTGCAAACAAAAGGAGTGAGAAATGGGAAGAAACCAAATACAATCATACATTTAATTTCCTCTCCCCTAACACATTTATATCTGGTTCCATTTAGGGTTCAGATTCCGCACTGCGGAAACTTACTACCACGCTTCTAGGCAGCCAAACCGTGCAACTAAGGAGAGTAGTTCAGTCTGTTTCAACTAGGGGATTCTGGAAAATTGCAGAGGCTTATTCCAGAATTAATATAACATAAATAAAGGGTTCATATAGTTCATTGATGTTCTGGAAATTTCTAATAAGTTTTGCGTGAATTTGATATTTTTGGCAGTTTTGGCCAAGGAGAACCCTACGCAGAGGAGGATGCAAAAGGGTGGTATGAACCAAACCAAAAATGGTTATAGAGATTGATATGGGAATTTAGGCCTGTTATTGACCTACAATAACTGACAGAGCTCATTTTTATTTTACAGAGCCTATTTTGCATCAATTTCAGTAAAACTAGTTATTAAAAACTAGTAATCTAGCTAGGGTCTTAAAAAGACTATTAAATCATATTAAATTCAATTCTGTGAAACCTGAGATTTATAAAAGAGATAAATATGGGTTCTATGAACATTAAAATTTATTTCAATCCCTTCTCCACCATGAAATATTCATTACAACACTCATATTCACTCAATTGCCCCATACACTGATAAAATAGGATCTTTTAATGAAACTGAGTTGATATTCTTCAGGTTCTGAGATATCTAGACCTGATAAATGTAGTTTTAAGAATATACTGATGCTACAGAACATAAATAACATTATTTACTGACCATTACAAGAGGCTTCCAAAATTAAGGGGTAGGAGGCTCGAATCTTGACCAGCAAGGGGCTGTGAGCATAGGTGAAGCATGGGCTTCACTGGAGCTCAACTTGAACTTGATGGAGGCTGTAATAAATTCTGGAATAATATTCAATGGCTGATATTAGTGCTCCATAAACCTGAAATAGATATAAATGGAGATGGAAGAGAAGGGAGGAGGGATTTGGGGATCATCACCCAATGGTCTGAGGCACAACACTCAGAGGGTATCCTCACATAGCATAACCACAATGTCAAATCATCCAAACTGAGTCAATGGGGTTGAATTCACCTTTAATAGAGTGTTGAGTGACCTTCTTAGCAGGTGAGGATCCAAGGTGACCTGTGAGAGCATGTCAACCCTCAACAAACCTTAACCCTAGCCACATAAGCACCTCCTTTGGGGAATTTAGCAAGTAGGACCGTGTGGAATTATTTCTAAGTTCAATTCCTCCTTCATAATTAGAAACTCCGTGCTCACTAATTCAAAAGTTGCTTCTTTTGAGTTATGACACTTTTTTTTCTTTTCTAGACTCCTAAGGAAAATGTTCTTTCCATTGAAAACTTTCTTGCTTTTCTCTGACTGCTTTTCTGAGCTCCATAAAAGGCAACTATGCCCTCCTCTGAAAAACTTTCCTGCTTTATCCCTGACTACTTTTTTATATTCTTTTTGGTACTTTCCTCTTTGTTTCCTATGACATCTTTTGTCATAGTGTTTCCTCTTTCCTTCCTTGGCTAGTAGACTTTTCCAATGCGCCCCACCTGACTAGGCAGCTTATTTACACCTCATAAATTAGCAATAATAATTAAAATGGAAAATAAAAGTTAGATACATGCCTTACTTAATTAATTATTACAAAATTTCCCTAGGGAGCATGATTAATGTCAAATTGAGCCCCTCCTAGGAGTCCAGTATGGTCAACACTTTAATGGCCACTTTGATGGGACATGACAATAAAATAGATTGAATGGAGAAGCCCCTATGGATCTTTTGTCTATTACCCTATTAGCCCATAAAGAAAACTTAAGCTTTGAATCCCAGCTTTTCTGATTCATCTCTATTAGTTTACCGATGATTCCGACTAAGATTTTGTTGGATGACTCAGCCAAGCCATTGCCTTAGGGATAATAGGATGTGGAGTGCACCAGTTGAATACCCATTGATTCACACATTTTATCTAATGCCCCAGCCTTGAAATCTGGTGCATTATCAATTACTAACCTTACTAGGTAGCCAAACCTACTAAAGATATTCTCATATAAAAATCTCATTTTGACTTGATGAGTGGCATTCCTGCTGGGTATTGCTTCTATCCATTTGGTAAAGTAGTCAGTGGCTACTAAGATCCATTTATGCTGTCCACTAGAATATGGATTTATTTCACCTATGAAATCTAGACCCCATTGCTGGAAAGGCCCATTCACCACAATAGGCCTAAGGGGCAAGGACTTGAGCTGGTGCTTCCCTATAAATCTTTGGCATTGGTCATGGGCCCTTACAAAAGTGCACACATCAGCAAAGAGGACTGGCCAATAGTATCCTACTCTTAAGATCTTGTGGGTTGTGGTTTTCCAGTAGTGATGCCCCCCACATGTGCTGGAATGAAAATGATGCATGACCTGCTCTGCTTCCTCTTTATCTAGACACCTTAGCAAAATTCCAAACTGATCTCTCTAGTACAGCAGTTTGTCAATTATGCAAAACTTAACAGATTTCAACTTAAGAGCTCGTGCTTGGTTAGGAGTGATATCAGGAGGAACCTCTATTTTTTGCAAAATTTGAATGATACATGAGTACCACTCACATGAATATATGTTCTCGGCTACTGATCGAATGTCATTTTGATCCTGATTTACTTATGTTTCTGCTGCCACCACAGTATGCACCTTTGTTGATTTTACACATGTGAAATTTATTCCCATCAGTTCACAGTTTTCTTTGGCCATGAGTTTAGCCATACCTAGTCCCTTTACCATCTTGGTGGGTTTCACCTCTATATCAAACTCAATGAGCTTGGCAATCCACTTAGCTCTCTTCCCATCAATGTCAGGCTGAGTTAGAACATCCTTCACAGCAGCTGAAGGGACATATGCAATGACCTTTGCATGGAGAATGTAGATTATGAAAGTCTTCAAAGATTTTATGAGAGCATAAGCCTACTTCTCAATTGGGTCATACTTCAGCTGAGCATCTCTTAGGGTTTTGCTGAAGAATGAAATTGGATGATCAATACCCTCATCATTATTTTGTAATAGTACAGCTGCTACTATGTCTTACGATGCAAAAGAGAAAATATAAAAACCCTTGGTGTAGTTAGGGCTGATCAGGGCTGGGGACTCCATGATAGCTTCTTAATATCTTCAAAAGAGTTTTTTTTCTTGGTCAATCCACTTTATTTCTACATCTTTTTTCAGCATGAATGTTATATGCTTCACCAGCTCATAGAAATTAGGAATGAACCTCCTGACAAATTTTATCTTACCTAAAAAGGACTGAATGTCTCTTTTTGACCTTGGTATTGACATCTTCTGAATTGCTTCCACTCTTACAGGATCGATCTTTACACCTTCGACTGAAACTATATGGCCCAAGAACTTTCCTTCACTGAGTGCAAACTAGGACTTCTTAGGTTTCAGTGATATTCCATACCTTTTGCACTTCAGAAATACCTTCCTTAAATGCTGCAAGTGGTCATGATGGCTGTGAGAGTAAACTGTTAGGTCATCCAAATAGATCAGCACAAACTTGTATTTTAGGCCTATAAAATCTAGGTCCATGGCTCTCTGAAAAGTAGCCCCAACATTCATTAACCCAAATGGCATTTTAGCATACATGAAGGTGCCCTAGGGGGTGGTAAAGGAAGTCTTATCTTGGTCATCAAGGTGCACAACAACTTGGCTGTAACTAGAGAAGCCATCAAGGAAGGACATAACCCTATATGTCGAGACTTTATACAATAGGTGTTCCATCTGAGGAAGTGGATAGTTGTCTTTCTTGGAACACTTGTTTAGGTTCCTAAAATCCACACACAACCTGATTTCTCCATTTTCTTTCTTACCACTACTAGGTTTGTAATCCACTTGGAATACCTGAGGGGGATTATGATCTTGGCTTTGAGGAGCTTGTGGATTTCCTTTTCAATCACTTGTAATAGGAGAGGACTGATGGGTCTCGGCTCTGCTTAAAAGGAATGGTGTCCTTCTCCAAAGGAATATTGTGCTGGATGATATTGGTGTCATAAGTTTTTAGGTCACTATACTCCCAGGAAAAAACATCAGCAAACTCTTTTATCAAGCTGCAAAATTTAGACCTCTGATCAGTAGTCATCCCAGTGGACAGATTTATTAGTTTTGGATGGCTTTCACTTCCTATGTTTTTCTCTTGGATAGCAGGATCTAGCTCCTTTTTGGTAGGCTTGAAAGGGATGTCATTGTGATCAAACAGTTATTCCAGTGGTACTAGACCTCGGGGTATGTAGTTGCTGGGCAATTGGACAATGTTCTAATCAGTCACTTTATCTATTAACTTGAGCTATTTGGATTCCTCCGTGTTTAGGTTTTCCTGGTCTATGTGTATGTAGGAGAATTCATCTACTAACTGAAGGAATTTACTAAGCTCATCATCATTCTCAAACACCCTCCAAAATTTTACATTATCTTGCAGAAAGGGTCTGTACTTGACCTAAACATCATAGCTGAGCTTAGGGGGTAAAGGAGGAACAAACAGAATTGCAGAGACAACCAAGGAATCAGCCAGGTGATTCAAAACCCTAGGAATATATGACAGTTCAAAAAACATAAAGGAGTCTATGAGTTTCCATACCTCATCCTTGTAGGCCTTCAGTCTGATATTTTTTGTCTAAAAAGTGTTGTTGACCTGCTATATGATGAGGTCTGCATCTCCAAAAATCTTCATGCACATGATCCCCATCTCCTTGGCAGCTATCAATCCTAGTAGCAAGGCTTCATATTCTACTATGTTGTTAGTGGTTTTAAAATCAAGCTTATAGGACAGATGGATGTTTTCCTTACATGGGGAGATCAATACTACACCTATGCCTGCTGAGCTTTGAGTGCAAGCCCCATCAAAATACATGGTCCAGATTGTTGTGGTCACTTCTTCGGGCTGCTGATAGGTGGGCTTAGTGATTTGGACTGATGTTTGCTGAGAATCATCTATTTGCAAAATGCATGACCCAAAATTAGTTTCCACTACATAGATGGGGTGATTCACTGAGTTGCTCTCCTTGCTTATAATGTATGCCAGCTGATTTTCCCTATACAACCTTGTTAACACCCAAAAATGGTTAACTACCTCATCTACCCCACTACATGGCTCATTTGTCCATTTGCCTACCATATTTCCCTGAAAATCCCACTAAAAAG
>LPNX010029583.1:598790-613260 GCA_001517045.1 Pseudotsuga menziesii
CAGAAAAGGAGAAGAAGCAGCTTGGAGCTCGAAGCCACCGACATTGGACCAGCGCAACGGACTCCACCAACCTCCTCATTGGAGGTAATATTAATAAAAATCACCATTATACATTTCTTTACTGTTTTGCTTCATGTTATTTACTTTTTACTGCTTTAGCTTAGTCTTTGTTTCAGTTTATCTTTGTTTACATCATTGAACTGCTACTAAGGATTCCATTTTCCTTAGTAGGTGCTCATTAGCACAAGCTAGGGTGAAAACCCTAGCTACAAACCTCTTAGTATCTCCTCCAAACATGGGAATGGTGGCATATGTGAGCTCCATCTGAAGAGTGTCACCTAGTTTTTTGCTCCATGAATGAGATAGCAAGAGACCAAATTTTGGAGGTATATCAGCCACTACAATGTCCATCATGATGCTTTTCGAAGATAGCTGAGTTAGGTTCACAACAAGGTATTTAATTGTTAGATTTTTATCATTCAAGCTAGCATTATGATCTTAGGATCTTTAACTGAGAGAATAACATGCACAACAATAAAACACAAGAGACAAGAGACACAAAGAATTTTCGTCAAGGAAACCATAAAGGAGAAAACCTCAGGACTTCCTCAGAGATAGAATGTGTAATACCCTGGTTTTGACCCTGTTTGGATTAAAAGGTACATGATGTATAATTGTAATTAATCGTGGTGAGGAGATAAAGGAAAAAGCTCCACCATTGATTTGGTTGTGTATGTTTCGGCAAGAGGGATCGTTGTCGATGGTATATCGTGCTATCCAACACATTAGAATTTTGACATCATGTAAGTATGCACATTAATTAAAATAAAACTACAGCCAGCTACGACGGTGCAACGTTAAATGAAAAGGGCATGATTCCTAAAGTTAAGGGGGGGTTGTCTAACCCATGGGGGCCACTGGTAGTTTGCCATGTGTCTACCAACATAGTTACTCTGTTGTTAGTGGGGGTACCTATGGGCTGGAAGGAAACCACTACACTCACACCTACACTCTCTCCATGATGCCTTGGTCGTTGTCTTTTCCACTCTCCCCACCACTGACTGTTCATTTTCCTCACAAAGGGCAGAGTTAAAATGGAGTACAATTCATTATTGAGGGGTTCATTTGCCTCTGCCTCATGGACTGCTGGCTTGTAGACTGGTTCTTTCTCCTATTCATGTAGAAATCTTGGGTTCTTGCCTCCACCATTACTAGACTACAAAGGTTTTCCATGGTTGTCACTATGGGATGTTTTTCCGTGGTTCCCATGTCTTCCTCCTGTTTATGTTGAGGGTCGATTTTTCCCCTGCTCACATTACTATTGTAGTCCGTCCAGACATTTCATTATTGATTGTGGACTATGGTTTTCTTTTATTGCTTGTGGTCTGTGTTTAGGTTCTTCCCATATCCAGGATTAAGAATCAGACTTCTCTCTCGTTTGGGACTGTGTGAGGTTTCCGTCGTTTCCTTATAAGATTGGGGATGCTATTGATTTACCCTGGTTTTGGGTTGCTGTGTAATGCTGTTGTCATTTCCTTATAAGATTGGGGCTACTATTGATTTACCCTGGTTTCAGGTTGCTGTGTAATGATGTCGTCATTTCCTTATAATATTGGGGCTGCTGTTGATTTACCCTGGTTTCGGGTTTCTGTGTAATGATGCCATCGTTTCTTTATAAGATTGGGGCTGTTGTTGATTTCCCTGGTATTGGTTGCTACGTGTGCCAATATCTTTTGGGGTTTTTGCTTAGTGTTTTGGCTGTGCTAGGGCTAATAGCAGCTCTAAAACATCTTGTTTGAGCTAAGATGTGTTCACCTTTTCATTTGGGGTTGTCACCCGGTTGTCTTCATCTTCTTCATGGAGCTGTGAACTATTTGTTTTACTATGGTATGCAGTGGTTGGTCTTCGGACTGTTGAGAGTAGGATTAGAGGATGGGTATGCTTAAAAAACCGGTGTTTGGAGCCACTTAGCAGAGTAAGACTACTGGCTTTCTTCTCCATAACCCTTGAAGAATATTGGAAAGGCAAGTCAGGGCCTGAGGGACTATGAAGCAGAGAAAGGATTGATTCCTAGTGTTGGGTGTGTGGATGTCTGAGAGGTCAGGGATACCTTTGGTGTAGGCATCCTTAGCTCTCTATTGAGGACATCAGCTTAGCATTTATCCTTTCCTATCTCCTCAATGGCCTGATAAACACTACTATGTGGGCTTGGCTGATTTATGTATCTTGGCTATGTGTAATCCTGCTTTGACCCTTATTCCTTGAGGAATCATGCCTAGCTTAGGGGTGGCAATGTTGCTGAGAGATTGATGAGCACGCTGACCTATGGTTGGGTGGAATGTTTCAGCGATGTAGCTGGTTGCAGGACGAGTTCTTTCCAAGATAAGTATTCCTGACTATTTCGTATCTGCATTTATATTTACTAATTAATGAATATGATGAACATGTGGCATGATTGAATGATCGTATGTTTGCTTCCACTATGTATATGAAGGATTATGCATCGTAGTATGTCTTATGTTTAATCTTTTTATTTCAACATTATATTCATGTTCATGTTCATGGGGCTATCATGCGCGTATGTCTAGTGATAGTAGTGTCCTCTTCGTTAGTTTAAGGGTCGGGAAAATTACTGTATGGTATCAGAGCTCAATGTTGCAGCATGGGCCTGAATGGGCCATGAAAGATCAGATAGCAGAGGCCGGTTGCCTTCTACCCAGCAGGGATCAGAAAATTGTGGCAAAAAAATTTAGAAAATTTTCTAAGTACCAGAATCATCATCCATCGGAAGACGTTAGTGGTTTGTACGCCCGCCGTTGCGGAAGCCTAGAGCACTAGTCTTCCGACGAGGAAAAGTTTTGACTGTCAATGCAGATGTGCTTATGTTCACCGATCGGATGAGAATAGTTGATTTGGTTGGCGATGGATAGGAGATGGTCGAGTTGATGAGGCGGCGGAAGAAGGTAAAGAGAAATATTTTGAAAAAAATTTCTAAGTCCGACCATTGGCGATCGATGGAAGATAGTTGTTTTCATCGTTGATGGTTAGAAAAGGGAACTGCTGATGAACTGCATCAGAAAAATTTAGCTGATGGAGCACCCACCATTGCGGCAGTCTAAGACACTATCCACCTGACGGATAGTTGATTCAACGAACGATGTGGCAGAAGAAAGAGGAGGAAATTTCCAAAAAATTTCTAAGTGTTGACTTCATTGGCCATCAGAACATATTAGTGGTTTTGACCATCAACAGGTGTTCTAGCCCATGAGAACAAGAAGAAATTTCCAAAAATTTTCTAAGTGTTGACTTCATCGGCCATCGGGAAATGTTAGTTGTACGGGTCGCCGATAAACATCGAAAGGAATTACTGGTTCAAAGCACCATCGTTGTGGAAGCCTAGTGCACTAATCCTCCAACGGATACAGGTTTCGCTTAACGATGTCGTGATGGTTGTGTTTTAGTCACCGATCGAAGAAGAATAGTCATTGACATCGCCGATGAGTAGAAGATGGAAGATCCGATGCGGCAGAAGACAAGGAAAGAAGAAAATTCAAAATTTTCTCTAAGGCATGAGATCATCTGCCATCAGGAAATGTTAGTGGATCAGATCCCTGATCAGAAAAGGTTCAGTGAAGGTGAACCGCAATTACAGCTTCCTAGTCAACTATCCATCTGATGCCGCAATGAATAACTGCTCCGACTGCCGATAGAGTCATGAGCTGCGAAAGACATAGGAAGATTGTGGGCTGCCATTGCAGAAGCCGAAGAGACTAACCATCCGATGCGTAAGGCACCCGACCGTCGACGCAGTGGATAGTCTATGCTATCACCGATGAAGTTCAAAACGATGGAGGATTATGGACCTGATATGGCAGACAAAAGTAGAACAACAAATTACCGATAAAATTTGGAATGGTAGACCACTACAGGCCGATACGGTAGAAGGGAATAGAAAAGCGATCCACGGATAAAATGGAATAAATTAGAGGTTTCAATCGTCGAAAAGCCGGAATATCAGTAAGGAGAAGACCCAATGAGCAGTAGTTGACATCACCAATGTAGATCGGAAGTTTAGTCGGTTTTCCCATGGAAACCATAGTAAGATTACTTTCCACCATTGTGGTTGCTCAAGGGACTGTGCACCCAATGAACAGTTGATTTTCTCACCGATACAATGGAAAATTATTGTTGATAGGGCCGTCGATGAGCACCGGAGAAATTTGTTGCTTAGATCACCAATGTGTTGGAGTTGTAGATGGGATAAGACCGATTTGAGCAAAGGAAATTTTGAGTTTTTCAAAGTGGATTTTTTTCAGCGATTTCAGTTGTTTCAGTGAAATTCTCAGTAGGATTTTAGGGCTGAAAGGAAGAAAACCCTAGGTGGTTTGAGGTCGCATTTCAGACCCAAAAATTCAGTGGTGTGTTTTTCCATCATTTTTGAAATGATGTGGTTTTCACACCCAAGGTCAGAATGAAGCATGTGGATAGGCGTTGGAAAGCTTATCCAGCAGGGAAAAAGGGAAATTCACCAGAATCTAAGTGTGGAGTAGCAGAGTACTAGTGATTGCTTGAAAGAGAAATGTGTTGCTGTCAATATGGACAAATCCATAAATTGCATGCCTAGAGGTAGCAAGACCATGTAGTCAAGTCAGTTGTTGTGTGGAAGAGGAGTTTCATGTAAGGATGAGGGAAGTAAAAAGGGAAGTTTCCTTAAAACCCTATCCTGTTGATTATAACTACGTTTTATAAGTTTCATACATGAAATGTATGAGGATATGCCTTGCATGCATAGGATATTACATGTTGGTAAGAATAGTGAGGATTATACGTTTATAATGAACCACTAATGATAATTATTGCATTGGTATTGACATTAGTGGAACAACCAATGATAACATGGACATGGTTGAGTATGTTGCTGATGCTGATGAATGTGACCAGAAACCCTATGAAGAAAGGGATAAGGAAACAAGTCCAGGATCAAAAGTTGGTGAGCAAATTCTGCAATCTCCCATAAAGGACCAACCAAACTGGTAATGTCAAGGGTGTAAGTAGGACCCATGGAGGTAAGAGTTTAATTATGACAATTTCATGGACTATTAAAAGCAAGAGGTCTCATACCATGTGGGTATTTGAATTTTATACTGCATTCATATAGAAATGTGTCATTATGAGCTTAGTATCCCAAGGATGGTAAGCACTAATGATATTGATTCTAGTCATCCATCCCATATGAAGTAGTCATGGTTAGGCCATGCATGGTATGTTTGAATGCATAGTATTACAGAATCAATGCAAGGTAGCATTGATTGGATATGCATTAAAGAATTTTATAAATATTGTGGTTATGCATTGAATGGATGCATATGAAGGGTGTGAGTAATTGATTTCATAAGTATGGGTGCAATTGTTGTGATGCATTGCATGAATGCATTGAGATAGTGCATGTGATATTATGAATAACTAATGGCTGAAATGATGAATTGATGACAATTCTGGAACCATTTCAAGAGTTGTTATGGATGCAGGATAGTAAGTGCATGAAGAGGGTAGTCATGATCAATTGGCTGCCGGAAATACCCTATGGAAGGGCAAGGTGGTACCAATGATACGCTTGGGAAGTAAGGAGTATCTAAACATTTCATTTAAATTTCATAAATGATGTGAAGATACCCTGTAATTTAAAATATGATGATGATTGCATGAAGTAAATGAGTTTTGGTAATATTGATGTGCTAACAACTGGAAATATTTGAATTTTATAAATTCTGAAAATGCTTCAGTGATGGTTGCAGCAATGAAAAAGTTATATGCATCCAGACTTACCAAGTGTTTCGGGTAGATTTTTTAGAGCATGGCAATGAGAGTAAGACCATGACAAATGCTGGAATCTACCATGTTAAAGAGCCAAACCTTATGAGAAGAGTCTCATGGCTGTGAAAATAGTTTGTATGCATAATATGTTGTTAAATTTGAATTTGTGAATTTCAGATTTAAGAAATTGCTGACAATTGCTAATCACTATTGGCTTGCATAAGATTGTGTCAGGAGGGCGCATTGTAAGTGGGTGTTCATGTTATGATAGTAAGCATAAACTTATAATGGGAATAGTAGTGTTTCTTACAAGAGACCCACAATTGAGGATCACCTCATTGCCAAGCAAATCAATTTCTGTAGTAAACAAAGTTGCAAATTCTCGTTGAATTTAATTACTAATGTCATTGCTTGGTTTTGAAACAATCAATTTGGATTGTATTGTCAGATAATGATTGACTGTTTGGCTAATTGATGAATGTGCTAGGGGTACACACTACAGGAATATCATGTGTGATGGCCTGTAGGATCCAAAATTCATGGGAAGGTTTTCCCTTATCTTGGAAATGTCCCATTTGCACTGCATGTTTGGTAAGCCATGTGAGTGAGATGGTATATATTATGTCGGTAAGACATGTGTGGATATGGAATGTGAAAGGAGTTGGGATGGAAAACCGAGGGACTGTTAACTTAGAGAAGGGAGCCCCCATTTCTTATTAACAAAGGAATACTGCCTTAGAAAATGGATAAGTGTTATGTGACCCTAGCTAAGAAAATGCATATCGATTTGTTAAATTCGATATCTAGAGCATGTTTTGATTTTGTTTCCGTTATGGCAGATTGCTTGAGTATGCATAGTGCCTACATGGCACACACTGGAAAAGGGTGCACACTTTTTCGATGTTGGATCATGGAAGGATTTTTCAATATTGATTACAACCTAGGGAGTGGACATGCTCCTAGTGTCTCAATACTTGATATAGGATGATATGAAACATGATTACAGTTTTAGAGCAATAACGCTAACAAATATGCTTATATTGCTTGTGTTGTCAGGATAAACAGATGTAGTCTGGTATTGTACACTAAATGGACAATTGCTTGAGCTCATCCTACCTTCTACTAAAGAGCACAAAGAAGGAGACATTCCTGAGGGATTGTCAACTCATAGAAGGTAGTGGCCTCTTTAAAGAACACAGAGAAGGAGACATTCCTGAGGGACTGTCAACTTAGAGAATGGAGTGGTCTCTCTAAAGAACACAGAGAAGGAGACATTCCTAAGGGACTGTCAACTTAGAGAAGGGGGTGGTCTCTTATGTGATATGGGGTAGTGGAGTTAGAGCTCACTATCGAAAATGACACCTGGAAATGGTCGTTTATTGTTGATATAAGTGCATGCAATTTGTTGACGGTCTGATAAACCCAACTAAAGGTTGGCTTCACTATGCCTGATATATATATATATATATAGATATATATAAAAGGACGTTGTGAAGCGGCCTACGTGCTGACCTAACATCCAAGTCCATAGGTGATCCCAAGGCTTGCAAAGCGAAGCAGGATCCTATGGACCAACGAGGAAATGCACAATATAGATAAGTATTGGATTATTTTGCAATTCTTGATTATGAATATGCATGTGTATATTATTTGGTTATGATGTTTTAAGCTCTTGTTTAAGAGATAAAAACTGATGAGAATAAACTAAACATGTGAATTGATTCAATGTTTGAATATAGGTATCGCTGGAAGCGAGGACTATGAGAGCATCCTAGCGGTGCATGTGGACATGTGACTGTCCTGAAGAGCTCATAATGAGCAGTGATGAAAAAGGTGCTAGTGTGACTATGAAGTTCCTAGCAGTCGAGACAAACCATGTGGGGAGGATCCATGGTTGAGAGGTCTGAAATAGACCAGGAACACTAAGTGTCATGACCAAGAGGGATTGGACCAGCATTCAAGGTGAAGTGAAAGATGTTGAGAGCATGAAAAGCCACAACGGTGGTGTGGGTTCTAGGATGGAACAAAACAAAGAGGGGAAAAACTCTTGCTACTCTCTCTTGCCTTTTTTATTATATATATATGCATTGTGAAAACAAAAGATTGTTGAATGCATGTATGACTAGAAATAGAATATGTGTATTTGCTTAAAGTAAATTGTGAATGCTGGGATGGTTAATTCCCTACCCAATAATGGACATGATGAGCTCAGGTGCCTGTTGGGAAGGCATGAAAAATATGAAAGTCTCCTTGATGAGACTTGGACTGTCATGCCAATTGGGCAATTAATTAACTGAAATTAATGCCTATATTATGCTTGGTCTAACAAAATTTCAATGATGCATTTCACAGGTAAGAAAGGTGAAATCCAATGGTGCACATTGATCATGGCAGCAAACCAAAAGCTACTGGACTTGGCTGGCAGTCTTGTTCAAACGATTGCTAGGACCCAAGAGAATCTTGGAGAAATGCTCAAGATATAGAAAAGGCAGAATGAGATGAACCACTAGATTTTGCAAGACTCTATTGGTTTGCAAAAGGAGGTAAAAAGCCTTATGGGGGAAATCCATACAGGAAAATAAAGTGGATCAATGATGGGACATTTGTCCAAGCGATCTGTTAAGAAACGGTCCAGGCATGAGGACTCAAGGAAAATTGAGCCGGTAAAGATGAAGCAGCCAGCAAAATGTTGGGAATGTTGAGGACATCATTTACATCAGGACTGCCCAATGAGGGAACATAAAGAGGGCAGTAGCCACAAAGTTCCTCGATTTGGGGATGAACTGAAAGCTAAGAACCGGTAAGAGAAGCTTGTGGAAGCCGAGGGGCTTGGTCCTGAAAGTTCAAAGTAAATAATTGAACATGGGACAGATCTGCAAAATTTTTGAAATTTTGAATGTGCAAATTGTATATGTATTCCTCTGTATTGGAACACTGAGGACGGTGTTATTCCAAGGGGGAGGGGATCGTAATACCCCAGTTTTGACCCCGTTTGCATTAAAAGATACATGATGTATAATTGTAATTAATTGTGGTGAGGAGCTAAAGGAAAAATCCCCACCATCGATTTGGTTGTGTATGTTTGGGCAAGAGGGATCGTTGCCGATGGTATATCGTGCTATCTAGCACATTAGAATTTTGACATCATGTAAGTATGCACATTAATTAAAATAAACCTACATCCAGCTACGACGGTGCAATGTTAAATGAAAAGGGCATGATTCCTAAGGTTAAGGGGGGGTTGTCTAACCCATGGGGGACATTGGGAGTTTGCCATGTGTCGACCACCTTAGTTATTCTGTTGTTAGTAGGGGAAGCTATGGGATGGCTGGTAACCACTATGCTTAGGCCTACACTCTCTCCATGACACCTTGGTTGATCATCTTGTCCACTCTCCCCACCACCAACTGTTCATTTTCCTCACGCAGGGTGGAGTTAAAATGGAGTACAATTCATTGTTGAGGGGTTTGTTCTCCTTTGCCTCATGAACTGTTGGCTTGCAGATCGGTTCTTTCTCTTGTTCACATAGAAATCCTGGGTTCTTGCCTCCACCATTGTCAGACTACAAAGGTTTGCTGTGGTTTTCACTGTGGGATGTTTTTTCATGGCTCCCTTGTCTTCCTCCTGTTTATGTTGAAGGTCAATTTTTCCCCTGCTCGCATTCCTACTGTAGTCCATCCAAACATTTCATTATTGATGGTGGACTGTGGTTTTATTTTATTGCTTGTGGTCTATGTTTAGGTTCTTCCCCTGTCCAGGATTGAGAATCAGACTTCTCTCCCATTTGGGACTATGTGAGGTTTTTGTCGTTTCCGTATAAGATTGGGGTTGTTGTTGATTTACCCTGGTTTTGGGTTTCTTTGTAATGCTACCGTCGCTTCCTTATAAGATTGGGGTTGCTATTGATTTACCTTGGTTTTGGGTTGTTGTGTAATGTTGCCATCATTTTTTTATAATATTGGGGCTGCTGTTGATTTACCCTGGTTTCGGGTTGCTGTGTAATGCTGCCATCATTTCCTTATAAGATTGGGGCTGCTATTGATTTCCATGGTATTGGTTGTTGCGTGTACCAATATCTTGTGGGGTTGTTTTCTAGTGTTTTGGCTGCGCTAGGGCCAAGAACATCTCTGAAACATCTTTTTGACCAGACCTGTGTTCACCTTTTTGTTTGGGCTTGTCACCCAGTTGTCTTCATCTTCTTCACAAAGTTGTGAACCATTTGTTTTACTACAGTATGCAGTGGTTGGTATTCGAACTGTTGAGAGTAGGATTAGAGGATGGGTTTTCTTAAGAAACTGGTGTTTGGAGCCACTCAGATAGAGTGAGAATGTTGGATTTCTTCTCCACAACCCTTGAAGAATATTGGAAAGGGAAGTTAGGGCCTAAGGGACAATGAAGCAGAGAAAGGACTGATTCCTGGTGTTGGGTGTGTGGATGTCTTATAGTTCAAAGTTAGCTCTGGTGTAGGCATCCTTAGCTCTCCATTGAGGCCACCAGCTTAGCATTTAGCCTTTCCTAGCTCCTTACCATCCTGATAAACCCTATTGTGTGGGCTTGGCTGATTTGTGTATCTTGGCTATGTGTAAGCCTGCTTTGACCCTTATTTCATGAGGAATCATGCCCAACTCATGGGTGGCAGTGTTGCTAAGAGATTGATGAGCACATTGGCCTATGGTTGGGTGGAACGTTGCAGTGACGTAGCTGGTTGCAGGATGAGTTCTTTCTAAGATAAGTATTCTTGACTATTTCATCTCTACATTTATATTTATTGATTAATGAATATGATGAACATGTGGCATGATTGAATGATGATATTCTTGCTTCTGCTATGTATATGAGGGATTATGCATCTTAGTATGTTTTATGTTTAAGATTTTCATTTCAGCATTATATGCTTGTTCATGTTCATGGGGCTATTATGCTTGTATGTCTGGTGATAGTAGCATCCTCTTTGTTAGTTTAAGGGTTGGGGACGTTACAGAATGAGCACCAATGGCAGCAGTAAAACCAAAAAACATAAATATGATCTCCACAGCTTTTGTCTCTCTCTCTCTCTCACTTGAGAGAACTTCTCCTCTCTCACTCATGTGCCTCAATGAGTGAGTGAGTGTGTAATAAATAGAGAGGCCCACTCTCTATTTATATTATTTTGTTAACTTGAAGCCCACTCCAACATGTCGGCCTCACTTAACAATTACTTACTAGAGTCAACATCTCTAGGAGTGTCTAATAACCCTAGTGCCCCACAAATTGTGGGGAGTTTGCCTCCTCCAACCAACAAGGAGGGTTATCCTTAACACAAGTTTGGGGACTATTTCCCCGACATACAATGACTCACCTAGCATTGAATTCTCTAGGATATTCTAATAACCCTAGGGCCCCACAACTGCGAGGACTTTAACCCTTGACAAATAGGAGGGTTACCCACAATGACTTGACATGACTTGTTTACATTATAGAAACTTCCCAGAATAAACATCAGGGTATGACATGACTCAAATACATTACAGACACATCCTGGATAAACATCAGGGTACAATACATAATATATACGAACGAATACATTCCGAAGTTACAATTACATCAACACTCCCTCTTAACTAGGAAGGTATTCTCTCTACACAATTTATTAGCACAATTCTTCTTCTTTGTATCATCTGGATCATCATTGAGTTCTCGTTATCTTCATCTTCAATGCATCTTCATATGGATCTGGATCATCACTCAATCTGGATCATCATCACTGGATCTAGATCATCATCAATGGATCTGGATCATCATCACTAGATCTAGATCATCACTCAATCTGGATCATCATCACTGGATCTGGATCATCACTGGATCTAGATCATCACTGCTGGATTATCATGAAGTCTAGATCATCACTTGATCTAGATCGTCACTACTGGATCATCATCAAGTCTAGATCATCACTTGATCTAGATCGTCACTATTGGATCATCATCAAGTCTAGATCATCACTTGATCTGGATCGTCACTGCTGGATCATCATCAAGTATGGATCATCACTTGATCTGGATCGTCACTGCTAGATCATCATCAAGTCTAGATCATCACTGCTGGATCATCACTGAATCATCATCATCATTATTGTTGCTGCTATCTCAATCAAATGGTGCTATCTCTTCATTCTTCTCATCACAAGAAGTTCTACAGACCCAGCCCTGTAGGCCCACCCTTCATGTAGGTCTTCATCAGTGCTTATATATGACACTTAAGTTGGAATGGACCACCCAGCTCTTACATCTAACCTCATCTTGTCAGAAAGGCATGCCCAACACTCACATCTGACCACATCTTGTCAGAAAGGCCCAGCACTCACATCTGACCATGTGTAAACACATCGCGCCAGAATGTCTCAGTGCTTACATCCGACCTCATCTTGTCAAAAAGGCTCTGCACTTACATCCAACCCCATCTTGTCAGAAAGGCATAGCACTCACATCTAACCATGTGTAAACACATCACGCCAGAATGGCTCAGCACTTATATCCGACCTCATCCTATCTAAAAGGCTCTGCACTTACATTTGACCATGTGTGAACACATCACATCGAAAGGGCTCTCAGTCCCAGACTAAGGATTCCTGGTAACTGACCAGGTGCCTCCATTCTCCCTGAGAATGGCATCAACCCTTATATCTGATCAAGTGGGAAACGTCCCTTGATCAATCACATCAAATTGGCCATGTTCTCACATCTGATCATGTAAGACTACATCCTACAGTCATATCAGAATGGCCCTTAGTCCCAGATTGAGTATTCTTGGTAACTAACTAGGTACCTCCATTCCAAGAATGGCATTCAACCCTTACATCTGATCATGTAGGAACCTGTCCTACAGTCATATCAAAATGGCTCAGGACTCACATCTGACATGGAAGGAACCTAAATCCTCTCACCATGACAGAATGGCTCAGCTCTTACATATGACCATGGAAGGAACTTAATCCTCTCCCATGTCAGAATGGCTCCAGGTCTCATCATTTCCCTTTGGAGGGAACCTTGATATCGAGAACACCAAGCTTCTCCCTGAAGTACTGAAACTTCAATTTGGTCATTTCTAGCATGGAATCACATTAAGGATGATTACGACCAAGGATAACCTACGAGCTTCACCAGGACTTATGCTTAGACAACCTATCTCATCAGCTATGCTAAAAATTCTTCTTTCAAGAGATATTGATTTGGATCACTACTCCTTTCTGCATCATACAAAAAATGCAAGTCAGATCAACCAAATCAAATAGTAGTTTTCAAAAGAAACATACTACCTCCCGAATAGCAAGTGGCAACATCTTTTTCCTCAACTGTACTCAACGCCATGAAGGACTCCATCCTGCCAAAACAAGATATGACACTTGATCCCTCCTCAACTGTACCCTTCAGGTACATTACTGCATGCTTTTCAACCATCAAGTGAACATGTCTCAATGTTTTCACAGCAAAGCAAATATCTGGTCTTGTATTCGTCAGGTACATCAAGGAATAAATCATCCGATGATACATCATGGCATCAAGTGTATTTGATGAAGAATCACTCAATATATTAATGTTTGATGCCATAGGTGTGGTCATGGCCTTGCAGTCCATTGTCCTAAACCTCTTCAGGATGTCTACTGCATACTTCCCTTATCTGAGGAAGATTCCATCCGCATTCTGTGACACCTCCATGCCTAGAAAATAGTGCATAGACACATAACAAGAGCATCACTGGTATTCTGCCTTCAACCTTGAAGCAAAGGTTGGAATCCAATTTACTCTCAGTAAAGCCTAGAGTCATCAGTAATCTATCCATCTTTTCATACCATGTCGAACCTCAAGATCTTCTGCAATCACTCCCTCTGTCTTCCATACTCTATGCACTAAAACATTATGTACCAAAGTGACAAGTAGCTTCCTTTGATACTAATATTCTATGTATCCATCTAGGATCACTGGATACCAATATCCTCTATCTTGAACTTTTTCAAAAGTTCTTCTCACACCCATCTGTGAACTTGTCATCCTCTATCAACCTTGTAGCAAAGGTTCAGGTCTTCATCAAGCTCCTCATGTATGTGTTATCCCATGGGTGTCCTCTGAGCTCGTCCAAGGCCTTCTTTCATTTGCACACATCATTCTTCATGTCATGTGTATTTCTAGTGGTTGTAAATGTCTCTTGATAGTCTATGCCTCATGCTATGAATCTTTCCTTGTATCCCATGATGTTTCCATCTATTGCATGATGGAACGACGAACTTCTCTTCATGTATCGATACTGCATCCTAGACATCATTCTTCTTGAACTAGTCTTCCATTTATTCTTGGTTACTTCTTCATTGCTGAAAGGTTCTACATCAATGATGTCGCTACATTCGTCATATTATTCTTCATCTTGAATTATTGTCACTTGTTCTTCGGAACAAGTCTCATCCTTCTTTGCTTGTAGGTGATTATGTATGCGATCTTTCCTAGAAGTCAAATGCAGTTCTATGCTTAGAAACATTTCATAAGGTATATTCATACTGGCAAGTTCTTATTCATAAATATATGATCATGCAACTACTTTAGCCAATACAACATTCATCCATATCTCACAAAAACGTTTCTAGATGCCTTCCATCTCTACCAGGACAACATTGAGATTGTGCACT
>LPNX010029583.1:613274-664025 GCA_001517045.1 Pseudotsuga menziesii
ATGCTTTCATTAATGCAAACATTCTATCAAGCATAATACATTAACTAAATATAGACAAATGCATAATAAAAAATATCATGCAATGACAATTGAATACTTATCTTTATTTGTTTCGTGGGTAGACTTCTTCTTGAGCCTTCAGCTTCATCATCTTCCTCATTCGTAATAGCATCATTTCTTATCCAAATGCTAATATGGATAAGAGGTTCTTCAAGAATTGAGTCCTTCATATTCCTCATCGCTTGAGGGATCTTCTTTGGATGGTGAGAGCTTGATCTTTAGTTGCTCCCATCTTCTCTTGAGCTTCTTATTCTTCCTAGATTCTACTGAAAGTAATCACTTATTCCTTGCATGAATTAATTCCATGATCCTAGGAGGACATTCAAGATGGCTATCACTACTTCTACATTCTCAACTTCTGCTTCTACCTTTTCAAGTTGTTCTGCATTCTGAATATTCACATTCTTCAACTGTTTTCTCAAAGACATCTTCTGATTTATGTTCTTCCCTTCAAATAGCTTGATAAAGGAATCAAACATATCTTTCGGTGTCTTTAGGGAAGAAACTTGTGGTATAAAGTGATCTGTGATTGAATCAACAATGATCTTCTTGGCCTTGACCAAGTTCTTCTTCTGTAAGGCTTTGATCCTCATCTCCCTCTGAAACTGGAACCTCTCTACTCATGTAGGTGTCCAATCCATTTTTTGCAGAGAGATCATATACTTCCATGCTTGGAAGTTGTCAACTTCACCAAGATTGTCATCAAGTTGATGTGATATATCACTTTGAAACGAGAACCTCAAATGAAAATAGCAAAAGATTAGATCTTACCAATTTGAGGTGTCCGTCCTAGTTCTGGAGCTGGTTGATCTAGGGTTTGTCAGAGAAACCCTAATTTTCAAAACTTGGAATATTTCAGATCTAATTGGATAGAAAGATATATATCTTTAATTTTAGTTGTCTAATGTACTCATTTTTTGAAAACAGTGGAGGGAAGCTCCCGAAACAAGAAGCCCTAGTTTAGCAATTTCTTCTGCAGAAATGTCTGTTACTGTTTCTATGATATCTCTGAAATTAATGCTCCTCTATGTCTAAAACTTCAAAATAAGGTAACCTCACATGTCCCTATTCAAAAACCATAGGTTTCATCAGAATTGTTTTCATCAATTGGGACTTATGATAATTTTTCCAAGGTGACTTGTTATAGGACTGTTCAGAACAGGGAAGTTGTACCGACTGCCATGTGTCACTGTTTCATCTTCTAGGTCTGAAACTTGGATAAATAAAATTAAATTACATTCCATTTCTATAACATCTTCATAAATTTCATTTGGACCTTGGTATCCCAAGATATAGCAATTGTCCCTAGGTGCCCTGTTTAGGGATGAATTCTGGAAGAGGATGGAACCCTAACTTGGAGGGATCATATATCCTAGAATATAGAAAATAGGAGTCTAAATTTAGGAAAGAGTGTAAATAATGATTTTATATTAGGCCTCTGAAATTTTCAGCTCCTGATCCTTTGCCAATATCAGGATATAGTGAATGTACCAAAACGTAGTAGTTTTAGTATTTAGGGTTTTTTCTAGCTCGGGGTCAAACTAGGGTTTGACTTTCCTAGAGTTTCACCCAACCAAAAATCTTGATCCAGGTCTCTAAAATTCCATTTTTATGAGGATAAAAATCCTATTCTAGGCTCACTCAAAAATTCCTTTTCTATAGAAAGCCCTAATTTCCCGCACCGAAAACTAAAAATCCTCGGAATCGAATTCTGCATCGGCAGAAAGATGCGTCCTTCAATGGAGAGGCGGCCTAGCATAATTTTGCTAATGGATTGTGGAGAGAGACCCAAAAAGTAAGAATCCCTAGATTATGTAGATACACAATGTCTTCTTCTCAAGTTAGCTCTGATACCATGTTATATTTTTATCATTCAAGCTAGCATTATGATCTTAGGATCTTTAAATGAGAGAATAAAATGCACAACAATAAAACACAAGAGACAAGAGACACAAAGAATTTTCCTAGGGGAAACCATAAAGGAGAAAACCCCGCAACTTCCTCAGAGATAGATTGAGCACCAATGGCAGTAGTAAAACCTGAAAACATAAAGATGATCTCCACAAATTCTGTCTCTCTCTCTCACTTGAGAGAACTTCTCCTCTCTCACTCATGTGCCTCAATGAGTGAGTGTGTGTGTAATAAATAGAGAGGATCACTCTCTATTTATATTCTTTCGTTCACTTGAATCCCACTCCAACATGTCGACCTCACTTAACAATTACATACTAGAGCCAACATCTCTAGGAGTGTCTGGTAACCCTAGTGCCCCACAACTTGTGGGGACTTTGCCTCCTCTAACCAACAAGGAGGCTTATCCTTAACACAATAGTGGGGACTATTACATTGACTTACAATGACTCACTTAGGGTTGAATTCTCTAGGATAGTATAATAACCCTAGGTCCCCACATCTACGGGGACTTTAACCCTTGACAAATAGGAGGGTTAACCACAATGACTTGACATGACTTGTTTACATTATAGAAACTTCTTGGAACAAACATCGGGGTATGACATGACTCAAATACATTACATACACATCTTGGATAAACATCAGAGTACAATACATAAGATATATGGATGAATACATTCTAAAGTTACAATTACATCAACATTAATGAGGCCCAAGCACTTGACCTTCTTGGAGTCGAACGAGAATAAATCATGGTAGGTCTTGGTGATGTTGAGGCCAAGCTCATCCATCATAGTCTTTGGCATTAGGATATGAGAGGCTCTTGAATCCAGTAGATAGTTATGAAGGATTTTATTGTGGATATTCAAGGATATGTAGAATGGTGGGCATGAGTCCTTTAGGTCTTCGATCATGGGGCCCAGGGTTACAACAAGATTTTCATCTTGTAGGTTCACAAATTCAATGTCAATGTGCTCCTTGGGATGAAGGGAATTTAGAATGGAGGACTTGAATGCACCATTCTTCATTAGCTCAATTAAAGGGAAAGGGATTTTCAATTTCTGAATTTCAGACTCAAGGTTGAAAGAATAATGCAGTATATATGGAAATCTTACCTCATGATCTGTAGGTTTGGGTTGGACTTGATCAGGTATGGTTGAAGGTTCTGGTTTCTACAATGATTTGGATGTGATAGCCACCTTCCTCGGTAAAACAAAAACCTTTCTAGCTGATGTAGCAGGCTGCTTGACTGATGTAGCATTCTTCTTAAGATGAGTAAACATCCTAGACCTAAGCTGGTAACCTCCCTGATTATCATATTTATAGACAGCCTCTTCAGTGATCTGCTCATCAATTTGGGCTTCTTCATATTCTTCCTATGTCAAAAAAGAATAGTCCACCTCATCTTCCATGCAATGGATGTTGTCTTTAGCTTCTCCTTCTTCTTTAATGAATTCTGGATATTCTTCTAATACAGCATTTTGGAATGGAGCTCTTATTCTCTGATATTCCCCTTGAATCCTCTCCCTTCTCAGAATCTAAACTGGGAGGTTTCCTCTTCTATAACGAACAAAATTAGGGTTTCAAGGAGTAAATTCACTTGGCCCTTTACCCCTGACAGGTAGATGTCCTTGGTCCTTCAATTTAGACATTTCTGCAGTCAGGTTATCTAACAGTTTGGTCATTTTTTCAATCTTATTCTCTGATGCAGAAGCCCCACTAGGGTCTGCTGGCTGCTTTTTCCTATCTATCTTCCCTTTGACCTTCTGAGATTCCAAAATGTTTGAATCTACCTCTAGGGTAGCATCCTGCATGAGTGATAAGGAGGCATACCTCCTTTCTCTCAGAAGTAGGAAGAAGTCAGTTTCAAAGGAATTTCCATAGGTTATCCTAGTTGAGGTATCAGTGGGCTTAATTTTAGTAGGGATCTTACTGTACATATTGTTGAATCTCTTGGTAAAGTTGGAGACAGACTCCCCATTTTCTCTTTTCAGGTTGTTGAATTCCATGATATAGTAGAGATGGTGTCTCCTTTCTCCCAAATTCTTTAGGAAAATATCATCTAGGACCTCTATGCCTACCACTGATCTAGTAGGTAGTTCCTTAAACCACTTCCTAGCCTAACCATCTAGGATTTGCACAAAAACCCTAGTCCATACATCTCATCTCCTTGCTCTATGTTAATATTTTTAGCATAGTTGTAAAATTCCTCTAGATGTTCTTCAGCAGTGAAATCCCCTTCCCCTGTAAACTTAGGCATATACTTGAGATAATCCCCAGTAGGCATGGCTGCGAGGGAATTTGGCAAAACTAGGGGTGCATACCTAGCTACTAGGATCCTTTCCATATTGGTCAATCGAGGGGCAGCCATATTGGAAATGGGTATGGACATGGTTGAGGAAGGAAGCAATGATGGATATAATTGCTGAGAAGGTGGTGGTATACTTATCCCAGTGGAGTCACTAGGGACTGGATCTTCACAAGCAACAGTGCTTGAAGATGCCCAAACCCTAGATTTTTTTGATGTATCTAAAAATTCTTGAGAATTAAGAATTTCAGCAGAAGAAATAATAGAAAAAATATTTCTTGAAATACGTGATGTAACTTTTTGTGCAGCACTGCTGGTCTGTCTTAGTAAATCCCCAGTTCTTCTCAAAATTTCTTCTGGATCTAAAACTGGTGTTGCTGGTGGCCCCTAAGGGTTTGGTCTAGTACTTGGTCTTCTTAAATCAACCCTATATCCATGGAGTTGCCAGATAGATGATTACAACCATAATAGTGTCCAAGATTTGTCTATCATCAAAGCATGGATCTATGTCATCTCCCAGGGAAGCTGAGCTTCAGTCTCCTATCCTCGGCAACGGAGCCAATTTGTTATCACTCCAGGAAAATCCTCTAGGTTGTAGCTCATGGATGCCTAGTAACTTAAAATGGTTTTAGGGTTTTCTGATATGGATCAAGTCGTTTGACCTATATAACCTTTCCACTCTCAAGACATGCATAAAACTCATTCATTTACAAGGCTTTTAGTTACAATTGCTCAGAAGTTGACAATAAGGTGTAGGGATGAAGAACTCATCAAGATGGCAGATTTACATACAAAACACATGCATATAAATGGCTAAATCCTAATACGGATGGCACTTATAAATCAAATTGTACTAATAAACCAATAGGATGACAGCTATCATCTTTTTAATCAATCTGAAAATGACCTACATACACATTCAAGCATAAGTGCAGCAAAGAAGGAGATGATGGTTGAACAGATCATAACAAAAGAGCTTATATTCATGAATAAGTAAAATGAGAAGCATTAAAGCATTATATACTTATAAATCCCTGAAGTTGAAACTTTATTATAAAATCGATCTTAGGCTTTATAGCCTTTTACAAAATGGACAGATCCTAAAACTTGGATCTATTTTTTACAAAAATAATCAAACGTAACCGTTTTTGCAAATTACGGTTTGAAACCCTACCTAACTACTTGTATAACTATAATGAAGATTTAGTTCACTGACAGAACATTAAATAACTGAAGTAGTCGCTAATGATCACTATTGCATCGGCGATCAGAACCTCAACCCACTAGACTCTTTGTAGTGTCGGTGACATAAAGTACTAAACCTCCATACGTCGGCATTGTAGAGGACTAAATCTCCAACCGCTGTCAACAATGTTCTTTCGGTGGTCAACATAGATGTCATAGCTTTCGCCTAAACCACCGAAAAGGGTTTTCGACCTGATATTTTTCTTTCAGCTTTCGATGGTTAGTGTATATGTTGTACCCCTTTCTAACCCACTGAAAATGGCCCTTTTTGGTGGCTAATGATATGTTTTGAGCCTCGCCTAAGCCACCAAATGCACCTTTCCTGATGTTGCTTGCTCCTTGCTTTCGGTGGTTTAAACCCTTTTTATCTCTATTCCTAGTCTTCCGAAAGCGTCTCTTTTCAATGGCTAATTATTTTTCTGTAGCCTCGCCTAAGCCACTGAAAGCTAGAAATTGTGAAATTTTCATCTAAATAAAAAACAGAGGCTTTCAAACTGTCAGTGATATTCATATCCTTCATTGCATGAGTTAAATTCTTCATACTATCAAAATAAATTATTTTGGGAGATAACACCTGGGTTGCACGAGTTAGGAAAAGTGGCTAACACCCCTCCATCTATTTAGCACAAATCAGGTGCTAACAAGTGGATGCATCTAGGGATGTTATCCTCCCTGTGAGGTAGCAAAGAACCCATAGGCCAGGTGTTGAATCCATTGGGTGATCATGCTTACTCTGTACTTTCAAAATTCTATCACTATTGTTGTGTACGTAAACAAAAACAAAGAAAAAGGAGAATGGTTTCCACCCTAGACCTTATGTCCTTCTCCTCGGGCTTCAAATATTTTCTGGGGCTACCTCTTTATTTCTCAAAAATGAAGGAATATATACCACTATGGTACAAGGTTTTACCTTTTCTTCTCAAGTCAAGTAGTGTTTGAGAAACCTCCCATTCACCGCACCTCCTTTGAACAGGGATCCATCCTGATGTTTTATAATGAAATCATTATCTCCTCTATGTTCCATAACAATGTAGGGGCCTGCCCAGATGTGGTCAATTTTCCCATGTTTTCGTTTATCTTCACGGGGTGTATCCCACTTCGGGACCAGGTTGTCGAGTGAGAAATTGTGTTCTTTAAGCCTCCTATTAAAGCTATTCTTCATCTTCTCTTGATGCATTTTCACGGTGTCATAGGATTTTCCCTTAATTCATTAAACTCTATTATGTAGTTTATTCTTCTCTGCATATGATTTCATTCAATCTATTTTTCTGGTAGAAACTCCATCACTAGCACTCCTAAAGATGTTGGCAATACTACTTCAGTTCCGTATACTAGCTGGAAAGGGGACATCCCAATTGCCCTTTTTATGGAGATCTCGTCAGCCCATAGGGAATATTTCAACTTTGTGTGCTAATATCTCTTGTTGTCTTCCAACAACTTCTTTATAATCCTCATCGAGATTTTGTTTGAAGACTCTGCTAACCTGTTTCCTTGGGGGTAATAGGAGGTAGAGTGGTTGAGGCTAATGTGGTATTTATGGAAAAATTTGACCATATTCTTAGACTTAAAAGCTGTTGCATTATATGTTACTATTCTCCTAGGGAACCCAAACTAAGATCAGGTGTTTTCTTCTGAGAAATTCATAATCACCTCATTGGTATCCTTTCTGGTAGGCATTGCCTCAATCCATTTGGGAAAGTAGTTTGTAGCTGTTAGAATCCATTTGTGTTGCCTAGAGGAGTTTATATTTATTTCCCTGATGAATTCTATCCCCGACTCCTGAAAAGGTGCTTCTACAGATATGGGGTTAACAGGAAGTGGGATGATTTTCCTCTTGCCCTCAAAAACCTAGCAATGGCGGCACTTGGTAATTTATTTGTAAATTCCAGAAAACAATGAGGGCCAATAGAATCCATCTCTTAAAATTTTGTTTGGTGTAACTTTCCAAGAATGGTGCCCCTCATAATATCCCTTGTGAAATTATTCTATGGTCTATCAGGATTCGTCCTCCAGGAGGTAGTTCAATAGGATACCTCCTGGGTCCTTCTAATACAGGTACTCATTCAGAAAACAAAAATTCACCTATTTTAATTTTATCGAGCTTGCCCTTATTTTGCTTAGCACTACAAGTTACTGCACATTTTGCAGCATGTATATAATGTCAGAATACCAAGGGTGTGTGGAGAATATTGGCATTACCTGTATCTCGACGTCTAGTTCAAGTGAGTGACTGGTTGAGAGGTTCAGCTGCAAAGAATCACAGTTGTATTTTTTCATCATTTTCTCCATCCCCTGACACTTAACCAATTTGGTAGGCTTGATTTCAATATCATATTCTAATAACACATCAATCCACTCCTCTCTTCTCCCTTCTGTATCTGGCTACATGAGGATGCCTTTCAAAATACTGCTAGGTACATAGGCAATGATGTGGGAATGGAGAACATAGACTCTGAAATCCTTTAGCGATTTTATCAAGGCATATGCATGTTTCTCCATTATTTCATATTTCAGCTCCCCATCTCTTAATACTTTACAAAACAATTATATAGGTTGTTCATCATTTTGGTCATTCTTCTGTAACAACACTCCAGCAGCTGTGTGATCAGATGCATAAGAAAAAATAAGGAAGTCTTTACTAAAGTCTGGACTTACTAGGACAGGGGATTCTATGAGGGCCATTTTTATATCCTACTCTTGCATTTGGTGTCAATTTAATATCATGGTCCTTCTTCAGCATGCTCGTAATATTCATTAATATTTCAGGAAAACTAGGGATGAACCTTCTTAGAAAATTTACCTTCCCAATGAAAGATTGTACATCCATTTTTCTTCTTGGCTCTTCGACCTTCTAGATGGCCTTGATCCTTTCTGGGTCAATATTTATACCATACTTTGAGATGATATGTCACAGTAATTTTCCTTCTTCTAACCCAAAGTTTGGGGGTTCAAAGATATGTCGTATTTTCTACATTTTAGGAAAAATTTTCCCAAATGTTGTATGTGTTCTCTATCAAACCTGAAATATATAGTAGTATCATCCATATAGACCTACACAAACTCGTCCTTCTCTTCTAAAAAGGAAATATCCATGTCACTCTGGAATGTTTCCCTAGCATTCATTAGATCAAAAGGAATCTTAGCATACATAAAAGTACCCGATGCCATGGTGAAAGACGTTTTCTCTTGATCTTCAGGAAACACTTTTACTTGATTGTACCCCAAAAAAATATCCATAATAGAAATCCTTTCAGACCCTACCACTGTCTACAAAATGTGTTCCATCTTGGGTAAAGGATAGTTATCTTTCAAGGAGACTCTGTTGAGATTCCTGAATTCGATACAAATACGGATCTCACCATTTGTTTTTCTAACTGGCACCACATTTACAACCCACTTGGAAAACCTCAATGTCACAATCATTTTGGCGTCAAACAGCATCGTGATTTCCTTCTCGATGATGGGAAACATTTTTTGGTTAGCCCTCCTCAATTTTTGTTTAAAATGTTTTTCTCTTGGATTTATAGGAATGGTATTTTGTATGATGGAGGTATCATATTCTTTAAGATATTCATAGCTCCATGTAAAGACGTCAGTATATTTCTTCATCATATTGAAGTAATATTCCTTCACCATTAAAGGAAGCTTCTTAGACAACTTTATGATCTTCAGGTGATCCCTGGTACCTATATTCTTATCATCGACGGCATCATCCACCAATTTCATCTTTGGGTCCTTAGCCACATCATTTTGGTCGAACAACTTCTCCAGGGGGATCAGGCCTCTAGGAATATGGTTTCCTTTTAGTTGCACTATGTCCTTCCCACCCAGGGAGTCCTTGTATTACCTTCTTTTATCAATTTCTTGTTCACCACCTTCGGTATCCTGACATTTCTCGAGGTGGCACTTTTCGTTATCTATCTGGGTGTTAGCAAACTCATCCGATAACTCCAGAAATATCTTGATCTGCTCGTCATCTTCAAACACTTGCCAGTTCTTGGAGTTATCAGGTATAGAGGGTCTATTTCTGATGCCCACCTTTTTCTCTCTTCTTCTAGCCACAGGGGTTTTGAATCTGCCAGCAGCGACTTCCAAGGAATCGATAATCATGTTTTCACACCTAGGGACTACCCTAATTGTGTGCTCAATGAAATAATTGTCGAACATGTCTCATACTTCATTTCTATAGGCTCTCATTCTAGGATTCCTACTCTAATATATGTCATTTATCTGATTGATGACCAATGATGAGTCCCTTATGATCTGTACCCTTTTGGCCCCCTAGTATTTCAAAGCATGCAGCCCCAACAACAAAGCTTCGTACTATGCTACATTGTTAATACATTCAAAGTTTAACTGGTAATATGGGATTTCAAAGTCATGAATGGGAGAAATAATATACACACCTGCACTCGCTCTGATTTTAGCTATTGAACCATCAAAGTACAAGGTCCAAATACCTTCCTCTTTTTCCTTCTCCTCCAAAGCATTTGCTTCCTAATGGATTCTCCTTCTTCTTCTTTGGTGGGCATCGATATTTCAAGGTTGCAAGGGGAGACGTAATTGAAGAAAATAGATGACCCTAGGTTGGTGTTAAAAACATATATAGCATTTTCATCTATCTTTTCTTGGCTGCTGGCCACGTAAGGGGATATTTTCTCATTGTACAATCTTTTACTCCCCCCGATCATAGGAATAGTGGCATAGGACATGTCCATTTGTAAGCTCCCCTTTAACTTGGATGTCCAATATCTAGACATAAATATGCAAAATTGGTGGGAATGTATGCCACGACCATGTCCATCACCACACTCTTGGCGGGAATATCTATCAGATTCACCACCATATCCTTGATCAACTCGAGACATTTTACCTTTCTGGAATCAAAGGAGTATAAATCTTTGTAAGGTCAAGTGACTTCTAACGCCATACTCTCTACCACCCCTTTGGGCATCAAATTATGGGATGCTCTGGAATCCAACATAGCATTATGTATGACCATATCATGCACATTTAGGCTCAAGTAAAAAGGTGGAACCTCCTCTTCATCTATGTTTTCAAGTATGGACCCAAAACTAATAGTAGGAGCATCATCATTCACTTCAAATATGTCGAATTGAAACTCTCCTTGAATTCTAACCATCCTGGTTATCTTATCCCTGTATTATTTATTGTTTAGTAACTCATTGAAAGAGATAGATATTTTTACCTTTGAAATTCCATTTTGCAAGTTGAAATCAGGTGTGGTTTTCTCTACCTCTGTAGGCGTTGGTGGCATAACTTCCTTCATCTTTTCACCCTTATTCGCAAGTTCTTTTCACAGAACCTGCTCCTTTGTATTTTCTTTATTTTTATCATCATATTGTAGACTGCTGGAGGGCTAATTCAAATTGATCTTCCCTTTTTTGAAAATGACATCTCTACTTCTCAGTTGAATTTTCTTATGAAACTCATCTATGGCGTGCATATACCCTCTCTGGTACTCCTCTAATTCTTCCTCAAATCCTTTTAGATCTTCTTCTTGAGCATACAATATATGCTCCACCTATGTGAGGTATATATCAGAGCCTAGATCTCTAAAATGATGGATTTGGTCCTCAGATGGTTCCTCTTCACCTCTTCCATCAACATAATTTTTGGGAAAAGGTGGTTGTATTTGTTGATCGTTTGGGTTTCAAGGATTTCTGGTGTCCCTTTGCCTAATATGTGGAGGCTAAGGAGGGTTGGGTATCCTAAAATTTAGGTTCCAGATTTGCGGCTCATTATGTTCCCTATTCATCGATCCATTATCTACAACTAGTTTATCCATCAGTTTCTCTATTGTTTTCAACATAATTTCAAACTTCACGTCATTAGCAGAAGCGACCGAGGTGAAAGGCCCATCTTCTCTAACTTTCCTTGTCTCCATATTCTACCTAATTTTCCTACTCATCATCATATTAGCCTCCACCTCTAAGGTGTATTGAAACATTGCAGGAATATGTGTTGACTTCCTTTCCCTCAACAGCAAAGCAAAATCACTCTCAAAAGAGTCAGCATAGTGGAGCTTGGAAGTACCCACTAGCGGTTTGATGTCAGTAGGAATAGAATTTTACACCCTCATAAAACTACTGGAAAATTCATGTATGGACTCAAAACCACCCTTCTTTAGGCTATTGTACTGGGACAAGACTTATAGGGGGCTTTTCTTATCGTCCCACCTTTCCAAAAATGTAGTCTGGAAAGTGGAAAATGTGTGAATGGACCTGACAGGAAATTATTTGAACCATTTCTTCACCTCTCCCAAGAGGATCAACATGAACAACCTCATTTTCACATCATTGTCATATACTAGGTCCAGATCCAAAAATTCTTCAAACTTATCGATGTGTTTTCTGGCTATGAAATTTCTCTCCCCATCATAGAAGGGGACTCTTTGGGCATAACCTTGAGGGAGTTTATGTAACACAATAGGTAGATATAGTGGGGTGAACTTTCCAGACATTGGTCTAAGTGCATTCGGGATTATACTAGGAACTTGGAACACAGGGTGTTTGCACCACCAAGGGAGTATAGGATTGAAAGTTTTGAAAACCAGGGTTTCTATACCTTGGAAGGTTCTGTCGAAGAGAGTCCAGTAGATATGCTTCCAACCTATCATGATTCACTTTGGTGTTCTTCATATATGACTCTGATTTAGATTTCGACATGGATCTTTAAAAGTAAGTTTCTTCTACAGAATATCAGATGCTATAGAATTCTTGAGTAGAGGAATTTTCAAACTAAGGAATGGCTAACTGGTATTTTCCCTTATTTCTAAACTGATTTTATTAGGGTTATCCACACTTTTTAGGATCTCAGTGTCAATATTACCTCATGTATGCGGCTGTTAGGAAGGCAGGATGTATTCTATAGATAGCTCAGAGCCAATTTGGAGTCGCTAAGGAAAATACACAACCTTATTCACCTGTAAGGGTCTCTGTTTGCCTGCAGAAACCTTTTCTCATTTGAATCTTTGTCATTCTCCCAAGGATGATATTCAATTTCATCACCGGCGATGGCGCTGCTTTGTTAGCACTTAGAATCGTACCCAAGGTTGCGGGAAGGCAAACCCCGATAACAGCAGAACCACTTTAGGAAATGGAACTCGATTCTCTGATTCCAGAGAGGGATATCTCACAAATACATAACAAGGACAGATATATTGTCATAGGAAGGATTTCAAATATTGGTGGTTGAAACAAGGTAAATATGTATTGGGATATGGAGTCAGAAATACCAAGAAACACATAGCAGTTTGCACTGGAAACGTTTGCAAGAGCAAGGTTGTACTTCGATCAAGGTTGATATGTTTTGGGTCTAGTGGAAAATGAAGAACGATAGCAGACCATCAATGTAGAGCACCGTAGGGATGAATTATACAACAAATTGTTAGAATAATCAACCCATAGTTAGCTACCTTAGACATTCATTAATCCATTTTAGTCTTATTTGCCTAGTTTCCTATATTCCACTCTATGCGAGTTGTCTTCCACATGTCCTAGAATTCAAACTTGCTAAAAATGAGTCATGGAGCACTTGGGAAACCTCTTGGAAACCATATTTAGCATGTTTTCTTTATTTCAGATCCTCCCTAGTGCATATCTGCTTTTTCTGCTAAGTTGCCTACTTTATTGAGATTTATGGCAAAAGGGAAAGTAAGACTAGGTGTAGTTGACTTGTTTTTTTCCCTCATCATCCTCCATCCTTTTCTCCTAATAAAAGAATTTATGATTTGTCTTTCCATCCCTTATTATCTTTTTTACTTTACTTTTCCAATTCGTGAGCCTCTAAGTGGATTTGGAAACTGCTTTATGCACCAATGGGGGATTTGACTAGATTTAGTAAGCCTACTTTTTGACTACTTCGAATGGAATCCTTATGCATTCAAATATCTCATGTAATTATATATTTCAGCAGCCTATTACTTCACAAGGTGGGCTATTGTACACTCATTCAATATAGATTAGTGTTATGCTCCAATTTCAGTCTCCTTTGTTTGTAATTTTGCATGTTTGATTAGCAATTTTGTGAGTGCAATTTTTCTATCACTTGGGTTCAATTTCCACATGGTATCAGAGCCTTTTTAGATCAATTTCTCTCCTTCCATATTGCTATTGTAGGTTTGACATCTTGATTGGGAGCACATTCTGCTGGTTGAAGGGCACAGTTCTGAGCTATGGATCAATATCAGAAGATCATCTTGACTCCATTTAATTTATTTGATTGGAAAGTAGAGATGGAGACACTTTTGAGAGAAAAAATTCTCTACAGGGTGACTATAGCAATTGAGGCAGAGCCTAATGCAGCTATAGAGAAAATTAAATGGCACAACAGGAGGGATGAGGCCGATGGTCTTTTGTGTCTGAACATATCAAGAGACCTCCTCTTCCATCTTGATGGATTGACATCACCTAATGAAGTATGGGAGAATATTGTAGCGATTTTTGGTAAGATAGATGAGATGAGAGGACATCGAATCGAGAATGAATTGATCTCTTTGAGTCCCAGGAGCTTTGAATCCCTGCAACTCTACTTTTCCAAGTTTAAAGCCCTTGTTTTGCAGTTAAAATAGTGTGGAATTGAAAAGAAGGAAGAGAAACTAGTTTTGTCCATACTCTCAAAGCTTGGCCCTAAGTATTTAGTGTTTGTTTTGACCTTCCATGCCACCAAGTTGACAGCTCGAGCCTGGAAGATTCCTAAGCTTGCATAGTTCATGGAATCCCTCACACAAGAACAAGATAAACTGGTGATGATGGGCACCATCAAACCTTCCAAAGACCAAGATTTGGTTGTTGGAGATTCAAGGGTGGATTCAAAAGGAAAGAAGAAATCTAAGAAGCCACCTAAGAAAAATAGAGACAAGAACAAGTCTCAAGAGGAGTCCCAATGCTCAAATAAGAACTTCCAAAAGAAGAAGAACAAAGGAGAAATGAGCAAGTGCGCATACTGCAGTAAGGGCTATCATTCTGAAAGCTCCTACATGAAGAAGCAAATTGACATGTTGACCCAACTCCTATAGAAGAATAACATCTCCTTTCCTAATTGCTAAAAGAAGAGAGAAGGAGGATCAAATTCAGAGGATAGAGAGAGAGTACATGCTTTGGTTGCTAGTACATCAAGCTCACCTAGCTTCATCATAGACTCTAGAGCTTCAAGACATGGTTTCGACCAAGGAGGCATTCTCCTCTCTTGACATGTCTAAAGGTCAACCAATATGGGAGATGACTCTCTCACTGACAGTTTGGGGAAAGGAAGGATTGATCTTGACCATGGTAAGTTCAACAATGTATTGTATGTTCCAGGTCTTTCCTCTAACCTATTGTCAGTGTATCAGATGACTCACACGGGGTCTCCAAATAAGGTCATCTTCTCCCCTGATGATGTTTAGATCACAAAGATATCGAATGGTAAAGTCATTTCAAAAGGAGTTGTAGATCACACTTCGAAGGTATACATGTTTTCACATTTTCTACCCTACTCAAACCCCTCTGCTCTTCTAATTAATGCTAATGAGGAAAGCAAGATTTGGCATGAAATATTTGGCCATCTTAACTATAAGTATATTTCTGATCTAAGTGAAAAATAAATGGTCATAGGGTTATGAAATATTAAGTTTTCCAAGGGATTCTATCAAGGTTGTATCCTAGGAAAACACCTAGGGCATAAATTTGAGAGAGCTAGTCATGAGAGAACCTCTGCACCTCTTGAGTTGATCCACAGTGATGTTACTAGTCCATTTCCTCATATCTCAATGAATCAATCCAAATATGCATTAACCTTCATAGGTGAATTTTCCAAGTATTGTTGGGTTTACTTCCTGAAGCATAAATCTGATGTTTTTTTACCTCTTCAAAGTCTTTAAGGCCTTGGTTGAAAACCATTCTGGGAGGAGACTCAAGATCCTCAGATCTAACAATGGTGGTGAGTATGTCAAGTCTGAGTTCATTCAATATTGTAAAGATGCAAGTATTCAAATGCAGCATTCAATCCCTTACACACCACAGCAAAATGGTGTTGCTGAGAGAAAGAACAGATCACTGAAGGAGATGGTAACCTGTATGATGGAGGCTAAGAATTTGCCACCAAATTTTTGGGACGAGGCTATAAAATATGCATACTATATCCAGAATAGGGTGCCTCATAAACAAATTTATGGTATGACTCCTTTCGAATCTTGGAGTGGGCACAAGCTAGATGTGACCCATTTCAGGATTTTTGGCTCAAAGGCTTGGGCTAGAATTCCAACTAAAAGGAGAAAGGCTTTGCAGCCCCAAATCCAAGAGTGCCTATTTGTTGGGTATTCTGAAGATTCAAAAGGGTACAATCTGATCAACTTGAGCACAAACAAATCCTTCATTGAAAGGATTGTTCAATTCCAAGAAGAGCCTTTAGGAACAGTTGAAGTTGGAGAGTCTTCATTAGAGGAAATTTCAATTCAAAATGGGCCTTTTAACTTTAACTCAAATTCCATGTCATCATGTGTTAGCCAATGAAATTTATTTCAATTTGAAATACCGTATAGGTCTTAAACACGTTTTTAATATAAATTTGGGGATAGGTATCATAAAAAAAAACTACTTTTTTTGTTTGTATTTTCAACACATCTCCCTGGTTTTTTACTCAAATTTCAATCGGGAGAGCTCGTTGGATGCGGAATTAAATTATGCATCCAATGAGTACCCACTTGGCATACTTTTCATAGACCCTGCTACCCCAAAAGAAATAAATACCCTAAAAAAGCGTGATGATGACATCATCATCATGTTTTTTTTCAGGTATTTCTTATTTTTGGGGTAGCAGGGTCCATCAAAAGTATGTCGAGTGGGTACTCATTGGATATAGAATTTAATTCCACATCCAACGAGCTCTCCCAATTGAAATTTGAATAAAAACATGGGGAGATATGTCAAAAATACAAACAAAAAATTATTTTTTTCTTTCCTTCCTCCAAAATTAATAAATATTATTTTATTATTTTAACTATTTTTTATTTTTTATTTTTTAGGAGGCCCATTTTGAGGTGAAATTTCCTCTAATGCTTCACCACCAAAACCATTGAATGTAAGTGAAGAGACAAATGAGTTTACTTATTGTGATATGTCTGATAACGATGATTTAATTGCAGATCCTGACAGTCCTACAAGACCAAAATGGGAAGCAAAGACCATTCATGCAGTTGGGGAACTAGCTGGAAATCCTAGTGATCCTAGGAGGACTAGATCTTAGTTTGAGAGTGCCCTATGTATGAAAGATCCTTTATTTGCAGAGAAGTGCTATCTGATTTTTGAATCATACCCACAGGCATATGAACATGAAGCACATGATCCAAGATGGAAAACATCCATGAAAGAAGAATTCAACTCACTCCAGAAGAACAACATTTGGGAACTGGTTGATTTCCCCCCAGGGAGGAAGCTAGTTCAATGTAAGTGGGTTTTCAAAACTAATTTTTTTGATGATGGTTCACCTTTTAAATATAAGGAAATATTGGTATCCAAGGGCTACTCACAGGTACATGGTGTTTACTACAATGAAACCTTTGCACCAGTGGCAAATATGGACTCCATCAGGATAGACTTAGCCATTGCAGCTTTGAAGCAGTGGGAGGTACATCACATGAATGTGAAGTGTTCTTTCCTAAATGGATTTACATGCAGCAAACTCAAGGGTTTTTTAATAATCCATCTCTTGTGTGCAGGATAAAGAAATCATTGTATGGGCTTAAGCAAGCCCCCAGGGCTTGGTATGCCAAGGTTGATGGCTTTCTGTTGTCATTGAGTTTTGTTTGATGCAAGTATGATCCTAATGTTTATTTGAATCTGATGCATGGTTCCTTGATGATTATTTTCTTGTATGTGGATGACCTTCTGATTATAGGAAGTTCAAAGAAAGAGATTGCCTCCTTGAAGGATGCAATGAACCATGCATTTTCTATGACTGATTTGGGGTTTTTGAGCCAATTCTTGGGTCTCGAAATTGCTCAATCCCAACATGGAATAAAAGTACATCTGTCCAGGTATGATTTAGATTTTCTGAGAAAGTTCAACATGAAATATTTCAATCCAAGCAATACTCCCTTCCTTTCAGGAATTAAGCTTGAAGAAGCAGGTTCTTCTCCTATGGTAAATAATACACTGTATAGGCATTTGATTGGGTGTTTGCTTTACCTGACACACACTTGACCTGATATTTCTTATGCAGTAAATGTGGCTTCAAGATACATGGATCAGCCTCATGAGATCCATTGGAGAGCATCCAAAAGGATCCTTAACTTTGTTTAGGGAACAAGAACTCATGGGATCTTCTACAAAGCTAAATCTGATATTGATTTGATTGGGTTTACTGACAGTGATTGGGTAGGTGACAACACAGATCAAAATTCAACATCAGGATATGTGTTCATGCTTGTTGAAGGACCAATCAGCTGGTCAAGAAAGAAACAGAGTGCCATAGCACTCTCATCTACAGAAGCAGAGTACACAGGAGTTGTAAATGCAACAATTCAATGTTTATGGTTGCAGGGGATACTTGGTGAGTGTGGCTTCGAATCAGAGTTTTAAACTATTATCTATTGTGATAATCAAAGTACCATTCGAATTTGCAATGATCCAGTTCATAGATAGAGAACCAAACACATTGAGATCCATATGCACTACATCAGACAGCTTGTGCATGATGGCACCATTCACCTACTCTTTTGTGCATCTTCAGAACAAGTAGCAGACATCTTCACCAAAGTTTTTGGTGAGAAGACATTCAGCAATCTCAAATCACTACTAGGGATTGTTGATCATGCTATGAATCATGATTGATGACAAGATTTTTAAATTTTTTTTTAGTGTCCATGTTTAAGGGAGGATTTTCCCACTGGGTTTTTGCCTCTTTCCTTGGTTAAATGGACATGCAGTATGTGAAGGGTGACTAATCCTTGTTGCTAGGCCCTATAGTTTTCTAATATTTACTCATAAATTCAGGTTTAAGGGGGGGTGTTATAATAATCAACCCATATTTAGCTACCTTAGACATTAATTGATCCATTTTTGTCTTATTTGCCTAGTTTCCTATAATCCACTCTATGCAAGTTGTCTTCCACATGTCCTAGAAGTCAAACTTGATAAAACTGAGTCATGGAGTGCTTAGGAAATCTATTGGAAACCATATTTAGCATGTCTTATTTATTCCAAACCCTCCCTAGTGCATATCTACTCTTTCTGCTAAGTTTCCTGCTTTATTGAGATTTATAGCAAAAGGGAAAGTAAGACTAGGTGTAGTTGACTTGTTTTTTTCCCTCATCATCCTCCATCATTTTCTCCTAATAAAATAATGTATGAGTTTTCTTTCCATCCCTTATTATCTTTCCTACTTGACTTTTCCAATTCGTGAGGCTCTAAGTGGATTTGGAAACTGCTTTATGCACCTATGGGGGATTTGACTAGATTTAGTAAGCCTACTTTTTGAATACTTCGAATGGAATCCTTATGAATTTGAATATATCATGTAATTATACATTACAGTAGCCTATTACTTCACAAGTTTGGCTATTGTACACTTATTCAATACAGATTAGTGTTATGCTCCAATTTCAGTCTTCTTTGTTTGTAATTTTGCATGTTTGATTAGCAATTTTGTGAGTGCAATTGTTCTATCACTTGGGTTGAATTTACACACAACTTTGGAAGAAACATTTGGTGAATGTATAAAACAATGTCCATAGCATAAGAATATGAATTTTGAACCATTATACACTAGTCAAAGACATGAATAAAACATAATGTAAAGAAATAAGAGGAAGTACATGCACATATAGAAATAAAATTACATAGTGTAATTGAGAAATACACACGAATTATTTCATTCAAATAATTACTATTTGGATTTGTAACTTGTATTAAATCTAAATTTCATAAACAAAAAAATTTAACAAGTCCCAACCAACCCCTTCTCCCTCTGTGGGGAGCAGATTTATAGTTTGTGGGCCCCCGAGACCAACCTCAAAATGGGGCCAAAATTTGGTTACAAAATTAGCAAAAAACTGCATCATGGCGTTTTCTCCATGGATAACATAAAATAGAAAGTGATGGATATAGCACATCTGCTGAACCCAAAAGGGCACTACGTCTTAAAAATCCAAGCTTGCTTGATCACTCTACACATGTATCTTCAGTTAGAGTCACGGTTCAAACGCATCATCATTGGTTCAGATTGTATTTATAATTTTCATAATTATCAATCTCCTTCCACTGGTTGATATTTTCCATTTCTAAGTTTATAATTTCTTCTACCAACACGCTGAGTTCTAGGTTCTCCAGATATGAAGGCGTTGGCAATTTTGTGCACATAACTCTGAAATCAAACAGTAATTCAAATTCACCAGATAATTTCTCGACGATAGTTTTACCTGAAAATGACTGTTGGTTCATATATTCAATTTGCATGTGGTCTTGTCTACAGCCGATCAATTTTTCTTGATATTATTTTTGGAACAGCATTGGTCCTTTTTCTTCCCAAAATAAGAGAATCCCTCTTTTGACCAGAGGATTAAAAAGCGAAGAAAATTCATTAACCTGCTTTTGCATGAATTTCCACTATGCTTCGACCATATTTAAGTGACAGTGTTTGTGTACCACTCTCCTAACCCATATGATGACCACAATTCTATCTTGGATATTTCCCTGTCTGATGTCTTCTTAAGTTAAACTATTTAGAAAGTTGATCGCACCTTCAATTGTGTCCAGGAGCATTTTTTCAGGTCTTGTTTTTCCATTTGAATATAATTTTTGGCCTCACAGTGTGGGACCTTCTTTATCCTAGATAAAATCCATAGAATGTCATAACTTGGCTGCTTCTGCTATTATCATATCCTAGATGAGTTGCTTCATTGCTTGTAGAGTTGCCTGGCTTGAAGCATGTTTTATAAGTTTTTTGTTCTTATCTATTCATTCTTTACACTGGTCCTCCAACTCTTTCCTTGCTCTCTCCCTGTTCTCAACCATGTCCACCAAATCCTCATTTTGTTTCTTTTGACCAATGATTTCTAGGGCCTTAAGAATTACTTAGGACATGGATTGAGAGAGGGAGTCTTCACCAGATACCTTGGAAGATAGGAACATAGGAACTAGCTAATATTAATCCTTTTCCTTCAGCTCTTTGAACTCTCTTTCAAACTCATCCGGCCTTACTTCGAAGGCTCTTTCTTCCTCGACCCAGATCTCTGCATATCTCTCTCGCTACTTTTATTTTTCTTCATGTTTGAGAAGTATAGCCTTACAATTGATGAAATCAGTATTTAAGGCTTCCTTATGTTTCTCAATTTCGATCAGTTTAGCATTTTGTATGAGATGAGTAGCTGGGATGTCTATATTTATCTTTAACAATTGAATTGTACCTTCCTTTTCCTTTAGTAACATTTTCATGGAAACACCTTTGTCTCCCAGGTTTTCTGCTACCGATTTATCCTCCTAGAGCTTCTTGATCTGGGCCTAGTGAGCCCTATTCTCCATTTTCTCCTTTCAAAGCAATTCTTCAACTCTTTTCTTACCAATTGTTAATTTGGATATCTACAATGTATCTTGGAGCATATCAGTGTAAAGGATTTAACTTATCCCTTGGTGTAAGTGTATCATGTTAGTTTTAGGGACCCTCTACAGATCTACCTTCAGCTCATCTATTTTGTCCCTTGTAATCATAGCCAAATTTAATGTGCCCTTGGATTGGTCTCTGACAGTAGCTAAGGAGGTACTCTGGCCCAACAACTTTTCCACTTCATCACACAACTTCAATAATCCCTCAAAATCATTTTCACCAGCTTCTCTGTATCTCTCCAGCAGCTCAGCTTTAGACTTGTTTTTATCCACCGCCTCCTTAGGGACATTGCCAAATGTATATTCCTATATTTCAAAAGTCAAACCTTTGACTTTTATAGTTTTCTTCCTTCCTTTATCCTTTATAGTCTGCATGAGTTTACCCAGCTCTTCTCTTTTTTGCTTATTGGGTGTCCTATTCATGTCCCCTTCATCCACATCCATGGCTTCTAGGCATTCTCTCTTCTTTCCATTTTCAGACATGCTTGCCAAAGGGGTGATCTGTGTGGCCGCATCCACCATATTGGAGGCATCTAGCTGGGGGGAGTTTCCTACTGGTGTGGAGGAGGTCAAATTCTCTGGCATATCTTCATCATATTCATCCTCCCTATGATATTTCATCCAATTTTCCTTCTCCACGAACCATGCCACTTCAACATGTTCGGAAGGCTTGTTTCTATTGGCCATCCTCTTATTTGAAATGATTTGGTGAGGGTCATAGTTAATCATGACCTCCATAGAAAACCCTTTCTCCCTAAGAAAAATTTCAATCATGGGCACAACTGACTTGTTCTTAATAGTAAAGGGACCAACTACCCATGGAAACTTAATATCCGTGAGCTTTCTGAAACTTATGAAATGTTCATCTTCAGATGTGATCCTTTTCCTTATCAACTCCAATGCAAAAATTCTTAATTTCATAAATTTTAGTAGGACATACGGTTAGTGAGTAAGACTTTAGACCCTAAGCACAGTATTGTCCATAGAGAGGAATCAATCTCCCACTCTCCTTTCAGGAGACAAGTGCAATAGGTTTTTCCTCTCTGGTAAGACCCTCGACAGCCTCTTTTGGAAAAGTAATTGATACACTAGGGCCATGAGGAAGTTCATGAAATTGCAATAATCTTTACAAATGTCCTCTGTTATAACCATCTCTAGGACTAGAAGGTTGTTTCCATTTAATCTCAAAAACATATTCAAAAGGAGGCACTGAAACCTGAAGGTTCTTTACTGATGGAAATTACTCAAATGAGAATTAATGTTTTTGGCTAAGAATTCATCAAATTGTAGAAAAGAAAATGGTGAATACTGACTCAACATTTCTGACACTATTTGACCTAAGTTGAGGTTGAATATCAAACTCAATAAATATTTAGTGATGAACTGGTTTAAGCCCATACCTAACAACTGGCTTGCTAGGGTTATCACAGTTGCGTTTATTCATTAAACAGGTCGAAATCAATGGGGAACATAAGGTTTGATAACTATTTTTTCGGCTTCAAACATGTTTTGAGAAAAGATTCATTTTGCTCGGCTGAAGACCTTTGAAAAAACCAGAGTATATCCCCTTCATTGTACTCACTAAACATCTAGGTAAAATCAAGAGGAATCAGTAGAGTATTTCAGATGGTGAGGGAATTTGTGGGACATAGCATCCTAGACCCAGACACGTCCATTATTACACCCTCAAAAAGAGAATAGTTATCTACCGACCAGTCTATAAATTCTAGGAAACTAGGGGTTTGTTCAACATAGAAGTAAAAGAAAAAAGAACTGAACACCCCATGAGTGTCAAATCCCTACAACTAAAGAGTTTTCATTTTACTCTTAGTGGCTTCTATATTATCACGTAATATGATAGCGTCAAAAAAATCAGAGTATTTATCTTCTAGGGCTTCTTCAGTACCATGAAATTCGATACCTTAAGCCTCTAAATATTCTATTTCAACCATGAGAAACTAGCATATTAGAGTGAAGGACATACCAAGTTGGTTGATAGTCTGATTCAGAATTTTGTCCAAGGTAGCACGTTATGCACAGTATAAACCCTTGATTTCTGATGCTCTAGAAGAATAACTAGTCTAAATCTACGTGTCGGATTTTATACTATTTTATTTCCTTATCTCACCATTCATCTTTTCCGCTAGATAAAATATTAGCCATAGATGTGGGACTGAAGCATCTGAGCTGCGTGATCTTGACCACTGGTACTTGTACTATCATGTTTCCTCCCCACATCCCTTTGCACACTTTTGACTCACGAGATTTAACCTCCTCCATTGATCTTAAAACCTTTTTCCATCATGCTGTCCAAAATGCAGAATTTTACCGAATTCTGCCACTTTCAACCAAGATTTCTCCTGCACAAGTGTAGCCAGCAGAACAACTTCCCATTGTAAATTTGTATCCGTGCGATATCCACCATCGAATAGATCCTTTATTTAATAAATTTCACAAGTTTTTAAATGCTATCTCCAATGAGCATTTTAGATCGGCGAAATTTTATTTCTTCCACTGATCTAAACCTTTCGTGATCTTGGCCTTTGAAATTTTCCATCGTTTGATTCATTTCACCAATTTTAAACATGCTTCTTTGTGGTATACTTAAAATTAACTCGCAGAATGTCTCTTCGTCATTGATCCACTTCATCCCTTTCTTACGACCATTGAAAAGTGATTCACCCTCTATCAATCTCCTAACTGGAATTTCTTCTTTCCTCTCGCATGACCATCCCAAGGGTCTTATTTGTGACTCTAGACCTTGAGATTTCCTTCATTTGACAGGTTGGGGCCTGTTTGGGTCATTCTGTTTCTTATCAAACCTTGGATTTATTTATTTAGAGCCTCTCTTTTCTTTCAAAAACCCATTACATCTCACGAGGTTCCTTGTCATCAAAATTTTGTAGGATTCATTTCTTCCCTTATGGGTCCAAAACCACTCCATCTATTTAGCACAAATCATGTTCTAACAAGTGGCTCCAGCTAGGGATGATATCCTCCCCATGAGGTAGCAAAGAACCCATGGACCAGGTGCTGAATCCATTGGGATATCATCCTTACTCTGGATCTTCAAACATCTATCGCTATTGTTTTTTAGGTAAACAGAAACAAAGAAAAAGGAACATGGTTTCTACCCTAGACCTTATGGCCTTCTCCTCGGGATTCAAATATTTTCTGGGGCTACCTCTTTATTTCTAGAAAACAAGGGAATATATACAACTATGGTACAAGGGTTTACCTCTTCTTCTCAGGTCAAGTAGTGTTTGAGAAACCTCCCATTCACTGCACCTCCTTCCAATAGGGATCCATCTTGATGTTGTAGAATGAAATCATTATATCCTCTCTGTGCCATAACAAAGTAGGTCCCTACCCACATGTGGTCAAATTTTCAATGTTTCCCTTTTTCTTCGTAGGGCGCATCCCACTTCAAGACCAGGTCATCGACTGAGAACTCTTCTTCTTTAACCCTCCTATAAAAGGTATTATTCATCTTCTCTTGATGCATTTGTACAGTGTCATAGGATTTGTCCCTTAATTCATTCAACTCTATGATCTCGTTTATTCTTTTGTTGGGCCGAATTAATGTCGTTTTAATTCTATTGTAGTAATTGCCCAGCCATTTAATTTGTCAATCCGAGGTTCGTAGTATTACGAAGCACCTGCAAAGTATATGCAAGACTGAAGTGAAATTAAGGTAATCTAACCCCCCGTGAAACTAAGACTAATCTAATCTAACCTCCCTTAAACTGAAACAAGCAATTGCTAATCTAATGCTGGAATATGAAACACACGGCTGCAAGTAAATTGCATAAAAGAAAGACAACATATGAAGAGCAACAAGACAACACATGTGAGCTCACATTAACAATAAAGAAATCTTAAATTACATCACAAGAATCAATCATAAATCAGGAAAGCATCAAACCAAGATTATGAACAAAAACTAAGAATTCCCTTCTCCATATTACAAAGTCAAGACTAACTTCTACAATCTACTAGGATCTAAAATATTCTAAGATAATATCCCATCACAAATGAAGAGAGAGCACTCTCTTTTATACATGAACTTATTTGAGAAGAAGATAACCATCTCATAATGAGAGATCCACTATTCACTCAACCACTCAACTACTTTCCTATTATTACAAGATATGATCCCTTCAAATCCTCCACATATCTTTCACAAATTCTCCACATGTCTCTTAGCCAAATCTCCATGATCTTCTCCTTGGAATATTCTTTGCATAACTATCTCCTTGAAATGGTGGAGGAGATATACATGAAGTCTTTTGTTTGAATTAATCCTTCACATATTCCTACACATTACAAATCTCATCCATACTTTGAGATATTAGTGAAAAACATGTTAATTTTCTAATATTTAATCATAAATTCACTTATAATACTAAAAATAAATAAAGTGGAAATAATAAGGTGAAACCCACATATATGTATGGAAATGGTATGATAAAAGGTTAATGGGATGATGAAATGTGAGGAATAATGGAAGATAAAGTGGATGAAAAAGGGACATTCATCATTGAATTTCAGTTTTTAGATGGAAGTTTGTTCTGTGTGTTATAAACAGTTTTGCTAGAGAAAGATCAGCCATTTTTATGAGCTTTGTTTAACCCTTTTTTATATCTTTGTTTAGCCTTTAGAGAAATATGTTCAGCCTTTATTGTCACAGCAATGGAGTTTATTGTTTCAGCTACTTGGAACCGGCCACCACAGTAAATCTGGAAAATACCCTCTTGAAGAACCAACTGTATATCACAAATAGTGGCTTTTTTTGTTGATTTCCTCACAAATTAGGTAAAGGAGGATGTTGCGCACAAAACCCATGTCTTTTATTTTCAAAATTCATTTCCATATGCCCGCAAATAGAGACGCGAGACAAGGTTTTCTTATCTGGGATGCATGTTGGGCCAGCGTAGACTATCTAACAGTGTTTTGGTAATAACTTCATTGTTTCACACCCGATTTGAACGATTCAAAAGCCAAAAAAAAGTGGATTAATAGGGATAATTCTGGTATAAATATGTCTTCAAAATTATATGGTATGGTATATCATATAATCTGAATAACAGCCTGCATCCTAATGTTGTCTGTGAGTTTCAGCCTAGACCAACGATCACTATTTTGAGTACAACTTGTTCGTTAAAATATGGATTGATGTGATTCCAATTGAATATTAAAATAGATTCATATAGGTATCACCAATAGAAACAATTTTTGAATACAAGAATAATTGATGGGTCAAATATGCTAATGAACAGCTGAGAAAGCAGATTTTTTAGAGTGCAGATTTAAGATAGGTAGTCAGTATTTTGGGCATATATCCTCATACAATATATAAATCAAATTATTAAAAATGTGTTGTAAACTATATTGATATGAGATTATTCTATAGAAACAAGTTTTTAAAATTTATCCATTAGGTCTCCCAAAATGTGATTGTCCCAACTATGTTCTTGAGCTGCCTACTCCACCCCCAGTCAGTATTTTGACCATATCTTTTTCGTTTTATGACCAAATTGAATCATTCAAATTGAATTGGAAACTATACTTAAAGGGATACTTCGGATAGAAACAAGTTTTAAAACTAATCCCTTATGGTCCCTAAAAATATAACTATCCCGACTGTGTTTTAGCGAATTTTAACAAGCCAAAATGTCAAAAAAATGCAATAGATTTGCGTTGTTTCAGCTTGGAGTTGCAGCTACTTTTCAGCATTATAATTTCAGTGTTTTTTTCAGCTTAAAAATGAAATTGCAGACTATTTTTATTTAACAATTGAAAAAGGTTTTAGCAAATGGAGATAATAAATTTCAAAATAAAGATGAAATCAATTAAGCATGTTGCAAAACATTAATTATTCATTCCTGAAAATTTTACAAAACATCCTACTTTCTATTCCTCACGATCGCACGAAGCGCGGAGGAGAGCATACTTATTCTAGGTGAAATAAGAGACTAGAAATAAAATCCTACCTACTCTATGCTAATTGGGAATTAGAAAACAGTTACGCGTAATCAAATAGCCAGTGTAGCCATACGCGCAATAGTAATAGGAATATATTATCTTTGAATCCCATGAATGAACAATGGAAATATACAAAGATGAACGAATTTAATTGTTGTGGCTGTGATCTAACTAAATAAAAAGAAAAACTAAATTGTTCTAACCTCATTCTCGCTTGAAACCATCGTTCGATAGAGCTTTCGTAGGCATAGTTTTCACTCCTCAGATCATGCTACAACTCCTCGTGGTCCTCCTCGATCTCATGTTCATATTCATTGATCTCCTGTTCAAATACTTGTTTGCCTTCACATGCATAGGAGTTTTCGGATGATGATTCCTCGTTTGATTCTGGAGGAGTAGTTAAATCTCTTATTGTTGCCAAGACCTCCGCTTCCTGGGAAGAGGAAAATCCATCTTTTTCCAAGGCATGAGTGAGTAGTTCTAGACTTATACTCATTGTTAAACCATGTTGAAAAAGGGATTCTTATAGCACCCAAAACTGAAATTTGAAAATCTTAAATAAAAACAAACCATTTATGTTATAAAAAAAACACTCTAAAAAAATAAATAACTCTTCACAGTTGTGGAAATTAAACACTCTTGCAAAAAATTGAAATTTACACTACCACACTTGCATGTATTGAAATCTACACTACTACACTTGCAGGAATTGAAATCTATGCTACCACACTTGCAGGAATCGAAATCTACACTACCACACTTGCAGGAATTGAAATCTACACTTCAATCCATCATGCTTCCCCAGCAATGACGCCAAAATGTTGGGCCGAATTAATGTCATTTTAATTCCGTTGTAGTAATTGCCCAGCCATTTAATTTGTCAATCCGAGATTCGTAGTCTTACGAAGCACCTGCAAATTATATGCAAGACTAAAGTGAAATTAAGCTAATCTAACCCCCCGTGAAACTAAGACTAATCTAATCTAACCTCCCTTAAACTGAAACAAGCAATTTCTAATCTAATGCTGGAAGATGAAACACACGGCTGCAAGTAAATTGCATAAAATAAAGACAACATATGAAGAGAAACAAGACAACACATGTGAGCTCACATTAACAATAAATCAATCTTAAATTATATCACAAGAATCAATCATAAATCATGAAAGCATCAAACCAAGATTATGAACAAAAACTAAGAATTCCCTTCTCCATATTACAAAGTAAAGAATAACTTCTACAATCTACTATTCTCTAAGATAATCTAAGATCTAAAATATTCTAAGATAATATCCTATCACAAATGAAGAGAGAGCACTCTCTTTTATACATGAAATTATTCGAGAAGAAGATAACCATCTCATAATGAGAGATCCACTATTCACTCAACCACTCAACTACTTTCCTATTATTACAAGATATGATCCCTTCAAATCCTCCACATGTCTTCCACAAATTCTCCACATGTCTCTCAACCAAATCTCCATGATCTTCTCCTTAGAATATTCTTTGCATAACTATCTCCTTGAAATGATGGAGGAGATATACGTGAATTTTTTTCTTTGAATTAATCCTTCACATATTTTTACACATTACAAAGCTCATCCATACTTTGAGATATTGGTGAAAAACATGTTAATTTTCTAATATTTAATCATAAATTCACTTATTATACTAAAAATAAAGAAAGTGGAAATAATAAGGTGAAACGCACATATATGTTTGGAAATGGTATGATAAAATGTTAATGGGATGATGAAATATGAGGAATAGCAGAAGATAAAGTGGATGAAAAAGGGACATTTCTGCGTCCATCCTGATGATGTAGAATGAAATCATTCTATCCTCTGTGTGCCATAACAATGTAGGGCCCTACCTACATGTGGTCAAATTTTCAATGTTTCCCTTTTTCTTCATAGGGTGCATCCCACTTCAAGACCAGGTCATTGACTGAGAACTCTTCTTATTTAACCCTCCTATAAAAGGTATTATTCATCTTCTCTTGATGCATTTGTACAGTGTCATAGGCTTTGTCCCTTGATTCATTCAACTCTATGATCTCGTTTATCCTTCTCTACATATGATTTGGTTCACTCGGCTATTCTTTTATCAACCTCATCAATGGAACTCTTAAAGATGCTGGAAAGACTACTTCAGTTCCGTATACTAGTTGGAAAGAGGACATCCCAAACGCCCTTTTCATGCTAATCATGTCATCCCACAAGGTGTATTTCAACTTCGTGTGCCAATATCTCTAGTTTTATTCCAACAACTTCTTTATAATCCTCATCGGGATTTTTTTTTAAGACTCTTCCAACCCGTTTCCCTAGGGGTAATAGGAGGTAGAGTGGTTGAGGTTGATGTGGTATTTATGGAAAAATTTGGCCATCTTCTTTGACTTAAAAGTTGTTATATTATCTATTGCTATTATCCTAGGGAACCCAAACTAAGCTAGGATTTTTTATTATAAGAAATTCATAATCACCTCATCAATAGCCCTTTTGGTAGGTATTTCCTCAATCCATTTGGTAAAGTAGTCTGTAGCTGTCAGAATCCATCTGTGTTGCCCAGAGGAGTTTGGATTTATATCCTCAATGAATTCTAGCCCCCACTACTGAAAAGGTGCTTCTACAGATATGGGGTTAAGAGGAAGTGGGATGAGTTTCCTCTTACCCTCAAAAACCTGGAAATGGTGGCACTTGGTAATTTCTTTGTAAATGTCAGAAAACAATGAGGGCCAAAGAAACCTACTCTTAAAATTTTGTTCATTGTAACTTTCCAGGAATGGTGCCCCCTGCAATGTCCCTTGTGAAATTCTTCTATGGTCTGCTGAGATTCATCCTCCAGCAATAATTTCAACAATATAGCTCCCAAGTCTTTCCAATAAAGGTACTCATTCAAAATACAAAATTTTGTCGATTTTAATTTTATCGACCTTGCAATTGTTTTTCTCATCCCTGTAGGTGCTTGTACATTTCGCAGCACGTATATAATGTCAGAGTACCAAGGGGATGTGGAGAATATTGGAATTACCTGTATCTCAGCGTCTAGCCGGAGTGAGTGACTGGTTAAGAATTTAAGCTGCAAAGAATCACAATTGGAGTTTGTCATCATTTTGGCCATCCCGTGAACCTTAACCAATTTGGTAGGATTGATTTCAATATTGTTATGGAGAGAAAATTCCTATGGCTTGGGGTGTACCACAACAGACAACTAGACACAAGAAATCAATCCTTTCCTAATATGTAAGAGAAACCAAACATCTATAACTAAGGGACCTCAAATCATACCTTATTTTGGATGGTTGAAGTAGATCCCCATTGAGATTTTTCCAATCCCACTTGCGCTAACAATTTTCTCTCAACAACAAATAAGACAAGCATGCTAAATAATATGGTGTTAGATCTACTGTAGCATATATAATCAACAATGTGTAAGAAATTAAATATATCCATGGCTTCAATATTTATATTCAAATGCACATTATTGGATAGGAAAAGATATTTCTATTAATCAAATCAGAGATTACACAAGTGCAACCTCTGTCAGCATGTCTACAAACCAGAGAAATCAAGTCCTCTACCTAGGCATCCACCACCTCAGTCCTCCATCTCTCGATCAAAATATTACAAGAAAAGGAAAGCTCGGAAAGAACACAAATTTCTCCAAAGGGGCAAAGGGATGTAGACTCAAGTATATGCAAAGTACAACAACAATGGACTACAGTTTAGTTTCTCTTCGATTCCTCCTCTTCAATATATACAAGGGGTTGCTTATATAGCACTCCAAAGGGGTAATGGAGCGTAAAATCCGAGCGATCTCAAGGCATATGGAAGGCCAAGAGTTAGGATCTTCAGACTCATCCAAGGAAAAATCCACAATTGTTTGGCTTTATGCACACATCTCGATGTATGAGGGTTTGAGGTCAAAAGTCACGTGTACGCGCAAGTATGAGTTTAAAAATTGTGTACAACAATAAAAAGAGTTTTTTAGGGATGAAATTGGAAACGTCAAAGTATAATATCAGTCCATGGAATCTAAAGGGTCTTCAGAGGGATAGGGAAGGCCATAAATATGTGATCAACCATGTGTGTTAAAATCAGCTATAACGGATTCCCCCTAATGTGTGAGGTCATAAGGGTAACATGATGGTCAAAATACATTATAAAATCCATCCTAGAAGTGGAGTGATGAAGAACCAGGTGGAAGAACCAGCCATCCATCATTATAGTACAATAATCAATCTCTGTATGTGACTGCAAATACATATAGCAGTATTGGATACATAAACGTACAATGGCCATGAATAGGCATGATATACAAAATGTCACATGTCTGGCCATCTCCACGCACAATATATAATAGATTAAAATATCCATGATGAAGATATACAATGGATCAAGATATCCATACAAGATGAAGATATACAATGGATCAGGATCTCCATACAAGCTGAAGATATACAATGGATCAAGATCTCCATAATGGCTAAAGATATCTAACATACACTAGAATCAAATCACGAGAGCTAAAATCTCATGAACACTGGCACGATCAAGGAGGTATCATATGTGGAATGCCAACAAGATGGAAGGTCTTCTATACAAACCTCGACGAGTACCTGTCCTGCTATGCGAATAGAGGTGTCAAGGTTGAACATAGTAGTACATCGTCTGATTACCAGTCATTGATGTATACCGTTAACAGACGCGAGATCACCCACCGATAATGAAAATGGGAATCAAGGTACATAGTGCAATATAACAAGTGTGAATATATGTGTTGAGGTCAAACACTTGGAATAATCCATTGATCAGGGGACATTGATCTATTCCCAAAACTATCGATGGTGAGAGAACCTACTACTGATGATTGTAAGCCTTAAGGAACTCAAATGACTCTAGACTCATAGTCCAGAATAAATGATCTAATGTTGATGGAATGGAATCTTCTAGAAGGATGGCATTAAGGCATCCCCCATCAACCAACACGAGGTACTCAGCAACACTATATAATTTGGAAGAAATCAAACAAGTTGTGTATGAACCAGTAACAATACTGGGAATAGTCGACATGCAAATTCAAGATAAGTGAGGAATGGTCAACTTAGGCTTCAATTTCCTTCGAACGAGAGCATAAAGGTGAATGGTGACTGAAGGTAATCAGCATGGACTCGATATGCAAACTAGGACATCTTTGTGACATAGGAGGCATCAACAGAGGATCCATAGGGACTAGAAGCTTAACCAGTCGATGGAGATAAACTTAGAGTAATGAGTACAACTCTTAAATTCAAACTAATAACCCAACCAATAGATGTGATATACAGTGCTTTGTTTGAAGGTGACATGACTCGACCACTGCCAAAGATAACATCTTTTCCTGTCTGACTTTTTGGTTTTTTAATTTCTTTGGACTTCTATAGATATTTTCAAAATCTTGAAAAAGAATAAAAGTGATTTATAGTTACAAATCTAGGAGGATACGAGTGTCAGGGAAAAACCAAACTAGTTCCAAGCAGCGGAACATACCTATGCTCAATGCAAGGAAATATGTGCAAGATAACGACACTTAGGGGAAGGTCCCCTCCCAGTAAAAAATGGGGAATCACGCTGCAAAATATATATATAAAGGCTCTTCTTGGCTAGACATGAGACAATATTAGGCTATATGGCTGATAATAAAATTCAGGAAGCCGGCATAAGGCTTAATAAGGCAAGAAAAACTCATGATAATGCAATTAAAACTTGACATATACAAGGGAGTCCGGAGGGAATGGCTAGCATAAAGTTCAAAAGGAGTATGAGGATCTTTCTCAAATACATGGTGGTACTGTACAAAGGAATCCCACACCCTAAAGGAGAAATGTCAGCATGGGCACCAAATGCAATACAAGATCTAACTAGGGTACCCATGTATGGGAAAGCTCTACCATTCGCATAATGTCACTTCTAAAAGCAGCATGAAGGTTCTGTGACAATATGGAATGGGTTCATACCTAGGGTTAATATGAAACGTTCATAAGGCCATGAAAAATGCAAGTGGATGTGAAATCCTAACCTATATGCCAATTTAGACATAATACCTAAAATCCATACTATTGGCATTGAGCAGGATCGCAGGCCTAGCATCACTCCACCAAACATCACAACTATCGATGTTCTATGTTGTAGAGTGTATACATCCCATGATATATGACTGGAGTAATATCCTATTGAGGAACATGAAGTAGTAGCTCAGTGAATGCAAGATGGGTAGGGTGTGGAACTCTGGGTTTGGAAGCATACTGATCACATTCTTTTTTGAGAGGGTGCTAGGGCTAAGCCCTAGAGTAGACATTGCTCCACATGGAGTCTGGGATCCGGCTCAGTGACGCTGGGCCAATGTCATTCGCACATTGGGAGGTGGAGGGGTGGCTAACCCCTACCCAATAGAGTTCTTTCCATGGTGGCAGAGACATATCATCGCCATAGAGGAATATCCCTATGTAGAGATCGACTTCCATGGAGACCCAAACATGCCCCTACCACCAAGAGAAGCTTATGGAGACATAGGTAATGAATCCCAAACCCACTTTTAATTTTTGAATTATTTAATTTTTTTGTGTTTTTTTTTATAAATGAAATCAAAAGACATGTTTTTGGTGTGACGACACATTCTGATACTCTGTCATGTATATGTAGATGTGAGACCATGACGTCCATATGGCTTTCCTCATCATCAATGGAGGGGAAGAGGTGATGATATCATGGGTATAGATGCGGAGTGGATTCTCTAGAGAATCCACATGGACTTCATTCGATTGACACAAAGAGTCCCCATGGTGCAAGTCAAGAACTTTACAGAGGCCATGCAGTGCCAGGTGGTTGGAGTACCATGGGAATGGGTTCGATTGTTTCACCGGCTAGCTAGAGCCGTGGTGTGCTACCATGATTAGAACCCTCCTCCAGCTCAAGCTTAGAGACCCAGGTGTATATTTTGTGTATGACTGTGTAGTATATTTTGGTGGCTCAGAAGCCCCAATTTTTATATGACACTTATGTATTATGACGTCACCTTTTTTGAACTTAATGAAAAATATTTATGATGATCGATCATTATTCTATTTACATGTGTAAAATTTGTTTGTGAAATTCTTATGGTCTGTGAAAAAAATGCCAATCTAGTACATAGTTAGCATATGAATCAACCACTTGATTAAAATTTCTTAGAACATGAATGTATGTTATACTCTCAAATTTCTATTCTAGCAATATTACACACAAGAATATTTGTAACAATGTCGGATCCCTAATACGATACAAGCCATTGAGTTGTGAAACCACTAACTACGAATCAAGATGTACCTCAAGAGAAACAACACCATGTGAAATGGAATCCTACAATAATTCAATCATGGCACTATATTCAGCAACATTGTTCGATGAATATCGTAAACATACACCTCCTAAATACAACTCTTGACCCGTAGGAGTATAGATCACCCAAGCAGTCGAAGCTGAGTTTTGAGTGTGACGGCTAGCACCATCAGTGAATCCTATATAAATGGAAGACTCCATCGACATCTCCCATAAAAAATGAAACCTAATCAACAAACCCGATCACCATAAGAAGACCTAACTTTGCAATGCAAAAATGTACAATAATATACAAAAATCAGCCCTGGTTGAGGATCATTCATAGTATTTTTTTAGATAGATCCCATTTCTAGGATTCGCCAAGGCTATCCCTTCATAATCAACCAGCTCATAAGTGCCTTTCTCCAAGACACACTTAACCACGTAAGGACCATGCCACATAGCATTGAACTTTCCTGCCCCCAAAGGTTTCTTAGCTTGATCCCACAAAAGGACCAAGTCACCTTCACTAAACCTCTTAGGATAGACAAATAGACTTATCGTACTAGACATTAACACGACACTTGTTAACTTCAAGAGCCACTAAAGCATCTCAACGTTGCTCATCAAGCTGCTCCAAGTGGAGCAAATGCTCTTCCAATACAGAAGTCTCTGGTAAAATCTCCACATCTATCTTCAAATAATGGATTTCGCATTCAACCAGTAATACTGACTCCACCCCATGCAGAAGATGATAGGGAGAAAAATCAATGGCAGTCTTGATCACGGTTCTATAGGCCCACAAAGCAGGATACAACATGATATGCAAATTATTCTTGCTTTGTGCGATGGTTCGTTGGAGAATGGAATTAAGTGACTTGTTCACTACTTCAACTTGTCCATTCAATTGAGGATAATAAGAAGAGGTGTTCTCTTTCTTTAACCCTAACTTTGAATACAAATCTTCCATCATTTTGTTTTGAAAGTGTGTGCCATGGTCAGTGACAAGCTCTCTCAGAATGCCAAACCGGGTGATAATATGGTTAAATACAAAATGCATGATTGTTTTACTGTCGGATTTAACTATGGGCGTAGCCTCTGCCCATTTCATGAAGTAATCAACAGCCACAATAATATGATGGTGCCCCTAGCTGAAGCTGGGTTGCAATCCATAAAATCAAGCCCCCACTTGGTGAAGGGACCAGCGGTGACAATGGGATGCAAAGGGGTGGGACACGAGCACATATTACGTGCAAACACCTGGCAAGGGTGGCACTTCTTGACCACATTAAGGCAGTCTTTAAATATGGATGGCCAAAAATAGCCCACTCTTAATATTTTTTGTGCTGTAGAAACCCTAGATAAATGACCACTACATGCCCCTTTGTGGAAATCATTAAGCACGAACTCAACCTCATCATGATTTAAACAATGACATAAAATGAAATCAACCCCACGGTGGTACAAAGTATCATCCACTATGAGGTAGTTCTTCACTACATAACGTAGTTGTCACCGCTCATCCCATGATAGGTGAGTAGGGACCTTCAATGTTTGCAAATACACGATAATATCCGCGTACCAAGGGTCCATAGTTGAGATGAGGAAGATATGCTCATCAACAAAATAATCCTCATAAGCCTCCTCTTCATCCAAATTTGGAAAATCTTATATGAGCTCAGCAAAGATTAACTATTTCTTTGACTTTGTCGAAACAAACTCGAGATCAAACTCCTACAATATCACAATCCATTTATTATACTTTCCCCCAGTCATCCTTCTAGTGAGGACGAACTAAGATGGATTGATGTGAGCTACGACCAAAGTTAGGGGAAGGAGGATATAATGTCTCAAATGCTAAACCGCATGAACAGTGGCTAAGGCTAGCTTCTCAACATGGGAATAACGAAGTTTCACATCAATCAAGTTTCAGCTAAGATAATAGATGACATGCTCACGAAGCTCCTCACCCTCTTGAACCAATACCATACCAATCATCTCTAGAGACACGGCCACATAAATAAAAAAGTAACAGCTATATTCTAGTGGACTAAGCATGGGGGTTGTTGCTAAGGATTTATTCAAGGCACTGAAAGACTCCTAGGCTCGCTCATCCCAGTAAAAATAGGTGTCCTTCTTTAACAAATGCATGAAGCCTTTAGTCAAATTGGTGAAGTTAACCACGAATATTCATAAGAAGTTCACCATTCCTTGTAAACATTGAAGATGTCGAATGTTACGTGGGGGATACAATTGAAGTATTTCCTCAACCTTCAAGGAATCGACTCTAATACCCTCTTTAGATACGATGAATCCTAGTAAACGACCAACCTTCATGCAAAAGATGCACTTATGAGGATTTAAATGAACTTGATAATGATGGCATATTTCAAACACTAATCACAAATGATAAGTATGACTCACTCTCAAACGAGAGTGAGCAGCGATATCATCCAAATACACTTCAATAATCATTTTAATATTGTGAAAGATCAAGGTCATGGCCTGCTGAAACATAGCTCTGGCATTTTTAAGGCCGAAGGGAATCTTCCAATATGAAAAAGTTCCCCAAGGAAAAATAAATGTAGTCTTCTGTTGATCCTCAAGTTTAATTTGTATCTGATTATATCCATAACATCCATCTATAAAATAAAATACCACACTTCTCGCACACTCATCCAAAATTTGATCAATAAACGGTGTAGGGAAATTATCTTTAGGACAGGCTTGATTTAAATCACGGAAATCGCTACATAGTCGGATCGCTCCCTCATTCTTATCCACCAGAATGGGATTTGAATCCCACTCTATCAAGGGAATGGGATAGATAAAACCATCTTCGAGTAGTTTCTCTATCTCTGCTTTAATGGCGGGTGCTTTCCTAGGATTCAAAGCACACAAACGCTATCGAACCAGTTTGGCATCTGGATAGTTTTTGATTTCATGTTCAATAATATGAGGGTCTATACCTAGAATTTCTTCATACGACCAAGTGAAAAACATCACAAAATTATTTAAAAATATTGGTGTACTCTTTTATCTCATTAGGGGAACAATATGCCCTAATGTACACGTTCTCAATCTTACCAGGATCATGAGAAATATTGATAGGTATCGTTGGTGACAACTTAGCCATGTTCCCTTCAGCAATTTGAATAGGAGAGCTTAATGAGACCACTAGTCTACCAAATTTCTCACTTATAATCACCCTAAATTCATCACACTCTATACTATCAAGCTTAGGAAGGAAATATGATCTATGGTGCAACTCTTCCCAAGTTTGTTCTATCCCAGACATGGCCTCAAGAATAGCTTCATCTAACAGAAAAACATCATCAAGGTAGTATTTATAATTAGATGACTCTACTTCCCATGTAGAAAGCACATAAGGGTCCTCCACCTCTATCTGCAAAGAGGAAGGACTAGGCTCTACAACATGACCAAGATTATCTTGATACGCCACCAATACTGTAGGAAATGGTACATCTGTCTTGGTAGGTATAGAATTATCACTCAAAGTAATCAGTGAAGGAAGAATCCAAGGATCATCCATATGAGAAGTGTGAAAGGATACCAAATTCAATGAGGTTGAAGCCTTACCAAGACTAGACCCAATCATAAGGATAGGCACAAGACAACTAAAGGATCCCATGAGAGAAGGATACATACCCACACATATATTCTCAGTTTCCAGCTGAGACTGATTGATAATCAGGATAGAAGCTCCTGATGATGCTAACACACTTGGATTTTGGAAAGACCTCTAATCAATAGTAAGGATCTACCCATTCAAAGGAAAACAAATCACTTGGAATAGGGAAAAGGCTACATCTTGCATATTGTACATCCAATTTTGACCCAGTAAAAGATTATAGTCAAGGGGCACATCAACTACCTTGACCTTGATTGCAATAGTCTTCCCTCCCAATTGGACCTCTAGATAAGGAAGTATACCGTGTGGCTGAAATGATATTCCATCGAAAGAAGTCAACATGTTGGTAGACTAAGACAATGCAAGAGAACCTAAGCCCTTCCAACAAGCCAAATACATCAGGGAAGTGGCAACGCCTTCATCAATCACAGTATGCATGATGGTGCTGTTGAGACACTCTACATGAATCAAAAGAGACGTAGTAAGGAAAGCAAGGTTGGATTCCATTAGTTTCAAATTTGATCACAGAAGGAGAGATATCATCACCAACCCCAAGGGAAGAAAACAAGTCCTTCCTTTGTGAAGGACAAGTCTGAAGCACTTCTAATGCAAACATCACACTAGGAGTATGGCCTAAATCCTTGACAATTGAATAGTTCTGGGCAGCTTGAGCATTGGGATTGTGCCCCGAGCACTTCAAGACTCCCTTAGGATCGCAAGTCGGAGCTTCAGTGTTATCCATAGGATTTTCAATTCACAAATAGCTCTCAGGTGGAGCAGGTTCTTTCCCAAGGTCAGATTGTGATGAACCATAGTCTTTCACATGTGTCACAATATTTGTAGCACTCACCATGTTGATGTAGTCGTTACCACTATGGCATCTGGTGGGTTTGGATTCCCACTAGAAGCACTACCAGGATCAACGGTCCTCGAGTTCATATTTTGATTATTAGGTAAAGGATTAGTAAACACATTTGGTCCCTATGCTATGAAATTTGAGGCATCCTCCATACGAGGGCACAAGTGAGTGAGGTGATATTCCTTACACAACTTACAAGGAAAATTCACCTTATGCTTAGGCTGCTTGTCCCCCCCGGCATTGTTCACATTTTTGTCATTATTATTACCATTTTCATTTTTATTCCCACCCTTACAATTATATTTTTTCCTTTCTTTTTATTCCTTCCAGGCTGTTGGTTTCCTTTCGAGTTCAATGATTGTACTGAAAGGACACTCACCGATTGGGTACGATGAGGCAAAGTCATGGCTTGTCTCGACGTGGGTTGGTTAAGCGATAATTGACTCACTTGTTTTGTAACCAAATCTGTTGGTTTGGTACTTGTGGAGACAACAATACCATTGGCATGTGGCCCAAGTTTAATCTTGGGGTCGAAATTGGATCTTTGGGCATTCAAGATAGTCTTGTACAAGAGTCTAGACTGAGCATAGATCAAATCCAACTCTTGAGCCCTAAAAATAGGATGGTCCTCATTTTGAACACTGGATGTGGAAAAATCCTTCATGATATAAGGTAACAATGACTTGAGGAACTACTTTAGAAGAAACTCTGGTGGTATAAAGGCTTTAATTAATCGTTTCTATTTACGCCACTCTTCAATATGATCCAAAATATGAATGTATTTGTCTTGTTGGAAGGTCGAAAAAATTTCGGTACTGAAATCATAACATACGGGTAGCTGGAAGTGATTAAGAAAATTCATGGAAAATTCATCAAATGTAGTATAGGTCCCCCCCGATAACTCTATATACCATTTCACTGCAGGGCCCCTGAGGGTGCATTGAAATAGCCTCAAACGGATGCAATCATCGGTTAATGAATTAGAGGAGCACCAAAAGTGGAAGGTTGTGACATGTTCACCAGGATATTCACCATCCTTAGCTTCAAACTTGGGAATGTTTGAAAGAATATTGGTAGGGACTACCGACCATGCCGGATCATGAGACACAGGATCATTCGTCAATATCGACAAATCAGGTAGGTACAAGGTCATAAGGAAAGGGATCCTAGGTTGATCTGGTTGATTCCATTCTCCCTGATAGGATTGGTTTGGATAATTTTGATTGCTATAGACACCATGGCCTTGGCCAATGGGATAATAACCTTCTCCCATTTGACCCATGAAGGGATGCATGGAAGCATTGTAATGCGGAGTACCTTAAGGATGAGGTGCTACAAATCCATAGTTAGGAGAGTAAGTGGGTTGTTGATACCCATACCCATATGGTCGATATTTTTGTCCATAATAAGGTCCATAAGAAGTTCCATGGGAAGCTCCATAGTTTGGACCATAAGATGGTCCATGAGATGTTCCATGAGATGGTCCACGGGAAGGTACATAGGAAGCTCCATGAGCTGGACCATGAAATGGTCGATGAGATACTCCATGAGATGATCCATAAGTAGGTACATGACCTGCTGACATATACAGAGGCATGTGCCCTTGTGACACTACGATGTTAGCAAACGCAGGATGGACATGGATTATAGTAGAACTCCAGCCCGAAGGACCACTAAAGTTAGGAAGAGGATACATCAAAATGGAATTGTAAGGAACATGTTGAGAATACAATGGAATATGTGAACGAACATAGTTTGTACCCCCAATATCCACATGTCTCGGCTGAGGTCCATGAATAGGAACACTAGTGCTAGGTCTGGGCTGTGTGTGTGAAGGAATTTCCACCACTGGAGTGGATGGTGCAATGTGACTACTATTACCAAACCTCTTTGCATGGAAAGGAATAGAAGTGCCCCCAAGCGTAGTACCAGGGTCACCAACCAATTCAACATTAGGTGTTGTACTAGTATCGGGAATATTAGGCATGCCATACCTAATGTGGCTAGTGCTGGTGGGTGCATGGTGAGTCTCTTCTCCCAGATAGTATAACCAATACCAGGGATAGGAGCTAATGTAATCGTGAAACTGTGATGGATCTTTTTTTGATGGTCTAGCCCCATAAGGACCAGGCTCAGGCGGAGTCCCATATATGCTCAAAGGTTCAACTTCTTCCCCCGAAGGTGGGGAAGGGGGAAGCTCGAGGACCTCAGATGCATGATGACTCATGGTGAGATCTCTATGTGAATCAAAGTGATGAGTAGTCCGCGTGGACTATCTAGATCTCTCTCTCAAGGGAGGAGGAGAAGTAGAAGGAATAAGACCTGCTAAACAACAAGAGTGATGGGGAGCCACACCTGGATCCATAATGACTCAAAAAATAAAAATACTTGATCTAACTACGCAACCCAAAGAAATATAGCGTGCATAGAGCATACACCTAAGAAAAAATACAGCCAAAAAGAAAGAAAACCAAGGGTAGGATATATGAGCTCCTAAATGAAGCAGGTATGTCTCACCTTGGAGAGGCTTGAGACTCCCATACACAAAAAGAAGAGGTTCGTAACCAATTACAGTGTCCCTTAGCTTCAACGCATATAGCAATTGTGTTGTCCAACCCCTACCTGGCCAAGACACCTGCAGAATAACCTCTGCAAATACCCCCTCGATAACTTAGGTAAGGTAACTAATGTCACCTCAATATAACCAATGCTCAAGTGAACAGTCATAGGTGGGATTGACTGTATGGGCAGGGTAGAAAATCCTGAATCCTAAAAGCATAAACTAGTACCCCAAGGGTGCACTAATTGTACATCAAAGGCCCCTAGATACGAATCCAACCCATGAAAGATATCTGGTGCCCATAGAAAGTGACCATGGGTCATCCCAATCACAATCGCGTGCACTACCTCGTGCTTAACTCTGTTGTAAGAGGATCATCCTAAGAAACACTAATTACACCAAGGGTTTCACACTCTCACCTAGACAGACACCTAATTGTTTTGTTTAGTGGTCTTGGAGAATTAACTCACAATGAACTATTCCAAGACCCTAAAACCTAATCTTATTGATGCACCCTAAAAAAGAAAAGAGTGTAATACATTTTATTAAGCGTTAATTTTATTTGGCTGTGATTACTCAAAGGGTAATGGTCGTGCAACATATGAAGTTATGACTCGGCAATAAAGTAAATATTCACACTTAACAAGCAATGCCAAGTGCAATCTTGTAGAATGAAAAATAGGGTATTCCACTAAATGAAATGAAAGATTTTTCCTTCAAATGTAAGTGCAATCATTCCTATATGAAAATCTAACTATAATTCACCAAGAAAACCTAATGCAAGTACCATGCCAATGCAAAATGAAATCAATGCATAACTATGAAAAAAGCAAAAGATTTTTTTTTTTGAATTAAATGAGATATGAAAGAAAAAACGATGACACTACAACCCTCAGACTCTACAACCACTCACAAATAGTATCCAAGCAAAGAACCAAGGTAAAAGAGACCTAATGCACTAATCCCAAAACAATAAGTAGAAAATTAATGACAAGAACATTTCTAAAAAATCAAACTAAAAGTTGTCTCTGGTCAGAAACAAAGGGTGTACACAGACTCTAGAAAGAATCCAAGAAGACTCAGCAATAATTAATCCTCCCACTAAGGCTCAAAATCAATGCATACATGGCTATTCTCAGTAAACCAGTGTACACACACGACTGTTCAAGGAATGCCCACATGTATACGCGACTGTGAAAGATAAACTCGTATACAGGAAGAAAGAGGAAGAAAAATAGGGAAAACTAACAAGCTAAGACAAAATTTATTCCTTCAAGACCTTACTGGGCAGACATGCCCCTAGACCTGACATAGAAATATAGAAATCAGAGCAATTCAAGTACATTGAATACAAAAAAACCCAAAGAGAAACAACTATGAACCTCCCCCGTGTGGTCGTCAATTTTGTTACAGAGAGAAACTTCCTATGGCTTGGGGTGTACCACAACAGACAGCTAGACACAAGAAATTAATCATTTCCCAACATGAAAGAGAAACCAAACATCTAACACTAAGGGACCTCGAATCATACCTTATTCTGGACATTTGAAGTAGATCCCCGTTGAGCTTTTTCCAATATTTCTTGCGCTAACAATTTTCTCTCAGCAACAGCAAACAAGACAAGCATGCTATATAATATGGTGTTAGACATACTATAGCATATATAATCAACAATGTATAAGCAATTAAATATATCCATGGATTCAATATTTACATTCAAATGCACATTATTGGATAGGAAAAGATATTTCTATTAATCAAATCAGAGATTACACAAGTGACAACCTCCGTCAGTATGTCTACGAACCAGAAAAAACTAAGTCCTCCACTTGGGCCTCCATCACCTCAATCCTCCATCTCTCGATAGCTATATTACAAGCAAAGGAAATATTGGGAAGAACACAAAGTGCTCCAAAGGGACAAAGGGATGCAGACTCAATTATCTCCAAACTACGGAAAAAATGGACTATAGTTTAGTTTCTCTTCAATTCCTCCTCTTCAATGTATCTAAGGGGTTCCTTATATAGCACTCCAAAAGGGTAATGGAGGGTCGAGTCCGAGTGATCTCAAGGCATATGGAAGGCCAAGAGTCATGATCTTCAGACTCATCCAAGGAAAAATAAAAAATTGTTTGCCTTTATGCACACATTCCGATGTACACGGGTTTGAGGTCAAAAGTCACATGTACACACGAGTATGGGTTTAAAAGTCGCGTACAAAAATAAACAGGCATTTTTAGGGATGAACTTGGAAATGTCAAAGTATAATATCAGTCCATGGGGTCTAAAGAGTCTGCAGAGGAACAAGGAAGGCCATAAATATGTGATCAACCATGTGTGTTAAAATTAGCTATAACAAATATCATATTCTAATAGCACAGTAATCCACTTCTCTCTTCTCCCTTATGGATCTCGCTACATGAGGATACCTTTCACAATACTGCTGGGTACATAGGCGATTATTGTTAGGATATTTAGACACTTAGGAGTTAGTTAAGATCAACTTGTGTAATATATCCTTTAGGTAAAAGTGTGTTTCTTTAGTATGCATTAGTATGCATTTGTAAATATTCTAATCTGACGGTCACAATATGTTCTAGACATAGAGTGATCCGATGGTTCAACATCTCTGAGATCATACCTAGCATTGATCTATGGCTTAACACCCGATTGGTCTATGATCTCTATTTAAAGAGCATAGAGGGTCCTTGGTTAGTTGCTCGATTATGAAAAGCTCATGTAACTTTCTTTCTTTTGCATAATAAATTGCTCCAAGTAGCTATTTGACTAGGGTCGTGGACTGTTTCCCTCTCGAGGGTTTTGACCACATGACAAACATCAATGTGTTGATCTATGACCTATTTGTGTGAAGCAGTTTCTCAAGGTGTTCGATCTTTTGGGAGTACCCTGTGTACCCGAACATGGTATCAGAGCATTTATGAAGAGCCACTTTCGGTTTTGATCAAGATCTGGAACCGGTGTTGCCAAAAATTTGAAAGGGTTTATGGTTTTAGATTTTATGTGCATTTATGGCCTATGGGATTTGTTCCATTGCGTCTGGAGCATTGTTTCCATTGGGAAATAGTTTTCATTTCATCGAAAACCATTTCCGTTTGTTCCAGAAACACCCATTTCGGCAAATCTGAAGGTATAATGTTACAGTGACGGATTTGTTTTATTTTTTCTAAATATCTCATATTTTATCAGTTCTATTACTAGATCTTTACTATTTTAGTCTCGGACTATTGCCTTCCTTGGCTGCTTATGCTCTTTCCCGTACACTTTGTGCGATCGCGGCGAATTAGAAATAGAAAGGGAAAGTTTTTTTCTTGTCTTCTTAGCTACGTATGCTCTTTGTCGTGCACCATGTGCGATCACAAAAAATCAGAAATAGTGAGAAAACTTGAAAACGTAGACTTTCCCAGTAAGCTAACCAAGATCTAACCCCTTTGTGTGGAAATTTTTTTTTTTGTTTTTGTTTTTCATGTTTTCTGTGATTTGCAGGAAAAAGGAAAGCATGGAGAACGAGAGAAAAGAGTAAAAAAAAAACCCTTCCTCTTTTCATTATTTTGTGTACCTTTTAAACTTAGTTCACTTGGTCCAAAGTTGCTTTATTCCTTAATAGGTCTTGAGGTCAAGTCTTATTAAGCTACTTTTTAGTGCATGCAATTTTTATTTTCAAGTTACTTTATTGTAAAAGTGCATCTAACATAAATAAAATAAAATAAAAAGTGAGTCACTTAAGTATTTTAATTTATTGTTGCACTATTTAAAAGTAACATTATTGTAAAAGTGAACCTCACTTATTCTACAAAAGTGATTCACTTCAAAGCAAATTTATTGTAAAGTGATTGTCAAAGGTTGATCTTGGGAAGAGGGGGGTTCTTTTTTTTAGTTGGTCAAGTTAATATCTACCGCATCACTATTGGGGACATCTTCAACATTTTCTTTGATCAAGCATAACTTCATCATCCAGAATTAGTTTTCAGTGCCGTTTTTTTTTAAACCACATATTTTTTCAAGCATTTTGCATCCAGACAGTTATTTTTTGTTCTTTCGGCTATTAATATATAGTATGGCCACCCCTTGTGGTATTATACTTACAATTTCTAACTATCTCTCATGGAAATCTTGTATGGAGGATGTTCTGCGAAGTAGGGGACTTTTCAGGATAACCTCAAGGAAAGAAACAGAACCCACTGATGATGATAAGAAAATTAAATGGGAAAATAGATGTGATGAATCTCATGGATTGATTAGGATGTTAATATCTACTGATTTGTGATTCCACATATCTAGAATTGATGAACCTGATCTCGCTTGGGAAAAGTTGGAATCTGTGTTTGGTAAACACAATGAAATTTGAGGTCATCAACTTGAGAATGAGTTTCTTTCCTTGAATCCAAATGATTTTTTATGCATTCAACACTATTTATCTAAGTATAAAACTCTTAGACTCTTATGTGCAGAATGCAAGATTAAGAAAGAAGACAAACACTGTATTTATCATATTCTTTCCAAACTTGGACCTGCATATTCTATTTTTGTATCTACATTCTACTCCATGAAAGAATCCTTGACTGCAGCTAGCTATCAAGAGCCTAGCCTTGAATCCTTTTGTGATTCTTTAATTAGAGAGAAAGATAAGCTCATTCATCTTGGAATAATTAACAATGCAGATACATCTAGGAAAGCCTTATTGTCCCAACAGAAAGAAAAGTACAAGCCTCCCAAGAAACAAAATTTTCACAATAATAAGCCAAACAACAAGGGTCCCAAACCCTCTTAGTCAGCTCCTTCTTTAAAAAATGACAAACGATCCAAGCCAAAAGGAAAGAAGACTGAGCGTCATTGCAATTTTTGTGGGAAAGATAATCATGATGAATCTAAGTGTTTTAAGAAGATGATAGCCTTGGAAGTAGTAATGAAGAAGCACCACATCATCCTAGATTCATCTTCAGAATATACCTCTCATGGACATGCACATTATGCTTCTGGTTACTCTTATACTGCATCTTCTTCTTCTACTTCAATTGAATGGCTCATTGATTGTGGAGCATCTTATCATAGGGCTAGGGATCAAGCCATATTTTCTACTATGCATGAATGTAACACCAAACAAATATTTGTTGGTGATGATAGATCTCTAAGTGTTGTAGGATCTGGAACAGTTCCAGTAGAAAATGGTCATTTCAGTGATGTACTATGTGTTCCAAAATTTCCTGCAATTTGTTATAAGTCTATCAAATTACTCATTCAAGTGAAGGTAAAATGGTGATGTTTACACCTCACCAAGTTGTAATCAAGGATTTTAAAAATCCTCAAAATGTCCTTGCTACTGGAACTATTGATGATATTACCAGGTTGTACAAATTTAACAACTTTGGGTCATCACATTTTTCTTCAGTTTTTGTTGCTCATAGTGATAACTTGATCAAACTTTGGCATGAGCGATTTGGTCACTTAAATTATCACTCATTGCAACAACTATGTAAAGATAATATGGTGACTGGTCTTCCGATGGTATCTTGCAAGGATGGTGTTTGTTCCAATTGTGTAATTGAAAAACATTATCAAGACAGTTTTGACAAATGTGCCTCTTGGCACACCTCGGTTCCCTTGGAGCTTGTGCATAGTGACATGTGTGGCCCTCTTCCATTTGCTTCATTTTCTAGTTTCAAATATTTCTTAGCTTTCATTGATGATTACTCCAGACGCACTTGGGTTTACTTCCTAAAACTTAGAAGCAAATTATTTAACATGTTCTTGGCCTACAAGGCCCTTGTTGAAAAACAATCTAGTCATCAAATTATTAAGTTAAGATCTGACAATGGAGGAGAATATGTTAACAACAAGTTCACTACTTTTTGCATTGAACAAGGAATCCAACAACAACACACTGTTCCATATACACCATAAAAAAATGGTGTAGCTGAACGGAAGAACCGCACTTTAAAAGAAATGGCTAATTGTATGATCCAATCTAAGGGACTAAGTCTTCAATATTGGCCTGAGGCCATAAATTGTGCAAATTACATAGTTAATCGCACACCGACTAAAGTTGTACAAGGTATAACACCGGAAGAAGCATGGAGTAAAATTAAACTAGATGTAAGTCACTTTTGTGTGTTTGGTTGTGAAGCATGGGATCACATTTTGGATGAAAAACGAAAAACATTGCAGCCTAAAAGTGAAAAGTGAATATTTGTTGGATATTTTGAGATGTAAAAGGTTATAGAATTCTTTAGCCCCATTCACATGATATAATCATTAGAAGAGATGTTAAATTTGATGAAAATATCTTGGCCTATGAACCTAACTTGGCAGGTGTTCCACCTTTGGCCTACGAGCCTGATTTGGTGATTATGCCTTCTTCTTCTTCTTCTTCCAACTTCCTTGACAGGTTTCCAACTCTATTTTCTAATGATGGCAATGAGGATGAAAATACACCTCCGCCTGCTCATGTTCCTCACATTGCACCAGCACCAATTCCTCCTCGATGGGTCTGTTCAACATGTGAAGCAACTGGTGATCTTGCCAGTGATCCTAGAGAACAACATCGAACACGTTCTCAGTTTCAGTGAGCCTCTTCTCTTTTGGCTCAATTTTCTGAGAATCATGATCCAAAATTTTTTGCAGAAGCTTCAGTAAATCCATATTGGGATGCACCTATGGATGAAGAATATCGTTCCTTAATGGCGAATGATACTTGCACTAGTGGAAAATGAGAGATTAGTGACCAAAAAAATGACCAAAATCCGCATATCAATGACCACTTTTGGTTTGGCGATCGCTGGTGGCTAATTTATGGTCTTTTATTACGCGACCAAAATTGGTCATTTTTATTTTGGTCATTTATAGCTTGTCAGTTGGTCATTAATTTGGTCATTAATTTGGTCATATGTTTGGTCATTAATTTGGTCATATATTTGAATCAATGACCAAATCTATGACCACATTTATAACCAAATTAATGACCACATGACAAACTAGAAGATGACCAAATTTGGTCGCGTAATAAAAGACTGTAAATTAGCCACCAAAACTGCCTTTTGGTCATTGATATGCGAATTTTGGTCATTTTTTTGGTCATTTATATCTTATTGTTTGGTCACGTATATTTCAATTTTTGGTCATTTAATATGCAAATTTTGGTCACTAATCTCAATTATTGGTCACTAATTTAGTCATTTTTAGTTGTTTTGTGTGGTTATAATATTTTAGTAGTTTTAATGATGTCTATTATTATCAATATAAATTTTTAATATGATATAATGTTCAAATTAAAAAAAGAATCATACATTATTTATCATCATCTAATACACACGTGAATTATGCAATGTCACATTAATTAGTTAATTACAAAACTTATAAATAATATAAAGTACAACCATATGAGTTTTAAAACCACACAAATGATATTATATGAAATTTCAAGTATTACAATAAATATGAGTTTTCTCAAAAACTATCTCCATATAACTTTACATAAAAATCATCTAGTACATCGATGACTTTTCAAAATATTACAATGACTAAACCATCCCACTTGTACTTGGTTGTTAGGCCATACTTAGATCCCGCGACAGCTTCAAAACCATACTTAATAGATTGAAACCCTAAGCAATAGGCTCTCCATACTCAATGGAAAAGCCTCAGCAGTAGGCCCTTCATACTCAATGGACCACTTAGTTAAGCTCACCCCTGCAAAATCCAATAAAAAATTGTCACTTGTAAGTAGAGAAACAATGAACTGTAAAGTAGAAAAATAGTGAAGCAAATTATTTATAATGTTCAACAATTAACAACAGTAACCAAGATCATGCGCAAAATAGGAAAATCTAATCTAACAAATTCAATTTAAGAATTGGTTAATTAAACTTGAAAGGCTAAATCTACACTATTTAGTACCTAAGCAAAATGAAGAATATAATTTAAATCTAGTATATATTAAAAAGTGTAGCGAATAGAGAAATAACACCATCTGCAATTAGGCTGACTCTCAACATAAATAAGTTTTCCTGAATTAAAAGGAAAAGCACTCCAATAAGCATGAAAAGTAATTGACAATCATGGTAAGTATTTTCCTCACCTTTTCATCCACAACACTTCCATTCACTCCAGCATTCTTTGCAACTGATTTCAATGGGTTCCTGCATCAATCTGTGAGTACCTAAAAGGCCAACACAATTTAAAGCCCATGTAATAATAAGTTGCAAAAGATTAAAAAAAATGGAATTTTGTGTACACATAATATTTCTATGTTCAACAAATAATATCAACTATAAAACATGGATCTGGAATCTTTTCCACCCCCATTGAACTTGATCCTGAACAACAGAGACAAATATCACACCTTTTGATCATTGTGTTCAAGTGTATCTTTGATAGCATCAACCTTTGAAGCAAGCCTCAATAGAAAACACCCGCCACCAACAACGATTCCTTCCTCAACAACTGTCTGTATATAGTCATGGTTGTAAATTAACTTAAACTTTCTCCAGCATTTAAGCACATAACAAATCTGAATCTATATTAGGTCTTTATGCAGAAGTTTAACTCCTTGATTACAAACAATAGATTATTTTGAAGTGGCCTGTCAAATATATACAATTCAGTGTAGAATTAATTGTATGTTCATGGAATATGAAGAGAATACAATATATGTATAGTTGAGAACTTGTGTGTGTGTGTGTTCTCTTCTCTTATGCCCTTGCATACACTACTAATTTATGATCCCCTATAAACTGACCACCTTTATCAAGAAAGTTGTAGGATTTACCAATAGCATGATCAGTTGCAGATTGTTGAAGGGAAACTTCAAGCATCCTGAATGCTTCAGCCACATCACAAATTTCAGCCTACACAAACCACCTATTTTAATAATGACTTGTATTATTTCAAGCTTCAGGCTGTCATCTACTGAATTATCTTGAGAATCTGTTTTGCATGTAACAAATAAAATTTAATTTAATAATTTAGGTTCTAATATATCTTGAGACACCAACAAATGAATTATAGCAATAGATTGGTAAATAATAAATATAATGTACAAAGAGATCATATGACCTTTCTTTTTTTCCACCTCCATTCTTTTTGGACTTGGTCTGGCCCAAAGCTAGCCATTCTTTTATCTCATGATCATCAATAGCCTTGGTTGGATTCAATTCTTGCAATGGATGCCTTGTGATTTTGTCTGATCAATTTGGCATTATATGGGCAACCAACTC
>LPNX010029583.1:665452-677939 GCA_001517045.1 Pseudotsuga menziesii
GAGTAAAAATTGCGAACGACAATGTAACTAACAAAGAAAAATTGAAGGTACTTATAATATATTTTTTTTTGCAATTTAAAGCTTGCAGGCTAGACAAATATTGATTTTGAGAGGAAGAAACTCATGCACATTTCAGATGAGGTGGAATACGTAGCTGGTCACTATGGATAAAAAAGCCATAAGATTTTGAAATAAATCAGAGTAAATTGCAAATGGAAGTGTAGCTGACAGAGAAATGGTGAAGGTACTTCTACAATCTGATTTTTTTTGCACTTTGAAGCTTGCAGGACTAAGAAATATTAATTTCCAAATGGACAGGCTTGTGCAAACTTCAGATATTTTAAGGTTTCTCAAGAGGATATATTTCTATTTCTAGACGTTCAATTTCCCCTCTCCATTCAATTTTCACTTAACAATCATTGAACTTTCAAAAGCATTAGCATATATTTATTAAGTTGGTAGAAAATGATGGAACTTTTTAGCCTCTACCAGAATGCTAAAAGATCTTTTAGACATGTTCCTCTCTACCAAAAGAATAGATTCAACAACAAAGAACATTTTTGTGTTTTCAGACAATAATTGTGTAGCCTCACCAAAAAGCAAGTGACCTCTTTTGTAAGGTTAACTTCCACAGCCAAGATAATCCTAGTTCCATAGAGAAGATAAAGAGCTAGTATAGTAAAAGTATTTTTGCATATTATAAATCAATAATTATAGAAGTAAAACCAGGAGGTTAATAATTCAAATTATGGATGTGTATTCATCAAATTCTGGATGTGTATTCTGGTAAAGTCAATTGGATATTATATACAAGTTCAAAATTAAAGGTAGGAGGTGCAAATGATGAGAGGTACGTATTAATGATCATTGGGAAGTGGCATTATTCTGATCATTAGAAGTACCAGCATTATTTAGCTTTGGAAAAATAAAAAATCATAGCTAAACATAGTCATGCTTACAAACACGTGAAATTCAGATCATATTTACAAATGGTCCTAAGAGAGAACACTCCTCACTAATGAGTCCTAAGAGAGACCCCAATATTATGCTGGAGATGCACACACACTGGAGTTAGGCTTTCCATGGGTTGAAGGTGATCTACAGTATTCACTTGTATCTATTTTTGAGGCCATTGCGAACAAGATAGAAAATAAATTCTAAATATCATTGTCATTTAGAATTTAAGGAAAAGGAAATTGGGTTAGTAGTTAACAAGGATTTTGAATGTGAAAGAGATGAAACAGAAGTACACAAATTAAATGGAAAAGGCAGAAAACCGAAAGAATAAATACTCAGAAAGAAGTCATACCTAGTGGAAGATAATTGTCAGATACAAATACTCCATTTTGGTATGGAGTTCCTTTGGGACCCACAATTAAAGCTTTCAACAAATCCATTCTACTGGAATCTACTCGCACATGTATGCTGGAATCCCACTCTAGAGGAAGACTTGTCGACAAGGAAGCTATTTCTTTTGTATTGATACCCAGGTGCTTAGGGTATCTCTGATATTCTCTACTTGTTCTGTTTTTTGTTTATGAAGTATGTGTATGCTTTGTACTAAGATTGTCACTTGTTTCTTACTGACCATTGCGGTATTACAGTGCTGACTGAAGATGTAAAAGGTTCTTTTGATTCAATTGAATACCAAGGAACTGTTTTTTTCCACTGAAAAAAAAAAGAAGAAAAAAAAGGAAGCTATTTCTTTTGTAATATATATCATCCTTTTTTTTATTGTGCTCACCTGTATTATCAATGCTCTGATGATTTGCTCCTGACCCAGTGAAGTTGTTACTATAAGTGTGACGTGGAAAACCCGCCCCAATCAAGGAACAATCCAGGAATTGGAGTGGATTGAAATTGTTTTTATACATCAAAGCCTTCTATGTTTATTTGAACAAGTTTCATCATTGGGGCTTTCCTCCAATGAAACAGATGTTGACTGATCTGAATTAGCTTCATTGCACTCTGTCATTTCATTATCTTCCCCATCTGAAACAGATATTATCCGTGGTATGGTAGATGTTTGGTTCTAAGCTGCTTTTGCCAATCCCTCATAGCATTCCAAGAGACATTTTGCAATGCCAACATCAGCTTCTACATTTTTTTCATCAATTCCTCCTGGGAATTTTCTCATGATAATTTTGGATTGATCATATATGTTCTTCATTTTACCAATTAAAGAACCATCACTTCCAATGTTATGATTGGAACTATCACTTCTGTCACTTTCCAGGTAGGATCCCATCAATATTGAAAGGAGATCCGGATACTGTTTCATAGCTATCAACAGGGATATCAGCTGATGATAGAGCTTGTTCCTTGCACATATGTCTAACATGGAATCATTGATCATAAAGTATTCTAAAACTCGGTTAAGAATATTTTCCTGACTCAGAAGAACATAGGATGATAAACCTAAGAAAGGATGAGAGCCATGAGACTATTCCATAGCTTTGTTGTTAAGAATATCTGTTAATGATGTCAACAGAGTTTTTGCCCGACAGTCGAGTTCCTTTTCAACATTTCTCATTTTCTCATCGGGGTTAGTTTCACTTCTCCAACCACCAAATCTAGTACCAACACTCTAGACATTTTTCTTCCCATGATTTGTTCTATCAAAAGGGGACCAATAGCCACCCATTGATACTGTAGTTGTCCAGTCATGATCAAAATCATGAGGTGCAATGCTAAGGTTGCTGTTAGAGTTAACAATTACTAGGGTATACTCAATAGAGCTAACAGCTATTGTGGTGTAGCCAGAGTTAACAATTTCTGTGGGATAGTCATCAGAGTTACCAGTTTCTGTAGCATACTCATGAAAGTTAACCTTTCCAATTGTTTACTCATTAGAGTTTCCATTTACCGTTGTATACTCATTAGAGTTGACATTTACTGTTGCATACTCTTTAGAGTCAACATTTCTTGCTGCATACTCGTTAGAGTTGACATTTCCTGTTGCATACTCATTAGAGCTAACAGTTCCTTTGGTGTACTTAGTATGAATTGATTCAAGATCTACCATTATCCCATAGATTTTGTAGTTTTTTGCTTCCCTGCAAACATGACTACCTCTCCTTCCTTTTCTTTCAGACTGGGAATTGGACAACCCACATGTAGCACACCAAGAAAAGCCACATTCTGTACATACACAAAATACTGGAGAATGCACATTTCCATCCCTTAGAAGACTCTCCAATTGATTTACAGCATCATCAGTCTTTTCGTTCTGTGTAAAACCTTTATTCAATATGGAAACTGATGAAAGAAAAGAAAATAGAGGACAAGAATTCAATTATCTATGTACATCTATAGTAGTTCTGGATGAAGAGGACCATAAAATAACAATTGATTCGTCTTCCCTTGCTATCTATATTCATCAAAAAGGAGATAATCATCTAGATTTAAATTTCCAGTTTGCAAGCTTGAAATCATGATTTATTTCCCCACTCTGTTAAAACATAAAAGTAGCATACGTTTTCCTTTGCTGGAAGACATCCTCATAGATAATATTTCCTTCTTCTACTGACACCTGATACAATTGATCATATCCAACCTCGCCATTGAACCATAAATATTTTTGTAAGAAATCCACAATGAATTCTCATAGTTTTGCATAGTATCAACATCAAGCAGCTCAACTAAATTTGTTTTACTAAGCTCCAATCCACACCTACCACATAGTAAGAAATATAAATATATTTTCTCAATTATAAAAGTTAATAAAATTTCTCCCTTTTCCTGAGAAAAAACAGAGTTAACAAGTACAAAATATATGGGGAATACAAGATCTTAACATATCCAAGAAAATCACTGTCATATCAAAGAAATACAGGAGAGAATAATTAACTGGTAAGAAAAGAGAAGATGCTTAAGATTTGTTGAAGAGGACAACCAAGCACTTTTCAGTAGCATTTGTCATGCTAGTGGTAGTTGAATCTACTTCACATATTTTGGCAATATCATTGTCTAATGCAAGTCTTTGAGAACTTTCCTCAGGCACCTCGATGCCCACTCAAATCTTCTAGAATAATTTTCCCTAAGACAATTGTGAGACAGTTGAAGTTTTTCCTCCAAAAAGTGTGAGATAGAAGACAATTGTGAGACAATTGTGGCAAAATATTGTCCTCATATAACTGATGTAAGACAAATTTGTGGAAGAAATTAATCGTGTAGTTTTGAAGGTAAATTTGTAGTGAAAATTTCTTTTTTGAGGAGTATTAATTAGTTAGTTTACTTGGCATGAAAATACACAAATCAATACAACAAGGTCCAAGAAATATGATAACATAAGTGGATCTTTTTCAAAATTTGGTGTGAAAAAACTTAAATGTGTAATCCTGTCTAGATACATTTTGATTGCCTAAACTCCAACTTCCATGTTTAAGGTCAAAACAACACAACCAGTCAAAAGTTTCCACAAATGCCTTGTAAGATGCTTATACATTACCTTGGGAATTGCAATTGTACTCTGAGATAAACATATGAGGGTTCTGACATCTCCATTGAGTTCTCAATTATAGATGCCACATTAGACTTTAAGCAAACCCTACATATATGATGCTGGCAGCTGGTGACAAAAGTATCATCAGGATTATGATTTTCACATCTACTGGATGGACCTGATGAAATAAACATAAGAGGTTCAAATAAATAATGTGATTCTGATTTTAATCATATTTCAAATAAATAATCATAAGAGCTTCATTGTGTTTAAGTCATGTAATAAATTGCAAATGTATTATGCATACCTCACCTTTGGAATCAGCAAAATAAATGTACTTTCAAAAACAAGAGCCAGCTAATGTAAAGTGAATCTAAGATATTTACGGCCTGATATTTGTTTTGAAACATGATTATGGGATACCAAAGGCACGGTTCCATACATGCATCTAGGCTTAGTACCAGTTCCTTCCTACTTATAAAATTCCCCTTGATTAAAAAAAAATACTCAGCATACATCTTTCAGTTAAAATAATCAATACCTGAGCCTAGTGAGGATCTCAAACCCTGCAAAATTCGTCTTCATATAGCTGAAATTGTCATCAATGTTATTTCTACGTAGCTATGTATTTGGTTTCCTTGTTTGTATGCAGTTTAGGTCAAAGAGAACCTTTAACTAATTAGAAAAACAAAATTTTAGTTCTCTTCATATAGTTGGAATTATTAACAATGTAGGAGATGCACTCTCTTATTCCACTTTATAGCAAAGTAAGGGCATAACTACCAATCAAATATAGTGCATTTCTCTCCATAATATGTTTATGCCAACTCTAATTTATTATGGTTACTTGAATTAGGCAAGAGATGGTCTAAGAAAACTACAAAACTACAGACAGAACACATATTCTCAACACATACCACGGGATATCCAATGAACAAAAAAAATCATTTTCTAGGCCTCACTCTTAAGAAGAAGCAAAAAAATCAATCAAAACATCATAACAATGGCGTAAATTTATTATTGTTTATAAAAAAGGACAATTAGACTACAGGAACTTTCTGGGTTTAACACACATCCAAAGTAACTTATTTTGAGAATACCAACTTACGAAATATATAAATCAGGTAAGGTATGTGATATGTATTATCATTATGCAATAACTGTAAAAACCTTCTATAAGTTGCATATGCTTGAAATGGGAATTTGATAGTGTAGGCTCCATTTTGAAATTGTAGACAAGATTCTTAGATAGGCATTTCCTCTATAGTTCTTGCATCTGTAAGCTTCATGTTCTTGGGATATCACTTTTTGCAAATGAAGCTTTAACAATATCCGCTTAAAATTTCAAAAGAACTCCCTGTCAGGAAATAGGAGAGGAGAAACCAAAGACCAAATGTAAAGTGCAGCTGTAATCCATTCTGTGCAGATTCTCACCCAAATAGTATACCAACTAACACCAATGAGGTTTTCACCATCTCTTATCATGCCATGTCGCTAGTTGCAATTATAGGTATCAGATTTAGTTGATTACAACTTCCATCTTTGCTAGACTTCCATTTTGAAATTGTTTATACCCGAGGTAAGAACAATCAAGTTGTCGATTCTCCTTCATACAAATATGAAGGGAATCTATTGTTCTGCTATGTACCCTATATTTCCGATTTTCATTATGACTACTGTCCAATAACACTTCTCTACAACTCCTCCCATACTAGAAGAGTCCAGAAGTCTCATCCCACCATAAAGCTCCAAGGGGGCACCTTAGTGTACGCTGACTAGATTTTTCTTCAATATTCTTCTACCCTTCAAGAAAAGGTTCTCATCGAAGTTGAAGGGACACCACCAAGATTCCCTTTCTAGCCAGCCAAAGAATGAAAGTTAACCTCATGGAGTTCTCCTGCAATTGTGAAATTAGCTAGCGATAAAAATCTGAAACCAAAGGCAAAAGCATGAATGAGGAAAGAGTGTGTTTTTCCCCTAGTATTTTGCTACTTATAGTAGTCTCACACTAATTTATGTATGCTATATATAGAATTTGGATAGCAAAGGGAAGGAGATCCCTTTCCTTTGTGTAGAAAATGTACGTTCAAGTTCCACCTCCTCTTTGTGGATAGTACCCAACCTAAGGAGGGGATGATCCCCACTCATTATTAACTCTTAGATCTCACAACCATGAAATCTATTTTGAATATGTATAGTAATCGAGCCTATTGCAACCACTACAAATTACTTACCAAATATGGGAAGATGTAACAATAGAGTTTATTATCATATTTTAGATATCCAACAACACATACCATGTTTCTAGTCCCTGATCTAACCATATATGTGCAATTTCTGCCAATTCAGCCCACATTTTCTGATTCCAAATTGGCTACTACCTACATGAATCAAATACAGAAGTTGCATGCATTTTCAAAGACAACTGTCTCCATCATTGCAAGTTCACAAATACAAATAGGGAGTTATTATGGCTTGTTGTAAGAGAATTCAACATAATACAACCTACAGTCACCAAACAAATGACAACACAAAAATTGTGAACAAATGCCTTAAATGATATCTCTGTTGCTATGCTGGTGATAACCCAAAGAAATATTTTCACTAGATCCATTATCAGAATATCAAGACAATATATTGACTATTCCACTATACTTATATTTCTATTTATGATTCTCTATGGGTCTCTACCTCAATGATTGAGCTCCTCAAAACTCTTTCTAAGTCCAGATGCACAAGGCTTCAGAATGCAAGCCATTGGCATTTTGAAAAACTTGAGTGTTACACTAATTCTCAAACAAGAATGAGGCAAAAAAAAATGTACCTTAGAACATCTCCAATATGTTGGGGAATTCACTGGAGACTTGGTGAGTTGTTGGTCGTACACAAAACATCCCCAATAGATTTCAGGGACTTTTAGGCAGATTTTGAAGTAGATTTTACAGATGTCCTAGGCTGATTTTGGAGATGTTCCAAGACAATAATCAATTTATGTCTCAATCAATTTTTAAATGATTATATGACACATAAATTGAGCACATCACGACTCATAAGGAAAGGACCGAGTAAGAAACTAAAACTTTTTCCCAAAATTTTAAATGACAATTTCACTAAAAGGAAGTTGACAAAAATATGAACATATCCAAAAAATATACATGTAAAAACTCAATTTAAAACACTTATATTTTTTCAACTTGGTTGGAAATGTCACACCAAAACCATTACATCTCTAGCTTCATGACTATAGTTGGGTATTAGAGAAATTTGAAGCTATACTTGGGTATTAGAGAAATTTCTAGATTCCTGATTATAACCTAGCTGGATGTTCTCAGAAATCTCTAAATTCATGGCGATAACCTTTTTAACCTTGCTATTCAAAGAGATGAATGAATATATGTTTTTTTTGTTATGCAGGTTTTGCACTATGGTTGACTAAAGACTAACAGTGAAGGGTAAAGGTTCTTAATGTGAGGTGGCAAAGAAATATGTTTAGTACACTTTCTGCCCCAAAATTATTCCTAAAAATGGCACTAGTCACAGCGAGATGGGGAGACCTAACTAGCACGTTATTCAGTAATTGTTGTGTATCCCAAGACGAGGGGACTCTCCTAAATTGAATGTTATTCAGGCATTGTTGCGTATTCCCAAAGGGTTGGATTCTCAATCCTCTTCAATACTACTTCACCCGCAACTCCAATACCAAAATAGAAGAAAACCTAAAAGGTATTATTTTCAGTGGGAATTGGTTGCTATAAGGAGAGGGTTATTCACCCTACTGCAGAACCTTATAAATAAAGAAAACTAAAATATATCTATTCCATTAACTTTCATTCTACATTCTACTTCTTTATAGAATTGATCATATCGAATCAGTTGGATGGCATTATCTGATCTAGAATGATAATCAACCCCATAACAAATGCTTGATCGTATCCACGCCACACAACCAGATTGAACACATCTCCACCCAGCTATATCTTATTAGATCTCACCTGCTTTGGCTTCACCTGCATTAAATTCGAAAATATTTTCACAACTTCGAACTAACACGTCGCAATATAGTGTGAATATACAAGACATAGGGAATCAATTAATTACCTGAAAAATACCTCTACAACTACATTGCCAAAGTTGTTGAGAAAGGTGAAGGAACACTTGGAATAACAACCTTCGATATGGTAGTCAGAGTGATGTTTTTGCTTTCTTTTAGCGGAAGCAGTACCCTACATATACACCTCTGCTAAATTATTATTTGTGGGAATCAGCAGAGATGCCACCCTTTTCGCCACAAATAATAGTTTTTGGGTGTCCTGGAAATATCCTAAGAATCCTCGCCATTCATTATGCAGACTCGGCCTTTGTTTCACATACAATAATACAATTCATTGCCTCGATTTAATTATAGATTATTCTTCCCTTACAAGAAGTGCAAGCACTGGAAATCCAATAGAGGCATCTGATATATACCTTGCGTCGCATTATGAGGAGAGAAATTCCTGCAGCATCCATGAGAACAACTTTGTTTTTGGGATCCAAACAATAGTTATCCACTCTAAAGATGATGTTCCCATTGGGATCGAGCACAGTGAAGCCGCTACAACTAAACACCAAATATTTTTTCCAAACTGTTAACGTTGTAGCGGAGTCCTTGCAGAACTTATCATCGATTACAACACACCCTGCGATTTTGGATGTCTCAATAATCAAATGTGTACCAGGCAGATTTTGGAGACTTCAGTTTTGACAATAGACATTGATGATTGAACAATATGATTATTTATCTCCTTCATATTTTTCATATATTATTCCAATTCTAAATCTGAATCTATACAAATTGTAGCTCAAAATATGGGTTGTGTATGATGGATTTTGATTTCGGTTTCTGCTCAAAATATGGGCTCTGTATGATGGATTTTGATTTGGGTTTCTGGTGATTTAACTATTGCCTTTTCAGCAATATGATTAAGCAGCAAATCCTTCCTTTCAACAACCAAAGAAATGCAACAGCTTGATCCTTCTAGGTATTGCTTCTCATTTTTAGGGTCATCTTGGCTTTTACAAATTGTACTTAAGTGTCCCAGAGTTATTCAAGCCCAACTCTTCCCCAATCCCAACCTCAAGCACTGTGAAAACAATTGGATAGTAAAGACTTGGATTAGGTGCTAAACATTTGAATAAATTTCTATTAGTTGTTCATCTAAAATTAAAAAGATGAATCTAATATTTTAACAAAATGAAAGTATGTATATCCCAAAGTGTTTTGCATTGGTTTTCAACACAAGAGTAAAAATCTGCATAATATGTTTAAAAGAGAATTTTTTTAACCAAATTGTTAGAATATAATCCATAGGGATTATTGTAAATAAATAAATAAATAGTAGGAAGCCGAAAAGGTTGGGTGGAAGGTGAAACACAACCGTCATATCATTTGTATAAATATATGCATTGGCATTGGAATAATAATGAATAGGGAGTTATACCTAACAAGTGGTATTAGAGTCTGGCTATTAGCCATAACTCCTTCCTGGCTGCATTTCAATCCTGGCATTCTGCCTGCCAGTCTACTCTTTCAGGCTGCCTTCCCATCGCCATTCTGCCCTCTGCTCTTCCCTCCTTCCAGTGCATACATTGTATGCGTTATTCACATGAGTAATTCGTTTTTGTAGAGGAAACCCTAATCCTGAGTTATTCTTGTGCTGCGATTTCATGAGGGTGTGATCTTTGCTGTGACCTATGTTTCTTTGTTGAAGACCGATCAACGTTCTGCTGCGTGGAGGAGTTGAACTGCTGTGGAGGCCCATGAATGCTATGCATTAAAGTATAGAACGATAGTATAGAATGCATTGAAGTGGGTTTTGCAGAAATCTCCCTTCTGGAGGAGGTGCTACTGTTCTGTCAATTATTAAAACCCGTGTGCTTCAATCTGTAACTAGGGTAGTGTAGCTGTCTGCCATTAAACTTATTGGAGTAATTTTTTAATCGTTGGACTGCATAAACCCTATTTTTTGAACTAGTTTCATGCATGAAGTTGTACACATGTAGAACACTGCGTTGATCATTTGAGACTGGGATTTGATCATTTGAGGCTCCATTCTCCTCGTTGAAGAACAATCTATGCGTGAACTGCTCAAAACGAAGGTGTTGAATGCATCTCATAGAGAATGGAGATGAAACTAACGGTGGTTCTTGTTGGGTGTTGAAATGTTGGAGTGATTGCCTATGCGTTGAAGAGCTGTATGTACAATTCTGCATGTAGCAAATGATATCATTTCCTTGAATTTGGTGTACTGAAACCCTAAACTCCTATTTGCTGATGTGAGTATTTTCGTGTGCCACTCCCAGCACAAGCTACGACCTCCGTTATTACCTCAGTTATGCGTGGAGACCTGCCTAAAGAATGCATGGACTGTGTGTATTGAAGATTGGTGACAGCTGTGAGATAGCTACATTGGAGATAGCGTGGACTGCTGCGTGACTCCTCCATCTACCTTTTTTTGTGTTGTGACCTGCTAAGAAAGATGTTGCGTGTGCTATATAATGCTTGCTGGAGATATAATGCTTGTTGAAAACTGCGATGGAGATATAATGATTATCACCTGAATAGTGAATGTTGAAGAATAATGTATGCGTGGAGACTGCTATGGCGTTGGTGACTGTCATCAGCTAAGGGGAGGTAAAACATTTTTGTTTGTTGAAATACACAAACCCTAATTTCTATGAGTGGATGTAAAAGGAACAGTCGGCAAGTATTTTTCATTTATATTGAGTAAAAGGGACCGTGACTAATATATACATGATATATAGAAGACTTCGGTGGAAGATATATGTTGTTGTGTATGATGTTGTAATATTGAAATGTATAAACCTAGAATTACTGCATTTCTTTCTCTAAAGATGCGACTAGAAGAGCACATGCTGTGTGAGGATACTGCTCTTGTGAATTGGTGAAAGATTGAAAGCCAATGCGTAGTAAAATAAATCTGGATAATCGAAGTTATAATTTTCTGGAGTTTAACAAACAAACCTATGCAGAGTTTTTTTGTTTGTTTGCTTGAGAAATATTTATAAAATCTCGTTGGCTAAGCTGTTGTACTATGAATACTGTTGGCTGAATATTCACACTATTACCAATTGCATAAAGACCCTGGAGGCTACGAATTGGTACTGAATTTCTTCTCCCTAAATTGCTGCAAATTGAAGCTGCGATACTGTCATTGTATCACTTTAAAACCTGAAGTTGAGATTGTAAATCACCTTGGCAGAGACTGTAGACCTACAAGGTTATTATTTCTCTATTTCTCTTTGTCATATCAACTTCATTATTGTAAATTACACTAACAGCTATAAAAGATGCAATCTTTGTCATCAATAGTTGGTGCCACTCTCTCTGGCAAAGAGAGAGGCAGAGGAAGAAGAAACTTCAGAGGCAGAGGGGGCAGAAACAAAAGATCAGATTTGCAGTGCAAGCATTGTGGAAATACTGGACACACATCATATCAGTGTTGGGATTCATGGGACTCCATCAAAGACAAGCATAACCAGAATAAAGATGACAATAAACATCAAGATGCTAGTAAATCTTCTGATTCTTGTATTGTTGCACATTGTAATCTTGGAATTAATGAAATGACTTCTCTTTCATCTTACAAAGATTGTTGGCTGCTTGATACTGGTGCAACATCGCACATGACATTTAGAAAATATTATTTTGAAGAACTTAATGAAACAATAGATGACATAGTTTACTTTGCAGATAAGTCAAGTATTAAACCAAAGGGAATGGGCACCATTCGACTGAAGATGCCTGGATTCCCTGATTTCTTGTTGAAGAATGTTCTTTATCTTCCAAAGTTGTAGAGAAGCCTGCTGTCCTTGGTGGAGATTCGACAGCAAGGCCATTCCATCCACATGTTTGATGGAATTGTTGAAATAAGAAAGTCATCATGACTGGATACGAAGATGGGAAGCTACTGAAGCTAAAGGGTTCATCTGCAAGAATTCAGAACTATGCCTACCTCTCTCAGCATGGAGAAGGTAATTTGT